>AP025052.1:1777041-1816000 GCA_036186865.1 Eustoma russellianum
TTTTTTTTTTTTTTTTTTTTGTCTAGTTCAGACAAAGTATGAATATGGTTCATTATCATTATTTTTATGCCTTTACAACTGTGATCCATTGCAGGTGAAAACATTTGAGAGATTTTGTGGTTCAGTGTCTGAGTATGGAATGAAGCACATGCGGTCTTTTGCTAATATGTGTAATGCTGGCATCACCAAGGACCAAATGGCTGAGACTGCTGGGCAGGCCTGTGCCGACTTCCCAACTTATAAATGGAGATCTGTGCACAAGGGTTTCAGTGCATGATTCACATATAATCGACAAGATTAAACTGCAAGGAAAATAATTATTGCTTACATACTTATTATCAATGTAAATACGACTGTCTAAAATATGAAAACAACTCCAGATCCATATCCTAACCATAGTTTGCCTTGATTTCCTAGTTATTCTAAAATATAGTGTTGGCTACTTGCTTTGATAAAAGAAGATGAATATGTTCTTTCAGGCACAAAATTATGTTTGGTTTTTGTATCACTGATCTGCTTCATTTCAGGTATAAATATAATGGAGTTTATAATCTATTATTTTAATGCTAGTACCAAAAAGCCGAGTAATTATTTCATTTGTTATGACTCGTTACATGTAATATTGTCAAAAACCCGTAAATTTATGGGAATCAAGTATTTGTCTTCAAATTACATGACAATCCATAAATCAAAGAAATGATGTATTGCCTATATTAGATTAATTTCATCATACTCTGGATCCTCTAACTAGTCCCGCATGTCTAGTTCTATATTGAATGGCAAAATAGTGTAGTTTTGTTTAAAAAGAAATTCACTCCACGTTGCTAACTATTTTTTTCTTTAATTAGTTACAGAATAGTTTTAACTAGAGGACATTTTAGTTCGTAATGTTTCTTCTCATAATGTATTTTGCTTCTGTGAATGGACAAATTTATGTATAGAACTTAAAATTTTAAGAATTACCCTTCTCGCCCTTCTCTTCTATTTATGCACTTGTTATTTAAAAAGACACATGTTCGAACCAGGACATGCTTAGTATGGATGCAACATTGTTATTTGTGTTTGAAGACTAAAGACATGATTCCGATTCAACTGGGGCAAAGATACAGACCCGGTTGTACTTGTCATCTTGTGTGGATTGTCTATTAAAATACATTACCAATTTAAAAGACAGCTGAATTTCTAATTTACATTCTTCAGAAAGCATTATAAAACTAAACAATGGAAGCCTCCAGCATCAGATATGACCTTGTGGATATGAAATTCCGCAGCTTAGCTCATTAGTCCTACTTAAACGAAGAAAAAGATTTTACAGATATAGTCATATGTGTGGCAAAATGGTAAATTGCACAAGAAAGAAAGGAAAAAATAGATAAATGGGAAAAGGACACAATTTAACGGCGTGTATGATCCGTACGACCAAGTAAAATCGAGAACGGGTTTGAAGATTCCGTCTGAGATTTAACACCGTCAAAAAAGCTAAGACGCAATGGGAGGAGATCTGGACCGTCGATATATAACTAAACGATAAAGATGAAAGGCTGAGATTCTAGGAAGTCAGGATATGTGAAACTGGGATGTATAAAACGAAGCGCTCCAAAGGGGGAGAGGTAATATCGTTGTTTGCATTCTGTTTCATCTTTGAAGAAGAAGCAGCAGCAGCTTAAGCATTAATTTTCCTTGAAGCTTCCGGTTGCTTATTTTCTCTCAGGAAATAAGAAAGTGAAATCTGAAGAACCTGATCTGCAGGTCATTAGGTGAGTGAAATGGCTTGATTGTTCTCGAACTGTGAGAGATATTTGAACCAGAATTTTAGAATTCATCTGTTATTAGTGTTTGTACATTAGAAATTGACGATGTTCTTGGTTGCAGATGCGTTGCTGAGTATTTTGAAGATCTCGGAGTGATTTTCTTTCTTGACGTCTCCATTTTCCTGTCCATTCAGAAGATTTGAGTTCCTGTTCTATACTTACAGAGATAGAAAAACCGGTTAAAGTATGAGGACCTTGGGAATCAGCTTGATTTTTAGTTGATTTTTGTCCTTTTTCTTTTTCTCACACAATCAATTTCTGTTTCTCTCCGATTCTATTCTGGCAGGTTACAAAATGAGAGATTTCGAAGGTGTTTGAAATTCAGAGACCAAGGTCTGCGCCTGAGAAGATCGTGCAAGGATATAACCGGATTTGTATGTTTAAAGAGGAGGATTGAAGTCGTAATCTTATCAATAATCCTCGTCTCTTGGGTGAACGAAATCCGTAGGCCAAAGGAATTCATAAACACATACATACAGAATCCGTCAAGATTCATTGTTGACATAGTTTTGAGGAGTAAAGAAATAGGAATGTTAATCAATTTCCATAAGGTATGGAATCGGTATACTTTTTGAAGGATCAAAATCCTCGTCAGATGTTCGATTTCTGTTAAAATTGACAAGCTTTTTGGTGTTTTCCCTTCAGATTTAGGACATACTGCAGCCGATTGAGGCGTTGAAGCTTTTATTTCAGGTATCGTGAATTTCCAGAAGTGCTAGTTTGTTCATCTCGGCGGAGATGCTTTCTTCCACAAGCCGTTGGTCATCATAAGATTCCCTGCCTTTACTTTGCACTATTTTTTGAAACTCACCCCTTAATTTGTATCTTCATCTCTTTCAGACCGTTTAGATTTGAAATTCACTGAGAAATCTGTGTATCAGCTGAGTTTTCTGAGGGATCGAAACAGATTCTTGTTTACAACCCCCCTCCCCCCCCCCCCCCCCGGGCTAAACAAATTTGCCCTGGGAAGCCACAATTTTTCTGTATTCTACCATTCAAACTTTCACTCATCCGCTAAAATTCGAATTCATAAGAATTCAAGGATCTTCTCTTCTTCTCTGATCCTGTTAGTTTTTAATCTTTGGATGCGAGATCTTCCGTAAAGTTCTCAGAATTTGTTTTTGGTCAATTTAAAAAAGAGGGAAACCAGTTCTATCTTCTCAACATTTCAATGAAGGTTTGCTATGATTTGAGATGACAGAGACTAACCATAGTTAAGCGTCAGCGGCGGAAATTTTAACCTGAGTTGATTGTGGTTTACATTGACAGGTGGAGAAAGCTGATTGGTGTAAGGATAGATGGAGAGGAATTCAAATCACGGTAGAGGAGATGGATTGCTTCTAAAATCAGCCACAGCGCAAAATAGCAGTGGCGTCGCCACCAGGTCTCCGATTGCTTCGTCGCCGGATTTCGTTTTGCAGTGGGGGAACCGGAAGCGATTGCGGTGTATGAAGGTTCAGTTTAAGGACCGGGACAACAACAAGGATAACACTTGTAAAACGAAAGATTCGGCCGGTCTAGTTCCAGCTCAGCGAACCACAGCTCGGGTAGACCGGAGGGTTGTGCGGTCGGACTTTAAGGGCTCAAACCAGCCAGGTTATAATAACAATGCCAATAGCAACGGGGCTAACGGGTACATAAATCTCCGTCAGCGTCCGGCGTCTCCTGCCCAACGCATTCTCAGGTAATTTCATTATTTCTTTTCCACGGTTTTGTTTAACCTTTTTCTGGCCAATTTGATGCTGTAAAATTTTGGAGGAGTGTGATATACTCTTGTTGTGTTAGCAATATTGGATCTTTGAAAAAGGTAGACTTCAATCCTCCGAGACAACTCATATATTACTTATCCTCTCCACCGAGGGTTGAGATTTCGTCAAGAATAATTGGAGAAGGGGCTAATCTGCCTGGTATTTTGGGATTAATTGTGTGGTTGGTTTGAGTTGTGGTAAGATGAAGTTCTTGATTTGTTTATCCGTTTTTCTTCTTTTTCTATATCACGTGCCTAAGAGAGATGCTGTTTCTTTTTCTTCTTTCTTTTCTTCCTTTGAATTATTGTTACTATTTTTTAGAATATGAATTGGTTACCAGTTCCTTCTCCTCTTACAGAAAAAAAGGGACAAGTTTTGATTACTTTGGCCAAGAACACATTTCTTCTAAGTTTTACCAGATTCTAATCTGCGTTAGTTTTTTTTATTATACTAATCTTCTACCTCATTTCTTTACCCCGTCTTAACCTTCTAGTTCTTATCTTAAATATTCTTTTAAGCTAATAACTGAGATTATGATATGAGTATTTAAGTTTTACTACTTATCAAATTAGTCCAGTCTTTTTGGTGAACGGCGATCCTGAGTATTTACTAATTAGGGTGCGCTTCTGGACAAATGCGAGCTACGCTCTTGTGACAATTTTTATTTTTTATTTCTATTTTTGTTCGGTTGATTGCTGCATTTACGTTTTGGACATTTGGATGTAATACTGTCTAATCGGGTGAAAATACCGGTTATATAATTATATGTGATAAAATACACAGACGCAGAAAGATTCTTGACTTTGTCATTTTTCTTAACTTTAATAGGTGTAATCTTGACATGTCCAATTGGTTTAGTTATGTGACACGTTGTCTGGACCCAACCGAAAAAGTAGGTGAGAATAAACCATAACTTTTTAGATGTTCGTTTTTATACACCAAAACTGACATTACTTAACAAAATGAAACTAAACTAATATATTCTCATGCACCAAGGTTTTGCATAATATGTTTTCATAATTTTATCTTTCATATAAAGATCCTTATATGTAATTATGCCGAAAATAAAATTCGGGAATGGTTGGTTTCTGTAGCTTAGGAGATGAACGGTTTGTTTGTTGGGCCTAAGAAAATGAAATTATCTTCATCCACTATTTCTTTATTGTTTTAGATGTTGTGATGGGTCATAGAAAATTAAATATGTGGGGGCTTTCCATCTTTGCTATTTATGAACAGATGTTGATGCTATGTGTTCTAAAACCCTACATCAGATAAAGGTTACCATCACTCGTAACCACTTGTATTGGCATACGAATCGGAATCCGACGGTCCTGATTACTCCATTTCCCAAACTAAAATACTCTTCCCCTACAAAATTCTGCCAAACTTCTCCATTTCACCCCCGCCCTCTTTCTCGCACACAAACACACCAAACATGTTGACACTCTTTTAAATTTCTGACCTTAGAAAATTCAGCACCATAATCTTTGATCTCCAAATATCTTTCCTATTTTTGATATTCCTGCTAAAATTATCCCATTTCTCTTTGCGATCTGTACGATTCCCGGAAGGTCATTTTGGTAAAAGTACGTTTCTTCTGTATTGTTGCTCCCTTTTTTTTACCCCTTAATATGTTTCGGAGTTCAATAACGTGTCAAAGTGGAAATAGTATATTCATGTTTATGTTCTGACTATGAAATTTTATGATTTGGTTTCAGAAATTCAGAAGGTTCACTTGCTATGAGGGGACACAGCAACGGCGTAAGGGGGTTGGCTTCGCCGGACAGAGGAGGAGCTGGTGGCTGCCAAGATGGGAAAGGTAACGGCAACTACCACCAGCAAGGCAATAATTGCAACAGCAAAAGCAGCAGTAATCACAATAAGAACAATAATGGATCGGGATCATCGGATAGCAAGAGAGGAGGATCATCATCTGGGAGTGATGCGATCCCAGCTGTGTGGCCTCCTAAATTTGTGATTGCCTTAACCAATAAAGAGAAAGAAGAGGATTTTATGGCAATTAAGGGATCCAAGCTCCCCCAAAGACCCAAGAAGAGGGCTAAGTTCATCCAACGCACCTTAAATGTAAGTCTCCTTTTTTGTCTATTTATCTTTATTCCCATCTGTGCAAGTTTTACTCTTTTTCTTTTATCGAAATTTTCCATGAACTGTCCTGACTTAACCTTGTTCAGGAGTTGAAGCAAGCATTATTAATAGCGTCTATATTTTATGATCCTGATATTTGCATCCTCGATGAAGCTACTTCAATGTCAACTTTTACCTACTTAGTTATTTAGAGTATCCCAAGAATGTTGCCTAGTGAATTCATGTAATTTTGGTTGTATGTGTACCACAAATAAAAGAGGGAGGGTGGTGGATATTTCAGGGCAGCTTCATCTACTTCAATGTCAACTTTTACCTGCTTAGTTATTTAGATTATCCCAAGGATATTGCCTGGTGAATTAATTTTGGTTGTATGTGTACCACAAATAAAAGAGGTAGGGTGGTGTATATTTCAGGGCAGCTGCTCGTCCGGATAATTTCCTTTTCTTCATAGGGGTCAAAAAAGAGATTTGAGGGGGATTGGGAGAAGATGTTGTAATAGTTATGCTGGGTTATTTTGCCATGAGTCTTTGACCTAGAAAAGTAGTTGTGGAAAAATTGTCATGTAGCAGTTTGTAGATACTTTTTCTTTTCAACAATTCTGATCCCGGTTGTAATAATTATGCTGGGGTATCGCAATAGAGGGTCACCAATAGTGGAATTCTGGTTGGAAATGGATACTGTAGTGTAAATGTGTTATGCGTCATGGCAATAAACATCGGGTAAAAAGAACACATTTATATATTGTTGGAGAAAAAGGGCATACTCTTCCCATGAGGGCCCCACCGCTCCAGCCTCCAAGGAGCAATGTGTAGGATGCAGGTCAGGAGCTCAGCGGACTCTTAGGTTGGGTGAGGACTTACACAGTGACCCATACAAGGTGTCCCTACGCAAACTAGACAGCAATGAAACACTCACAATAGACGTGTGCCTGGAATCCAACTGAGCTATGTCCCAGGTTCCACGTTTATATATTCTAGTAGCAGGCTGTATATAGCAGAACTTCGTAAATAGGTAAATGTAAATGCGGGAAAAAGAATGATAAAGTGACCGAAAAATAACGCAGCTGATTTACTATTCTTGCTGGACAAATAAATACGAAGTTGGACTAGGTAGTGGGGATGCTTAAGCGAGAAAAAGGAACACCGGAGAGAGAATTTGGTGGGCCTGTGTTGTCAGTAGACCTTGGACACTATTCTTTTCCTTGGTACAAAACGCCACATGAAGGATAGGTCTTTTATGACATACTATCTCAATTAGGACGCTAAGGAATCCAATTATTGAAGAATGAAAAGAAAACGAATTTGGGGTATGTAAGTGTTTGTATGTGTTTTATATAAACACACACTCATACGTGTGTGTGTGTGTGTATATATATATATATAATACATGTACTTACAAAAAATGTATATATCATTTACATATAGTGGTATTCATAATATATACAGAGATATAAGTATACATAATCTTTACCGTACCAGTACTCTTATCCTGTGAAGTACCATGTGAACTTCATACAGTCAGAACACCTACCGGTATCAGAAAATTTTGAGGATATTTAATGCTGGCTGTTACGGTCATTTCCTGGGCGGTTATTATCAGTTCATCCCTACCGATTTCCTTAAACATTTATATTTCAACACATCTATTTGTTGTTTCTCATATATATAAATTTTGTGATGCAGCTGGTCAGTCCCGGTGGCTGGCTGTGCGAGTTGACTCTAGACCGGTACGAAGTTAAAGAGAAAAAGGTTACCAAGAAGGTAATCACTGCTATTCTTTATCTCATTTGCTATCTTTCCAACTTAAACATCCTTTATATTTCAGGAAATATAACCGTTTTTTAACCCTGTGTTATGTATAATATAGAGACCGAGAGGGCTAAAGGCAATGGGGAACATGGACTCGGACTCTGAGTAGCGGAATTGGTGGTGTGCTCCATTGACTTAAAAGGGCTGTGCGCAGAAGGAATCTGAAGCAAATAATGGTAATGTGTATCAACTATGAAGAGTTCTGATCCTCGTGGAAGATGATACACGGTAGAGGAAATGAATGAAATGGTCTTTTAAAGAAAATAATAAAAGAAAAAAGTTTCCTCTTATAGTAGCCGCCCATGAGCCCCTTTTCCCAACCTTGGGACAGGAAAGAACTTGTACTGTTTTTATACGAGTCTTTTATAATCGGAGGTCTTCTCTATATTAAATAGACAGAATATAAACAAGCAGCTGTGAGCAGGGAAATCACTTCCAGCAAACATAAGATCTACACAATCATGCTACACGAGGTTCCATGGCTAATAGCTTGGATTTGATTTGGTAGCACGTTACACACGTAATTTTGCAAAACTAGAAATCGTAAAAAAGGCTTTAATCATCCGCCCTACAACAAATCTCATATGCTCGCATAGAAGACCCGGTCAAATTGAAGCTTAAACCTTTGGTAGTGGGAGCCTAAATTAAAGCTTAAACTTTAGTAACAGGAGCCTTAAGATTCTTATTCTAAGACTAAATCTGCCTGGCCGTAACAAATGCGTATATATCGTTACACTCCAAAGGTAAATCAATAAGTAAAAGATAAATCGAATAAGCAGGCAGCAACTGAAGCGAGACTCGAGATAGAAAGTCTTGGTAATCACCAAATGAAGAGAGACTCAACATAGAAAGTCTCGGTTAAATAACGAAAATACACATTTGCACTTGGTCATCTTCTCAATAAGAGAAAAGTAGGAAGGAGAATCTTGGTCATCTAAACTCAATACACATTTCACTTGGTTATCATCCCAATAAGAGAAAAGTACCAAGAAAGAATCTTGGTCATCCAAACTCGAAAGAAACTCTTGTATGAGCTAATACGTTTGGTCCCCAGGATAAAGCCCAACTGATTCCGGATAGGGGTTCTCAAAAGGGATGTCAGATGTTTAATTCTTGCCAAAGGCAAGAAAGCTCTTTCCCAACAAGTGCATAGTGTGATAGCTTCTTGGCCTGTAAGCTTGCCTGCAGTGCTGGAGGCTCGTTATGCCTACTACTGTCTAAATGACCAAGCTCCTGCTAGCGGGCCATTGGATACTTGATTTACCTCCTTATACTATTTTTGAGACTGGGTATGGCAGGGACCCTTACTGGTTGGGGTTCAACCTTTAATATGCTTGCGTAAATCAGATCTCTTTGTATACTATGTTATAGTCGAAAACTAGTAGTATTGTATTGATGTATTCAGATGATGGTAAATATAAAAATATATTAAATACTAACACATTTTCTCAATGAATATTAAGTACTCTCCCGTCTTGGAGTTATCTCAGCAAGCTGGATGTATCAGTCTTGGCACTGAAATAATTATGAAGATCCACGTTAATAGAGTCAACTCACTCATTTTGGTAACGATTTCGCTATTATGCCATGCAATTACTACCGAATAAACTAGGATCTCAAATAATTTTTTACGAGCGGAACATTTTTGTATTATATTTTCGAACCAGTAAATAATACAACTAAATTTTAGTTTTCTGATAAAGCTTAGTCAAGATGGTTAAATTACTCCAACATATCATACACGGAGAAGGGTAAAACTTAGGGGGGAAATAGTAAAAATGAAAGAAAGTAAAAAAGAATTTCTATTCAGCCCCCCCACCCAGCCACCCACATCACGACGGCGTTCGGCTGCCGCGACGACATTCGCCGTCGATCTGGCGTCGCCGTAGTCTTGCAAAAAAAGTTTTTTCTGAAAAGGGAGTCTTGCAAGTTTGAACTTTGAAGTACCGATGGAGTTTTCTGTTTCTGACGACGTAATCAGATGCAGCAATGTTGAGGGCGGGGAGAAGAAGCAAAGGAAAATGTACGAAGAAGGTAAAGTAGCCGCATAATCTTCGTTTCTTCGCGTGTAATTTTTCTTTATAATTGGCTTCAGTCTTCCTGTTTCAACCATTAGCCCTACCAATATTTTATGCCCTTTTTATTTGTTCTAATCCAAATGAAATCTTTATTGATCTTGAATGCTATTTTACTAAGGGGTATTGAAGAGAAATTTATATTGATAATAATAACCAAGATCCTAGAAAATTTTGCGATTACTACCATGAAGAAGATAATCTAAATCAATTATTCTTCGCGAGTATCGTTTTGTGAGTGATTTGCTCCAGTGTTGTTAGGGGTTTTTTTTTTTAACACAGTGTTGTTAGGTTAGTGAATAGAAATTTACATTGCTTGCTTTGGAAACGAAGTGCATATAATTAAATCTGAAATTAAGGTGACCATTGGGAATTAGAGTATTGATTTTTATTTTTAAAAAAAGATTTTTATTCTAACCTAGTGAAAATTGACTACTTTTGGATTGTTTAGGATCAGCAGCCAAGGTAGACTTGTTTAGGATCAGTACCCAAGGTAGACTAGAACTTGGGAATCAAATGGAAGACAAATGAAATGACATGAAAATTAAGAACTGATCTTATTAAAGACATTATGATTGTGTAGAGAAGTAACTTCAACGCCAATTCTTCCTTTACGAGCATGAGTTCATATATTTAACTATTTTATGTAGGAAGGAGACTGTGGATTGGATGCAAATTAATGTTTCTTCCTGGTAGTATGTGAATAAGTATAGCTTAGATGGGGATAATGTGTTATATGTAGTCCTTGTCTAGGTCTATCAAATGCTCGCCTAGTACGCAAATCAGATGCTACTCGTTTATCTCTAGAGATTTTCTGTTTACGGAATTCATCCTTTGATATGTCCTGTCGTTGGGATATACTGGGTCCAGATGATGATGATGATGATCCTTTGATATGTAATATCATGTTATACAGCCGTTAGAGGATGTGCTAATGTTTGTGCCAAGATTTTCAGACATGTATGTCTATGGACCTATGGCTCACCAAGATTACTTCATATGAGAATTTATACATGCTGCTTCTGAATGCTGGCCCTTTCATCTGTGTAGGATAAAGTTCGGACGATTAACCATGCACAGCATTTCCATGCTAAACTTCTTGTTGGTGGTCTGAATCATCTTGAGCCTGTACTGATTCGACAAATAATTTTGTCTTCTGGCAGATACAGTCCATGCGCAAATGAGTATGTTAACTCTCTCCTCCACCATATGCAATATCCAGAGATTACTCCACTGGCATGTGCTATAAGGTTTCTCTCCCAACATGGACAATTCCAAGATGATGTTGATCTTTACGCCCAACTTCAGCAGCTGGGTTTAAGTCCTAATACATTTGTTGTGTCGTCTACCTTGAAGGCTTGTGGAAAACTTTGTCACAGTAAAGTTGGCATTTCAGTTCATGCTCAAGTTCACAAGTATGGTCTATCTAAGATTGTTTTTGTGGAGACAGTTCTTATGGATTTTTACAGCAAAGTGGATGATGTCAAGGCAGCACATAAGATCTTTGCTGACATGGATGGAAAAAATATAGTATAATGGAATTCTATATTAAATGGTTATATTAAGCTTGGAGATCTACCCATGGCTCAATCAGTCTTTGATGAGATGCCCGAGAAAGAAATAATATTGTGGAATTCCGTGGTGTCAGGGTACGCAAAAGCAGGAATTATGGATCAAGCGTACGCTTTGTTTCACCAGATGCCACAGAGAAACGCTGCTTCTTGGAATGCCATGATTGTTGGCTACGTAGAACGCGGAGAGAGAGATTTAGCACAGTTTTCTTTTGAAGCAATGCCGGAAAGAGTCATGTTTCTTTTATCACCATGATATCAGGATATGCTAGAAGTCAAATGGTGATCTCCGCTAAAGAAGTCAAATGGTGATCAACTTGAAGAGAAAAATCTGTATAATGCTATGGTAGATTGTTATGCTCAAAATGGGCGAAATCAAGAGGCCCTTTGTTTATTTGATGAGATGCTCCGGCATGGTCATAATTTACGGCCAGATAAAATGACACTAGCTATTGCTCTTTCTGCTTGCTCCCAAGTGGGGGATCTGAACATATCACATCTCGTGTGGAGGCATACATGGCTGAAGTTGGAATGAGAACGGATGATCATCTTCCCACCACTTTGATTGACCTGCACGCAAAACATGGGAGCATAGATAAAGCCTTTGACTTGTTTCATGGCTTACAAAACAAAGACTTGGTTGCATATGCTGCAATGGTTTCAGCTTGTGGAATAAATGGCAGGGAAATGGATGCCATCAAATTGCTTGAAGAGATGGTAGATTCTAAGATATCTCCTAATTTAGTATCTATTGTTGGGCCATTGACTGCCTATAATCATGCTGGTTCGGTCGAAGAAATATATCGCTGCTTTATTTCAACGCACAAATATGGAATTGGTCCATCTGTTGATCATTATGCAATTATGGTAGATCTTTTGGGTAAGACTGGTCGGTTAGAAGAAGCATATGATCTTGGTGAAATCGCGGCCTCAAACCGTTTCGAGTTAGAGCCTCACAGCACTGTACCGCTCTCTTATTGCCAAGATTTATACCTCAGCTGGGAAGTGGGATGAGGCAAAGCGCTTGAGAGATGAAATTGAGAGGAGGTTTTGTGAAGGTTCCATGGTGTAGTTGGATGGGAGAGTCGGTCAATACAGAAAGGTAGTATCCCTAGTGCAGAAGGTTGGGTCATATTTTCCTGAGCAGTTGTATGGACTTCTTCATACTACCAAAATTTTGGGTTTTCATAAATTTAATTTCATAAACTATAGGAGTTCTTGTTATCGTCAGAAGCAACCTTTCTGCATTGAATTTCTATAACAAGAGAAAAGAATCATTAGGGAGAAACAAGGATTGTTTTTTAAAGTGTATAATGAAGCATTCCCTTAGTGCTTTCGAGGCCATATAGATATAAGTGGATGACAATTATCAATGGAAATCAGCTCTGTACATTCCTTACAAAGCATTGGATCCTTAAGTATGGTCATGATTGCATAAAAGTTCCTTGGGAAATAACAAAGGTTGATCTTCTCCAGCAGATCAAACTGATTATCCTTGATATCGAAACAGCTACTATAATCATGATTGGATAAAAGTTACTTCATAGATAACAGGTTGATCTTCTCTACCAAATTTTGGGGTGTTAAGCGAATCAAACCGTTTGAAAACTGTTCGAGTTTGATTCGTATTTGATTTGAGTTCTTTTGTTAAACGAGCCGAATTTGAACACCTATTTAAATTCGTTTAGTAA
The DNA here is from genome assembly GCA_036186865.1 of Eustoma russellianum. NCBI lineage: Eukaryota > Viridiplantae > Streptophyta > Magnoliopsida > Gentianales > Gentianaceae > Eustoma > Eustoma russellianum. Next base: position 1,789,852 of record AP025052.1, read on the forward strand.
AACGAACTGTTCGCATACTATTCAGCTCATTTAAACAGTTATAGCGTTATCGAGCCGAATTCAAACCAATTTTAAAATTCGCTACAGTAAAATTCGTTTGGCTAAACGAATCCGAATTCAAAAACCTAATATGTGATTCGGCTCTGTTCGTTAATACCCCTAATCAGATCACATCAATTTAATTTGGAACTACTGTATCCAAGGTTCAATAACGCAAAAACTTTACAGTTTTTACTTTTTACCATAATTTGTCCGTGCAACAAACAATCTGGAGTTGCTGACACCAAATTCTTTGGAAGCTTCTTTTTTTCACTGCCAAATAATACGTCTTGAATGCATATAGCCAACTTACAGGCGCATCCCACATCAATGTAGGCTTCAAGGCAGAGCATTATGGTTGTATAACACCTATCTTTTCATTTAAAATAACTGTATAGGAAAAGTTGTCCAGAAAAAAAGATGCAGATCCTCACGATAATATCAGTATACCTAGGCAAGTTACTGGCTCTGGAAGCGTGAAATACAGGATGTATATTCATGACCTACCTGAGTCTAAAGAAAACTTTCATTCCATTTCTTCAAGAATCAACTTGGCAGGAACAAGCACTTTATCCTCATTAAAACCCGAAATACTTAGGAGCTAGCAGGAACAGCGGTTGCAATGTACTGGGCGCGAATTTTCTTGCAAAAAGATGACAAATTGACGAGGGTTGCCCATTGTATATGCAGGCATTGTTTTCAAGAATTCTCTTCATGAACTCTTCTGTAATGTCCGCTGCACCAAATGTAGCAGGATGTGCCCCTCCTCTCGACCAGTCAACCCAAGTGATGCTTCTGTTTGCGATGAGATTAGGTGCTTCAATTGTCAACATGGTTGGGAAGTAATGCTCGTCAACATAGCAGTTTGGCTTACAGAACTCATCAAACTTTGGATAGTACTTTGTATCTGCAACCATATAAAGCGCGAGTTTTCTGTTAACTTCAAACCATTGTGACCCTTTTCGCCATTGGGTAATATTGACCTCGGGTTCCATGTAAAAGCTGTAGCGACCTCTTCCATATGGACCGGGGTCATCAAATGCCCCCATGAAGCTATGCTTTGACCTCGTGATGTAGTGGTAGATAGTGCTGAAGTTGTAGAGCGGAATGCAGGATTCAGACAGTAGAACAAACCGCTCGTTACTGATATCCAGCAACGCGTTGGCTAGTAGTCTTCTTTCAGCATCACACATACTCATTTTCCCCCATTCTGCCACCTGTATAGGAACCGCAAATCATCAGAAACTGAAACGCTAAACTGGAGAAGGGATAAAATCAGAACAAAACAATATAGTAATATATAGCCAGCAGAGCTCTATCAAATATCAAATCAACCTAGATTAAATGTTTCTTGAAGCAAAAACATTATATCTGCAAAGTGAACAGGATGTTGTTTTAACTGCTAGGGAGACGCAACAACTTTCTGTCATACTATGACTTTTCCAAAGCACAGAGACTGGATAAAGAAGAAAATGCAAGCAGCAGCAGGGCCCAGCAACTTTTTACAATCCACTGGGTGCGAGTATACTTAAGGATATGGTTTTAGACACGACGAAGGCATTTTGGCCCCTCAACACCAATCTCCCCACACACACCAGAAAGAGAGGTTGTCAAAACTTCAAACAAAGTAAACTCATGTTTGCTAATGTCTGTCACATTTGTATTCTGGTGCTAAGATTTACAGTTCAAATGCTCAAATGAACTTTTAGAATGCATCCCAAAACAGAATTACAGCCAACCCAGGTTTAGCCATCAGGTACCACCACTATTAGTAGAGTATATAATCTTGTGCACAGGCAGAACGCGAATATTCATTGATATTGTCTACGCTAACAAAATAAAAAGTAGATGCAGCATCAAGAAATTAACCAGGAGCTTCAAAACTTGTGTGCTTAACCTGAGTCCTTAATAGTCACAGAGCCAGTATTTGCAATAACTCAATTTATTTGAATGACCCTCAACCTCATACTGCAATTTATTTGAATGACCCTCAACCCGGAAGCTGTTCGATTTGACTAGGATGCTATATTCAGAATTACGCCATTGAGGTTGTTCAGATCTATGCATCAAGAGAAAATGACAACAAAAATAAACTGACCAGAAGCTTTTTGACAGAGAAAAGTACCAGAGAAAAAGTCATAAGGCTGATGAGAACTATAAGTTCTATTAACATAAAAAAATTAAATGGAAGCACCTTAGAGGCGTTTAAAATCCCCATCCAGGCCCTTACCAAAAGAAGCCACAGATAGAGATGCCCGCCTCAGGAGTTTATTGAATCATAGCACTTCTCTGATATGATATGGTTGAAGTGGCAACTCGAATAAAAAGTTGTTATAAAAGTCTTTTTTCCTTGGGATTATATCTTAGACTTTGGATCCGATTAAGCAAATTAAGATAAGATTCGTCATCCAATCACCAAATAGAATATGTAACAGACCAGGCTACCTAATGTTCTGAATTCTTAATCTCCAGAATCAGCTTGCTCTAGGAAACAAAATTCACTTCCATAGAAGAATCAATTTTCTAATTAAACAAAATTTCTAGTAACACATTGGAGCAAACAGTTCTTCTATGATTAAATGGAAAAGAGAAAGGATTTGGCAATAACAAAACAAAACAAAACAAAACAAAACAAAAAAACTCGTTTCAAGCTTCCAACCCTAAGTGCCAATGGTGACCTCCATGCCAAACATATGCTTTCACAGTGCAGTCCAAATTGTGGGGAAAATGTAAAGTCACAGAGCAAAACTTAAGATGAAACTGAAACCAGACAGTTTGCTGAAAGGATTTTGGTTCAACAGCAGGATCACGCTTCCCTTTTGGGTGACACTGTTAAAGCCGCCATATACGCCTAGTGACCTCTTTTGGGTGAAAAAAATGAAACACATATATAACATCCAAAACCACCACTATGCACACTTTCAAATGACAATATCTGCTGGTGTAAATTTTCAGTCGTTGTCTACAACAGACAAAGTCCCAACTATGGGACTATTCCTTAATACTGCGTCATTACAGACCCTATGAGCAGCAGCAACAACAACATTCAAGCCTTTTTCCCACTATGTGAGGTTGGCTATATGGATCAATCATTTCTCTTGCGCTTTATTTATTTGATTTTTTTGAACAGTAGCCGAAATCTTATCCTCTTTGTGTTTCTCCTAATATCTAATGCCTAATATGTGCCTTTCGAATATGTCTCTTTCAAAAATATTATATCATCTTAATCGTGATTTTGGTCTAAGTAACTAAAGTTCTCACTTAAATCTTATATCTATTGCATGACATCAGCTACATGAACCAATTGTATCCACTATGCTCTTACACTGACCATATGCTCCCCAATTGTCATATAAGTTGTATCCTTATTCTCTCTTCATGTCTTCTTTGATCTCTTTCCCACGTTTAACATACATCTCATTCATTGTCTCGCACCGACTAACAGGTGCATCTGCAGGATGTCTTTGCACATGTCCATATCATATGTTACCTTAGCCTTAAATGTTGATGTTTCGACTTCAAGGCAGGTAGAAGCAAAGAATGAAATAATTTCTTAAGAGCAGATGGTTCTGTGTCTTCCCAAATAGTCCTATAAGCTTCGATATAATCCAGTACACAAATGACACAGAAACCCACATAGTCGGCACTAAATTCTCAAACACGCAACACAGCAATTTAAAGATAATGCAGTTCAACCATTGAGTCAGAAGGTTGAGTCAGTACATGCACACATCATAAAGAGGGATTGCAAAATTCAAAGATTCCGTTCTAGCACAAAGCAGAAATAGAAAGTCAAGGAGGCATATTAAAAGTGCTACACTGAGCAGCACCACAAAGAACAAGGTTGTTATAGTGAAATAGAAGTATTTCCACAGATTAAGATCAATCTGTCATGAAGATCCCTATTCTTTTACTGTGAAATTGAATTTCAGAATCCACAAAAGATTTCCCTGATATGATATCTCAAGGAGTGTTTTCTACAAAACTAAAAAAAAAAAATCAACTTTCCGATACAATGCTAATAGAGGAGAAGCATCAAAAAGTTCACAAATTTTATGTCCAAGATACTCACTATAGTATGTCAACTTTAGGTAACCAACAACTGTACTAAATTAAACCTTCAGGCGTGAGAGAAAAAATGTATGGAAGCGTATAATCTTTCTTAGGATCATATATGTGGTTCGAGACAAATGAAGAATTGTGACATACTTATCTAAGATTAGCCAGACAGATAACTACAACTGACTATATTTGCACTTAAGACAGTGTATCAAAAGGCCTCAACAAACTTTCAGAATTGTTTGTCATCAATTGATTCATTAATCATAACAAAAGAATTTCATGCTAATCCAATCAACCACGGCCAATAGCTAGAAAAATAAATATAAAATTGACAAGAAATTACCTGACTTGGAATTTGTCTCTTGTAGAAAACTGATGATTCTGAGAAATTGGCCGCATAAGATGGCACTGAATGAACATAAATAGAAAACAGGCCCTCATGCCCCTTGAAAAACCTCTCCCAGAGAGGCGCTAAAGGCAACGACCCCTTTGTTAAAAACATGAAAGCGATCTTGGGAACCCTATTGAAAGGATATCCCTTTCTTTTAGGAGCAAAAGATGCTCTCCATAACAACTCTTTGTCATTCATTGAGTGAAACAAACTAGATGGAGGCTTGATCCAATGCTCTAAGTTACTAGGTTTTTCATCTTTAAGACAAGGTTGTATGCTAGGCATTACTGCATCAATTACATAGCCAACTTTAAAATGTCTAATCGTATAAATACTAAACACAGAAAAAATTAAGCACAAAGCCAGAAACAGCACAAGTAACTGAAGCGTCCTGCTTGGCAAAGCCCTAGTTTGATTTGTCCTGCTTACACCAGAAGAATCTTTGCCTTCTTCCATTGGAAAGAAAAGGAAGAAAACTAATTACACCCAACAAAACAAGTTACATGAGGAAATTCTTTTCTGGGGTTTCATCTTCTTCTACAACAAAAACAAAAAGCATAATTTCTTGGTATAGAATTCGCTGAAGCCTTTTGATAAAGAAATCAACTTTCACCAATATAAATGAAAACCAGGCGGTGGGATTCCAACTCAAACAGCAAAAACTGAACCCGTGGCTCAATTCATCGCTCTGGGACCACTGATTACAATCAATAAAGCAACAAGATTGGAACTTTTGCGCTAGACCCAAGTGGAAAAATTTGTTCTTTCGAACTTCTGAGTAGAAATAATGTTGAAATTTGAAACAGGAAAGGAGAGGTATTTCACCAACAATAAAGAAAAGGGTTTTTTTTTAATACGGAATCGGAGGATCCGGATCTCCTGACCGCCAAGTCCGTGACTCCTTTCGCGACCGTCCGACACGTGTCAGCAAAGGGGTTGTGAGGCTGGATGGGGTCACCCGCACCCAGTCTCACCACTCTACCCGTTGCCACGTGTCGGACGGTCACATGGACGGTCACGGGGAGGGGGTCAGTCGATCTCGTTCGGGAATTGGACGGATACTACAAGCAAGAATATACGACATGTGGGCATGTGCACAAATTAATAAGCCAAGCATAAATAAGGCACTCAATTTTCGACTCCTTATAATAATTACAATTATCATCCTTTAGGAAAGATTTGTCGGTATCTACATAATTTGAGAGAATCACTTATTATTTTCAGAAGAGAATAAGCGAAGGTAAGGCATTAATCATGGACTCCCTCCATAGAATAATTATCAACCTTTAAAGAAAAACTACAGTCATCTACTTTTAGGAAAGAAAAAGAATGTTGTCTCTATCTAAAAACTAAGAGCATATGTATTAACATTTTCTATTTTATCTACAAAATTTTTACTATCCACCCATCAAGTACATGGAGGTCCCTTTTCTGAAAAGGTTGAACCCCAACCAGTAAGGTCACTATCACCTCCAGTCCTACAGGATGTATACGGATGTAAATCAGGTTCTCAAGGTTTACTATTATAAGTTTGTGTTATAAGTTTGTCATAACACAGTGACAGCACAAAGAGTCATCGGCACCGAAGAAACAACCGACGAACTGGTCATGTCATCCTATCAGATCATTGCACGGGCCAATAGTATGAACAACCGACGGACTGGCATGTCAGCCTATCGGATCATTTCACGGGACAATGGTGCTCCCACACTATGCAGCTAGACTAGATGAGTTCAAACATTCTTGACTTCGACAAAGTTCGGACCTTTGACGTTCCTTTCGAAACCCCTTATTGACGGAGGTTCCTTTTTCTATAGTTAGTATCTTCCTTTCCCGATAGTTATTTTACGTATTGAAGATCAAATTATTTAATTCTTTTCTTTGAAAGGTATAGACCGTAATACCGCCGCGGAAATAATACTTCTATTAGCGTCAACTAAAGTGGGCAGAAGTTATGGAAGAAATCGAGAAAATTTGGAAAATTGCATAGGTGGTACTAAGCATATCTATATACTAGAATGAGTCGTCACTTGCCGAGCTATTATCTTTTCATTTAGAAACACCACATCACATCTATGGAAAACTAAAAGTTCTGCGCACAGTCACATAACAAAATGATAAACTACGTAATTTTATTAAAAACTACTACTTGTATGTAAATTTTACTATATATCATTTAATAAAACTATCAATTTTGTAGGTGATCTCAACCGTTAAATGGTTATTACCAACCAGACATGGTAATCACCACCCAGATATGGCTTGACTGTCGATTAGCCTAGAATTATATTTTATCACTTCAATATTTTCTTAAAGAAGATTTTGGGAGAATGATAGAATATCATTTTGAGGATTTTTTTTCATGTTTCCTGGATAGTGTCTCAATTAAATAGAATTTGTCTCCTCAATCACAAGGAAAGAATAATGAAAATATGAGATTGTCTTCCATATTTGATATTCTTACTTCTCAAACAAATATTGATATTTTCACCAAGTCAGTCATTTTTATCTAACACATAACTCACTCTAATAACAACTTTTTTTCTTATAACTTTTTTACATTGTATTTCTACGACACCACTTCTTAAGTTCATTACATTTGATTACGAATGGAGGTTTTACCGCTATGATATAAAAAATAAAATTATAATGTTTGCCATATGATGTCTGAAATTTTCCTAATTACGTCTTCTTTGGAACTATATTATTGGAGGAGCGCTAACTCGGCGCTCGAACCTGCATAAAGAGAACTAATTCCAATTCCATATAATATTCAAAGCGTGACTATTTTTTCCCACAATATGTTTATATACGCTTATCTATTCAAAGTGTATGTGCTAAAATAATGTGATCACATATAATAATGTCTGGAAATAGACACTTCCTTATGTTTGTTAGCTTTTAGACTAAAGTTCATTATAGTACAGGATCAAGCTCATAATTGCAGTAAAATCAGGGTGCGCCTCATGTCCTAATTGCGATTAAAGATGGTATAATCTTTGTTGTACGTTACAAAAACTAGAATTTGCTGCTTCTGCTTGATCCATTTAAGACGAGGAAGAGAGATGTTTTTCTTTTTCTATTTTGGGTTGGGAAATTGTGATTGAGGGGGTGTGGGGTGGTATGCAACTATTTATGTGTGTAATGTGTGATGTATATCTAAAATGTAAAAGAATAGGCTTTCTACTGTATTCTACAAATAGGCTTTAGAAAAAGGATTAAAAATAAACCATAGAAGAACAATAACGTTACTCCGGTAACCTTAGACCCTTCCGTCTATGAAGGGATATAAGGAATTAGACGTACACAACCATACACATGTGTTAGAAACAAGCAGAGTGGTCTCTCGATGATCTATAATGAAAATTGTGTGTGTCGATCAATTGCACGGTCAATTTAGCAATTAAAAATAAAGCATAGAATATTGAGCAAAATAAAATGATTCGGCACGTTCTCATGCTTTCTAGAGGCTACCCACATTTCTGGATTATTTGGCCTAGCGCGCGCGCACACCAAAAAGGAAAAGAGGAAAAAAGGATTAACGTGGAAATGCTGGCATTGACTAGAATTTTTGTTTTCCAAGGAGTTACGAAAGAGCCATTTTCGTTCAGAGAGTTCTTATATACCTTTTTTTTTTTTTTAAGAACGAGAAAGTGGCACTACAACACGGCAAAATATGTTGGCATAACTTCTGAATCTTCCCAACATATTTTGTTTACTTCTCCAACTAGGAGACTGATGTCCCGAAAAGGAGAAGATATATTAATATAAAAGATCAAAATAAGGTAGTATATATCACAAAGTTAGGACAAAGTAAGAAAGTGTTTATAATCTAATATAAGAAAGGATATTGTTATATTTAGCGTTAGCTTTTATGTTTGTCTCGTACATTATAAAGTTAATGTAACCCGAAGATTCCTTGCAATGTTGTAACAGGAAACCCAAAACCGCAATCTTCGTTAAGTGCTTGTCTACCGTCCACAGATTTTCATCAGTTGCAGGCATAGATGGGTTATTCTATTCAGCCGTTTGGCATGACCCTCTGCCAGACAAGTCGACTCTTTCCTGGAAACGTGGAAACTAATTAAAGACGTGCTCTAACATATAAACAACACAGGTCTTTCCTGGTCGTTCTTGTCTCGATCCACCATTTTGTTTTGGATTTTATATATAAGAATATGCCGTTAACCAGCTGTAACCAGCAAATTTCCAGAGAAGTTAGGCAAGCAAAGAGAGATGTTCAACGTGGCAGAATTCAGTTTATTGTCGCTCAAGGAACCTATTAGTAGCAATCAAAGATCACTAACCATCACAAGTTTGAAGACAAACACTACAGCATCGAATAACTTCAATCGAGCTGTTACCAGAAAGCTTTCAGACAACTTAGGCTAGCAAATAAAGAGGGTCGCCGTGGTAAAATAGCAGTGTGCCTGTTACTTGAGCAATCTATTGCTATAGTTCAAATATCACTAATCACCAAAGGATGGGAGAAAAACTCGGTGACACCGACATTCATAGTAACGAATTGAACTTAGATCCAGGCAGTTTACTAAGTAGGCTCAACTTGCCAAAACACAACAAAGGCGATCTCGAATTGCCACCATCACCACCAAGAGACTATCACATCTCTTTATTTTTACATGCTCCCATGATACCAATAAAGTGCGATGGTAGGAATTCTGTTAATGGCGACTACGTTGCAATATGAGAACTACATAACAACAACATCATTACCCCATTGCCTTAGAGACTCCCGCCTATGGCGGGGTATAGGGGGGCCGATGTACGCAAACATACACGAGTCACATATCCATGGGTGATTTGTGCAGCCTAATCATGTAATCTCCATCTTCTTATTTATTAGCCATGATGTACTAAACGAGAACCATCCATGGAGATAGTTGAGGAAACAGAACTAAGACTGAATAAAGATAGAAGTCTGAAAATTGCAACCGATATATTCCACCCCCAACATGTGTCCACCAGTATTCACATATGTAACAAACCACACAACGGGAGTCAACTTTCCGCATGTTCACAGATGCAAAGATCACCGTGACTGGTTAGGATGTGCTTACTGTCTATTTACCAGCCAAATGATCATGAGCGCATTAGCAGTGCGCCCTACTTCACAACATTGAACAAAGGACGGGGATAAGAAAAAGTGACTGGGCACTTTCCTTTCTCATCGTACTCGGCAAACTCTCCTTCAGAAAAGTCGATGCCATCAAATTTTGCCCCTGCAATCTATATGAGGAAAAAAGAAAATACCAGAATGGAGTGCAAGACTGAAGAAACATGGATATTCATGTATCCCGTAAGAAGGCAGAAATTAAGAAAAGATAAAGCTCGGTTGACACAGCATGTCAGCTATTAGTCCAAGCTGTATAAGAAACATGAGAAAAGAGAAGCTCCCCTGGAAGTGTGCATTCAGGGAGCATCTCAAAGTGCAACATGCACATACATGGGCTGAAATAGATGTAAGATAACAAATGAATCAATAATATACCAAGCGCTAGCAAAAATATGTATAAGAAATGTCAGACATACAGATGCAACCTGCCAACCGGTGCCAAACATGAAATCAGCAGGTCCAAATCCCCTGCAGTCAAATTGCATCAGGGGAGCATGTTTGCCATCCTGACTAAGCTCCTGAGTCAAGGACGCCCTTTGCCAGGGATCAAAGTCACTGTTCCCTCCCTTGCACAGAACTAGCACTATAAAAAACAAAACAAAACAAAACAAAACAAAACAAGACAAAATAGATTACTCAAGCGCCATTATTGCTTCATGAGAACATGAGCATTGACTTCAAGAAGCCCATCGATCACTTTCTTCTTTTGCTTATCATAAACCTTCCAGAAATTTCTGAGCTCCAACTCTATGGATATAGGTTGTATATCGAGTAAACTAGGCATGCAAATAGCAATGAGATCATCTTACTTTCTGAACAAGATGAGCGGTGCCCTTGCCATTCGGTACAGGGAGTGTTTCATTCAAGCACAGCCAGGTCTCTTTTGCTGACAGCTCTCCACAGTTTCCACACTTCAGCTGCACAAAAGAAAGAATGAATATACATGAAGAGACACCTTGCCAAAGTGAAAACCTATCTAAGCATTTCAAGAAATCTAATTGCCAGATATCAAGACTCGTCAACTTTAAAAAGGGTTATAAAACGAAGATATCCAACAGATCAACCTCACAGAGAGGAACATCAAGATAACCAATATGTGGCTGACAAATGAAGTAATAGAAAGGAGGCATGAAACAGTCTTGAAAGGACAATTACATCACATGGCCAGTAGGAATTAAAGTAAATCATTTAAAATCCAGACCTCATCCAAAATAACAGGAAAGTTAAGTCCATTTAACTCTCTAGAGCAATGGACAGCCAATATGCAAAAGACAGAAGATCAAGCTCCTAAAGCCATCTCATATAGATCTTATTACACTGAAGGGGCGAACTTCAACTGATTCAAGTGGAGTTACGTATAAATAAAAGATAAAGCACAAACCGGGCAACATTAAGTCCCAGCTACTTGGATCAATAATTATCTACGCATTTGCATGGCAGCAAGCAGAGAAACTGCACGCGCTTCCAACAATGAACATGCAGAAATAGAGCTAGGATATTAGATGCATAAGCAGATAGAAACCTTATCAATGAAACCATATCCAGTTCCTAATACATAAAAACCAGAATAAGCACCACCAACAGTGTAGAAGTTCCAGAAGAAATTTAAAAAACAAAAACAAAATCAAAAAACAATGCTGAAATTCACAAAGAAGATAAGCATAACAATACTTTGGCCTTCTCATACTGAACTATAAGTAAACATGAAGAAACAGAAAGTAGATCTATTTTATTGTAGATCGGCCATAACATAAAATCATATTAATCAGAATATACACACAATTCCAGCAGGCGTAGTCCTTATCCACATACAAGCAGCCAGCCAAAAACTGGTCAAGGTTCTCCACAATTCAAGCTTCTACATAACAAGCGTGACAAACTCAAATTGAAAGCCAACCAGAAACACAATATATGATGATCACTGGCTACACCAACCAATAAGAATTACCATCCGCACCTCCGTAGACCATACAAACAACTACAGGAAGGATAATCATATAATTGCTCTGTTCATTTACTAAAAGACAATCACGACAAACATGACATTTGAAACAAGTAACAAGCAATGAGGAATTTAACAATCTCCGTCATGTTCAACACTCGCCACCAAACCAAAGGCTAAAAAAAACTATGAAATAAAACAATTTACAGCGCAATCTTAGACCAAAAGCACAAGATCAAGGAAAACACCATGGCGATTTTGCTTGTAAAATGATCGAAATATCCAAAAACTAAATAAATAAATAAAAACTTTTACGCATAAAGAGTGTATTATGACAAAATGATCGATCGGAAAGTAGATTAAAATGCATCAAGAGACAGGAATCTCAAACACTAAATTGGAAAACTAGAACTCTAAGATATTCAGCTAAATGAAAGTGTGATATGATAGGGAAGACCTTGAGGGCGAAAGTGAAGTCAGGATTATCGCAACCGCCTTGAGGCTGAAGGTCAGTGAAATTCTCCAGCTCCGCGATGATCATCAGCAAGTAGTGCACCATCTTCGCTCTCACTCTACACTTTGCTCTACAAATCTCTTCTTCTGGATTTTCCACCAATGATAAGAAAAGATTATATTCCGTCTATTTATATGAAGAGTCACATTCCACTTTATTCTTTATTTCTCAAGTCTCAACTCGTCTTTTCAATCTTTAAAGAGCAAGTTCATATCCTATATTAGACCGATCGAGATTCTCTGACCCCCCAGTCCCTCACCTCCCTTGGGACCGTCTGCCACGTGACACACAGAGGAGGTGTTGAGACTGAGTGCGGATGACCCCTACCCAGCCTCAACACCCCCTGTGTGCCACGTGTCGCTGGGTCATTTAATACCCCTTAAAAGGGGTCAGGATATTTGTTCCCATATTAGACACCACTACATCAAATAATTTTCAAAACTAGGAATATATATACACATGTGATGATTCACTTTAGAAACTATATATGTAAAATGAACAACGGAAGTAGTAACCCATAAATATTACTAACTGTTTTATACCAGACACGTATCAATAAAAAAAATTAAAATTTATAAAAAAAAGAGCCGTTTAAAGATAAATAAGTTGGTAATTTTTAAGTCCCCATAAGCCTACAAGTTATTCAGCTCGGCTCCACATAAGAGGTACATCTTTTCATCTTTGTATGTAAGAGCTCAAGTTTACATAGAGCTTGAATCTAAATAAAGGTCATATCTTTAGTGTAACATGTCTTCATGTGTTTTCTGTTGTAATTCATCACAAAAGTTTCAGCTATTCGCAAACAGTTCAACTCTTCTTTATTTAATCTATTCAGATCTATTGAACTGAAAGAATAATATTTGTATTTAGCTAAAAAAAGATATCTATATTCAGCTCTACACATTAAGGTCTTCGTCGACACGACATTACATAGAAAATGTCACTAGGGTAATAGGTCGGCTATATATTACAAATATAGCTTGGATGTATATTTCACATAATAGTCATCATCTTCAGAAGATAAATTCAATGGTTTCACGCCAAGTAAAAAACTTGACTTTTATCTTTGACACTTGTCATTATGCATGATCTTAACAAAAATTGGCATGTAAAGGACGAAGAATTGGTATAAAAACATTCCCTTTGCAAAAAACAGAGGGTATGTTCTACACATTAATTGCAGCACACAAATTAATAGAGACAAGTTTCTATTGTTTTTATAAACATAGAAAATCATCTAAACTAACTTGATCGTAGAAGATTTTTTTGAAGAACAAACTACGAGACTTCTAATTTTGTTTATTTTGTAAATTCAAACATCAAATCATGGAATACACGCTCAAATTTATCAATAATTATAGTAAAAAATCTAGGTAAAGAATCCGACTTTGTCACTGTCTATATTTTTTCTCCCGTGTTTTTAATACCAAGTTTTAATATAGTTGTTAATTTAGCTTGCATGAATTTGCTTAAGTCTATTACGAAGTCCATGACATGTTCTTCGTTTATACTTAGGCAAAAGCTTTTACAGGTACCAACCACTCTTCTGCTTTGCCATTTTTTGCATATGATATAGTACGTATGTGTGTTTTAAACCCAGAAAGCCTCATTAGTTGATTAATTTGCCTACTGAACAAATCTTGTACTCTTATTGGTGGGTAAACCCATTTGCACAGATATACCAGCAACAGTTTCCTATACACTTTACACTGGGAGACTATCGATATAGAAGAGCTTTATATAACCAAAAATAAAAAATAAAATACAATCTAATAAGAGATCAGGCAGCCTACATGAAAGCGGGACGATAAAAATGGCACTCTGTAAGCAAAGAGCTTAATCACCTATTCTTTTGGAAGGATATACCAAATGATCGAATTATTTTAATTAATTTTGTGGCATGAACTAGAAGAAACAAAACACTGCTACTCATGTGGCGTTTGATTCGCACTTGGATATCGGAATCAAAATCGGAATGGGTATGACAGAGTATGAGTTTGGAGGATATGAGTTTGGGCTTAAAAGTGATAGTTGTTTGGTATTGAAATGGAAATATGTATGATAGACATTGATGGTGTTTGGAACGTATCGGAATTGTAATGAGTATCGAATGAGGGCGGCCGGAAAAATAGCCAGAATAGTGACCGGCCGGCGGCGTTGACCGGCGGCCCCTCATTCCCCCATATTGATAGACAAGGGAGGCTAGTAAATCAGAAAATGATATCCATTACCAAATACATGGATATCAAAGTGATATCATTCCCCCTTTTTCCCAAACAAACAACTTGAATCCAAACCCATTCCCTTATTCCCAAACCCCCCAACCAAACACCACCTAACAAAATGTCATGAGTGCATTTATCCGAAATATTCTAGTTTTCAAGTTTTTTGCTATCCATATTTAGTGCAGAGAACTACCAATATAAGCACTTTGACATGTATAACAGAAAGACTCGTCTTAATCTTCTAAATGATTCATATTGATATGGAAGTATCACATTTCGCCAGTGAGGTTGGCTAATGCCAGGCAACATTGCATTTGTATTTCCTGTCCCCCGAGAGACAGTTGAACGAGCGCGCCTTTGGCGCGAAGGGAAGAATGGGCTCCGCAGTACCGTCTATGTAAAGATAGAAGACAACTACATTGAAACTTCAGTAGGCACATGAGTATAGGTATCTTAAAGATGTTAGTTGAAAGCAACTCCTGTGAAAACAACATTGCTTTAGGGGTCTCTGTCTATCACGGTGTATAAAAAAGTCGGATCTACGCAACCATACTCGTGTTAGAAACATACAAATGTTTTCCAATTACACATAATGAAAATTGCGCCAAGTTGTGTCAATCAACTGCTAGTAAGTCATTTTGTTTTATTCCATCCTATCGAATTGGAAATAGAAACATAACAACTCCCCGAGCAATTCAGATGAATGAATCTGCGACGGAAAAATGAAAAGAAGACGACATTTCATTTTTAGCACTACATTTACAAATAAAGGAAGTGTACTAATCATGTTCATCTTTTTATGCCTCACAAAAACATGTAAACCGGTGATGATTACTTATGAGTTATCAAAAATATAGAAGACAATCACATAATAACTTGAATAGTCGACACAACACTATGATTATTGTCAAGTCAAACTCGAATACACCAGCTAAATCTGTAGCCATTAGCTAACATTTATATAATAGCAACAAAAAAAAAAGAATGAAGAGAGAAGAGAGAGACAGAACTGTAAAGGAAACTTTGCAAAACAAAAATTCCAATATATAAGAGAAAGAACACAAAAAGTGGATATCTCATGTAAACGATCACATTGAAATTTTAAGGTAAATCTGCACCCTCATCAAGAACCATGCTTGTGCGAGAAGTCGAGGAAGAATTAATAACCAAATGGAAGCACAAATTCAAAAGCAGAAAGAAGATAATCATTTCTTGAAGCTGCCATACTGATAAGGCTGGCTGCTCAAGCTTGAGAAGAAATCCTCATCTAAACTTGATGTTGATGAAGAAAAACCAGGATTGCCAAGGTTGGGTCCTGTATTTATAGATCTTCCAGTGTGGAATGCATAGGAAGGCCCCCTATCATTCTCATTTGATCCGTCTGATAGAGCACCCACAATTCCCACATCTGCCAGGTTGACCTTCTTGGCTGCAATTCATAAACTTCAGCATCATAAACCAACACACACACACACACAAAAGGGGGAAAGGCAACCAGACAAAGAAGCAATTTCTACTCGAGGGGGACCTCCATTGTCTTTTGTCTAGAATTCTAGATAAGGTTGATATTCCCTTCAACGCAGCAAACCAACAAAAGAAATTCAAAAGGGAAATCAAGCAATTCAGGATGAGAGGAGACAACTGCAAAAGCAGCTCCAGCATGAACTCTTTCGTCATGCTTCACCGATATCACACTTGTAATAGTATTTTGACTATAGCTCAGGAGAACTCCAAGAAATGTAACATTTGCATTGAAAACACTTGCACATGAGGGACAGACAGGAAATGCTGGAATGGTAGCTTTGAAACATCTTCTACAAGGTCGTAACTTTTTTTTCTTTCTTTTTTGTAATTACCAGGTCGTAACTTAGTTTCCAGTATTCAATCAAAGTAATCTATTTATATTTACTCGTTTCTTGAATTTTTTTTATTTGGGAAATATAAGCTAGCAAAGTTCACTATTTTCTATGTTTACTCAATTCAGAGTAACTTTATGTGTAATCAGTTATCTATTACAATATATCTTACAAGAAATTCAGCAGTACTGCCACTGTTTAAAGCAGTGTATGATCATCCAAACAATGCAAAGAACATTGTTTATGCCTTAAAAAGAAAAAGAAGAGCAACACTGAATGGGGGAGTTGGAGTTGGGGCCGGGGTGGGGGGGGGGCCTGAAGGTGGTTCACGTTCTTCACCTAAGGGAAATGGTGTCAGACTCCCAGCCACAACCATAAAAGGAGCCACAGCCATAAAAGGGTCGACACAACAACCATATACATTGATCGTGTTTACAGACTATATTACATTTAATGAAGTAGCTCTCAGCTGCATTGCAGCTGGAGCGTCGAAGTATCAGCAGTTTACAGGCCTCAATAAAAATCATAGAGCCACTTAATGTCCTGCAACCAGGAAAACTTCTGATTCCCAAAACCTGATGCTAAAATTTTCCACTTAATCATTCAATCCTTAACGATAATCCATTTACTTTGGAAGCTAACAAGATTATTACACATGCCAAAATAGTGGACGTTCATCAGACAACGTAACTACTGACAAAAAAAAACATCAGACGACATAACCAGGATTCCTGGTTAATTTAATTTTGACCAAATATGATGAATCTACATACATTATCAACAGTTCACTCACAAAAACATGATACTTTTCCAGGCCTGTCAACCGTAGGCTCTACAAAAAGTAAACATATGTAGTTTTTTTCTTTTTTGGTGGATCTACTAGTATGTGTGAAACTCCAGGTACAGAAATCTGAACTCAGGGATAACATTTTTTTATCAAACATTTGGCAATCTTACTGGAAAATTTCATTAGATATTGACAAGAAAAAAATGTTACAAAATCCAGAAAGAAAACTTACGTGCAGCAATATTGAGATCTATTATCCCACGGCTTAAAGAATCCGCCCATATTCCTGACTTGACTTGAAAACCATCCTTCTTGGTTGGAGGTTTACTTTCAACGGAAGATCCAGTTAAATCTCTCTGGCTACAAAGAGTAGCATTGACATTGTGTCCATTTACATTGGTTTGGTTGCTACCATTGGCAGGATTTTGGGTAAAATCACCAAATGGATCAGAATTACCAAAGTTGTTTAATGGAATTGCAGCAAATGGGTCTACCAAATTATAGGTACTTTGTTCAGATTTTGCAGTCGTCTGCACAGATTGCTTAGCATTATCAGGTGTATCAAAGAAGTTCATAGTTGAAGCAGTAGACAACGGGGCAGTCCGGGAAGCAAACAAATCAACCTTTGTCTGCACTCAAGCAGCAAAAAGAATAAAATCATAATAGCTACTTGAGAACTTTAATGACGTTCACAAAATTCACGTAATCACAAAAGCACTTACGGAATTCGACAGAATGGAGAATACTGAAGATCAAATAATTTACTTGATTAAGCATCAGATATCAACAAAACAAAAGACAGCCTCCTTCTTCTACTTTTAGTCTAACAAGACTTCACTTGATCATAAAAGGATAATGAAGATTCCAACAAAATAGCTGCTTCAAGGAAACAAGGTAGGCAGGCCAGTAAAGAATGAACAGCCTAAAACTATGTCCTTCTCTCCTTTTAGATAGTACCTCTCATACTTTTGAAAAAGAACAGCGAAATTCAGCTTTCAGAAATTGTCAAACAGGTTCAAAGTTCACGCCATAGCTGGACATGTTCCGCTCTCATGCATAAACACGGTCCCCCAAGCTTACCTTTGTTCATATATTTCATATTTAAGAAGATTGCTAACCTCATTTATGCATGTCTGAAATCCGGGATGCATCAGCTCCCCCACCCCCTCCCCAACTACCCAACTGTTAGCATATGAGCTGTACACAAATTTGTCGTACCTGTAAACCAGCACTTCTCCCATCCTGAGACGTTGCAGATACGAAAGTAGCATCTGCAAATAAATCAACCTCTGGCAAATCACTTTTAGAAGTTGAGTTTTCCACTGAAACAGAGGTTGGTGCATCCAACAAGTCACCAATAAAGTTTTGGCCAAAAAGATCCACTTCATTCGAAGATTCAGCAGAAGGTTCTATTAAACAGGGAGGAGACCACGAGTTACACTTAGAAGAAAAAAGGTCTCTATGTCATAAGAATAGAAGGGAAACAAGAAAAATGTAGCTTGCAAATGAATGATACAGGAAAAGGCAATTGTGTGGTGCATAATATTAATATTTCAACAGTTATATATACTTAGTCTAATTCGTCATAAATCCTTAGCAGCAAGAAGAAATGCTGTGGTACAGTGCTCTGCGTTAATATCTCAACAGTTATGGATACTTAGCAGCAAGAACATATCTCACGTTTGCCTGACTGTTAGCTGCACTAAAGGGTGGTTGACATTGGACAAGGAACTTGCAACAGAAATGCAGAAAAAGAAGAAGCGAATGCATCTGACCAATCAAATAACATATACAGAAAAATGTTGTCTCACATGAACTCAATTAATCAGTATCCAGAATAAGGACACAAGAAACAAAAATATTGCAAGACTTGAAATGAAACAGATGGCATTTGAGGGTGGAATACTCAAACTAGACTGCTGTAACAAGCACAACTGAATCCTTACTGGCACTAAAAGTCCCCCTTGGATCAAAATCATCAAAGTTATCTTCATAATCGCCTGCTGGAGTACTAGGATTTTGTGAGGGAACTGAAGCATAGTTGTCAGATTCATCTGTCTTCATTGACTTCTTTGAGGCAGCAACGGATTTTGTAGCTTGACTCCTGCAGCAGCACGTTTAGAAACCCAGGAAAATATACTAAGAAGAATGAAAAAAAAAACAACTCAGAAAATTAATTACCAAGTCTTAGATTCGATAGAATAGTAAAAATATATACATAGACTATTACTCCTTTTTCATGTGCAAATACATATTCTTAAATTTCTGCCTAATAAGAAGCAGATACATCAACCGACTGATGTAGGTAAACCAGGGAGATAAACCCAACAGGTAGATGTAGGAACAAGCAAAGTTTTTTTTTTTAATTTAAAAAAAGCATCAATTAGAGTAAATCATCTATAAGCATAAACCTATTATTACCATGGATCATAAAGTAGAAACAGAGAAGAGATAGTCCTTCTAAAGGAACAGTGGAGCAATACGCTCAGTGATGAAAAAACCAAACAAGAAGCTGTATAGTCACCCCTCAAACAAGATAACATTGTTAGGTCAACAGGAAAAAGAAAAAAAGCCTCAAGGGAACTTTAGAAAAAAATTATTCCACCAAAACTTCAAAGATATTGGCAGTGACCCAATTTACATAAAAATCAAAGGTTATAGAGAATTTATTGCACAAAAGAGGGAAAAGAGGAAAGAAACCGGTTAGAATGGGAAGACTTCGTCTTTGAAGATTTCCTAGGATTGCTGGCAGGGTCTCGCCGTGATTTAGCAGATACATCTTGGTCGTGTTTGTCATCACCAAATAAGTCCCTGTCCTTGCTGTTGCTCCGCAACCCATCAGCATCTTTTTCACCACTAAAATCTCCATATTGATCACCACTTCTAAAGCTGCTGCTGCTGCTAGTGAATGATGCGGAGCCTGCTTTATAAGTCACTCCAGATGATGAAAGTCCAAAGTACCTGAACATTTTAAAATTTTCCTGAGGCATTATAATCAACAACAATGTTCCAGGGCATCAAAGCCATCAGTTTGAAGAAAGTGCTTACTTATCACGATTTGCAGCAGCTTTATTTCTGGTCTCTTGTATCTTTTCTTTGCTATTCAAAAGCGTCACTATAGTTTCTGCCTTCTTCCTGACATTAATGCCCAAATCCTTCCCACTTGGCTCAACATACTCAAAGCTTGCAAGAGACTTCAGCAATACAATAAAGGAAAAAGTAAGCAAAGTCAATTTTCAGGCACGGTGAAAATGAGCGGAAACTTAAGATAACCAACTCCTCGTTCTCAAGCAAGGCGTTTTGGCACAGGAAAATGGATGTGCATACCGAAATCTGGAAAGTGTGTTCTATTATGTCATCAACAGCACGCTCAGATCCATGTGCAACCAGATACTCAATAATAGCCAATGCCTGGAGCAACCCATAAAAGACAAAAAAAAAACAACCAACATTTATTTTGTATATGTAGGATAAAATGCAAAGGGAAGACAAAAAATGACAGGAAAAAAGGAACAGTAAACATCTTCAGGTCCTCTTAGATATATCCAAGTTTCAAAAGATATTAGCTCTACCTTATAGACAAAACGCCAATTTTTGCCTGTTTCAGTTAATCTTGTCCACAGAACATTCATGACCATCTGACACTCTGAGCTGCAAAAGATATATGATTGCATCAAATTAATGTGGTTGATTAACTCACTTCACTTCTTGTTTTGAAAAATAAAGAAAACCAGAAACATTTTTCTAGCTAACACGTAAAGACTAAGCAATGTCAGAGAGTACAATTTTTTGGTTGCTTGTGCAATTTCAGCAAGGACAGTGCCATGGGGACCCCAAGGTTCATCATCAGTTGCATCCAACACCTATATAGAGTAAAAACGTCACTGAAAAACAATTGCAAGAACTTAGCAAAGATAAGAAACTGATGTTTGTAACAAAATACCATGATTACTCCACAAAGGTTCAGAGAGAGATCAAGATATTAAATACTGAGAAACTATCTTTGATCCAAACAAGAAGATATACTCGTGTGCTTTGGAAATTGAAACACGGATTGACAACTAAAGTTGCTTACAGTGGAACAATATAACTCTTTTACAGGGAAAATACATGCTCCGAACTAAAGAATGAGAAACTCACACAATTTGGCCCATTTATAAAGGGAAACTATCACGAGGAACTAAATACCACACGTACATTCGCCCATTCACATTTTACAATTACAGTCAGAGCCTCGCTGGTGAATGATTTTCAGGACCCACCATACTGGGAACAAATTTATGCAAGCTGCGGTCACCTGAATCATTAATATTCTCCTTTGGTGATGAAAATGGTATATTCTAGACAAATTTTTTTAGTGGTAAAGGTCACAAGAAAAACTCCGTCTTGTCGAGTTTTCAACTTACCAGTCCCAAGCCCGGGTAAAGGAAGAGTATTGTGTTAGGTTGACGGCTAGTGTAAAACTTTGTCAGTATACATGATTATAGATCAAACAAGAAATTGCCCTAAGGCTAGGATGTTTCCTGTAAGAAACGCAATGTATAGCCCGAATGCGATGTCTCGACGGACCGCTACATCATATGGCTTGGATGTAGTGTCAAACAAGCAAAGGTCACCGTCGCATGGTCCGAA
Organism: Eustoma russellianum; assembly: GCA_036186865.1. NCBI lineage: Eukaryota > Viridiplantae > Streptophyta > Magnoliopsida > Gentianales > Gentianaceae > Eustoma > Eustoma russellianum. The sequence continues at coordinate 1,811,434 of AP025052.1, forward strand.
TGGGCCGACAACTGAGCTAGGACCACTGCATCTCCTAGAGAGCTCGGATACAGTGAAAAATAAGCAAGAATTCTTAGCCGCAAGTTAGATACTAAGAAACACGGAACACTGGAACTAACGGGGAAGACAATATAAATAGTGGACTCGATGCTAAGGAGAAAAGTAAACGTTTTATGTATGTAAAAGACAAAGCGGATTGGTAAGAAAGCTCGGATGGTGATAGTCATGATCTAAATTCTGGTACACAAGAAGCAATAAGACAAGAAATAGAGTTAGAGTTATTATAGATGCCTTATTAAGAAACAAAGTAGTAACTGTTAAATGAAATAGAATTATAGCCCTTAAGTTTATGCTTAGAAAGGAAGCAATCAATACTATTAGCGTATATGCTAGTCAAATGGGCTTAGAGGAGGCTATAAAGGTTCGATTTTGGAAAGATTTAGAAAACTTAACGCGTGAAATCTAATAGGTGAGAAGATCCTTATAGGAGATTCAGATGGACGTGCATGTAAAGAGAATAAGGATTATGCACAAGTATAAAGTAGATTCAGAACAATGAAGAAATATCAATTTTGGATTTCGCAATCACGTATGATCTTAAAGTGACTAACATATTTTTCCAAAAAAAAAGAGATAAACACTTGATTAAGGAGTTCCGCACAACATGTTATTTACAGATGACATTGTGTTGGTGGATGAGACTAGTAAATGAGTCAATGCTAAGCTGGAATGTTGAAGGGAGGCACTAGAATAAAATGGCTGCAAATTAAGTTGAAATAAGGCATAATATATAAAATTAAACTTTATCAACAAAAAATAACCTTGGAACCTTATGTGAAACTAGTAGACCAAGAGATTCACATAAGTGAGAGTTTTAGGTATTTAAGATCTATGCTACAGAAAGATGGAGGAAATAATAAGGATGTGAAATGGGGTGGTTAAAATGGGAAAGTGCGTTAAATCTTCTTTGTCATAGGAAAGTACTTCTAAATCTTAAAAGGAAATTTTACAGGACGGCAATACGACCCACATTGTGGTACGGGTATGAATGTTGGGCAGTCAATTATGAGCATGAACAAAAGATGCGAGTGACGGAAATGAGAATATTATAATGGATGTGTAGACATAGAATGAAGGATAAAATAAAAATTGAACATATAAGAAGAAAGGTAGGGATGACTTCTATAGATGAGAAGATGAGGAAGTCAAGGTTAAGATGGTATGAGTATGTTGCAAAGGCGTCATGCAGATGCACCTGTTAGGCAAAGCGAGACAATGAATGATATGCATGTTAAATGTGAGAGGGGAAGACCAAAGAAGACATGAAAAGAGATAATAAAGAAGGATATGACTTATATGACAATTGAGGAGCATATAGTCAGTGATAGAGCACAATGAAGACAATTGATTCATGTAGCACATATCATATAAAGGGAATAAAGTTTAAGTGAGAACGGTAGGTACTTACATCAGAATCACAGTTTAGATGATATGATATTTTTGAAATACAGGTAGTCTAAAGACGCATACCATGCATTAGGTACTAGGAGAAACAAAAGGAGGGTATGGTTTAGGGTACGACTCAAAAAGAACAACAAAAACAAATAAAAAAATAAATGCAAGAGAAATAATTGATCCATATAATCGATACCACAGTTGAAAAAAGGCTTGAGTCGTTGTCGTCGTTGTTGTTGTCGTAAATATCAATTGATCCATATATTCGATACCACATAGTGGAAAAAAAGGCTTGAGTCGTTGTCGTTGTAGTAAATATCACAGAAAACTACTAAGAAAAATTATCACAAAACTGCTTAGTTGATGAAATTGGCATTCTTAAGCTAAAAAGAACACTATCTAGATTGAGTTTCCACTTACCCAGAAACTCACTAACACGATATGGGAGAATCGGAGTGAGCTAGTATGATAGTCACATGTTTCAATTTTCAAGCATATCAAAACTTGATAATATATGCATTCTTCAAAACCTTCAATAACCACCAATCATAAATCGGAAAAATAGAGTAACTTGATGAATAACCTACCAAATGTCCCCTGATGCTTCATATAAATTTATATACTCAAATTAGTTTCTGATGATTCTGCTAATTCAGGAACAAATACACTTGACATTTTCCCCATATAGAATGTATGATTCACGAAACAAATACACTTGACATTTTCCCGGTAAAATCTATGCAGCAATTTTCTATTTGTAAAGGAGTCAAAGAACACCTGACTTTGTAATATGATAAAATAAAACAAAAAAATTCACTAAATTATATGTGCTTCTTGTAAATACAATACTTGATGCAATTTTTATTATGGACTATTCGGAAACAACCTCTCTCTATTTCCAACATGTGTAATTTTGTATATATCCGACCTCTTTTATACCGCTATTGGGAAATGTTGTTATAGAATCTATGCAGCAAAAGTTTAGTTGTTTAATTGGACTACTAAATGTTAATTGGGCTCGAATTGTTAATAGCTGAAGCTAAAATGGCTGATTACACTATTCTTCGTTATTATATATACCTTCTGCTCGATCTCAGGGACCTTCAGAACTTTTAAGTTCACCTCCCTCTTTCTGCAGCAACAAACGCATCGAAACTCGATAAATAGGCAAGCTTTGCCTCGATAAAAGAAGAAAAGCGTGAAATACATCAGAATCTAACTTACATTTCGCGGACTGTTTGATCGAATACCTTCATGAAATCCATGGCCCTGATCTGATAGGCAAAGAACGACTAAATTGATAAGAATGAGGGATGGATCTGAACAACACCAATAATTAGAGCCCTGTATGAACAAAATCTGAAGGGAAAAAACACCTTTGAGTATAACGAACGGAAGCAGCAAAACTATTCTTCTTTCGTGCAAGTGATTTGTATATATAATTAATGAATTCTAAGGAAACTAAAGAGTGTTTCGTTGGGAGTTCTTCATCCTCCAAACTGATAAAAGTTGGTTTGTTTAAGGAAATAGCGATATGAGTTTTGGATATAAAGATATGAATTTCGGATTGATATCTGAGTATTTAGCAATGCATATCGTTTCTTGATATAATAGTCCTGGTTTATTTATATGGGGAAATGGAGGGTTTGGCTCTCGAACCGGTCAACGCCGCCGTCCGCCGCCGGTAAGTCACTATTCTGGCCGGTCAAATTTTTTCGGTCGTCCATCCTCGATACTCATTTCAATTCAGATACGTTCAAACACCATCAATGTCAATCATATTCATTTCCACTTCAATACCAAACAACAATAACTTTTACGTCCAAACTCATACACTGTCATACCCATTTCAATTCTGATTGCGATACCCATGTGCGAACCAAACGACACCTAAACTTCCATCGTCTCTTTGAGTTCGACTTCAACTCTCAACTTAGACTTAAACACTAAACTCTAATTTTGAAAAACTCTTGATATCTCGTATTTGTTTGCTAAGCCAAATAATCAAAACATTATTTTAATGTAAGAATAAATGCTATTAAAACTTATTGAAAAGACTTGGTTAACTTATTTACCGTTATGACATTGTAGTTTCAAAAAGTGCCAAACTAATTAAGAAAAAAAGGAAAAAATTGTCGACATGTTTTTAGAATTAAATATCAAGTAAATATCACATATTTGAAGAAAAGGATAGGTAGTTAAGTTAACACTGGACTCAAAAACTGAAAGGTGTTCGCTTCCGATCAAAGTGCAGTAATAGTAATCATTTTTTTTTACAACATGCACAACAACGACAACAACGTTATCCTCATTGCTTTAGAGGCTCTCGACTATAACAGGGTATGAGAGGTCAGATATATGCAACTATATTTATGTGTTAGAAACGAAGTTATTTTTCGATGACTCATAATAAAAATTGCGTCAAGCTGTGTCGCTAGTTCACAATAATATAAGAGCGCAATTTATTTAATAAATCATTTTGCTTTATATCGTATTTTAAAATCAATAAAATGTGTGTTTTTGATAATAAAAAGGAAGAAGTTACTAATAGTGAGAAATATTATAACGGTAGATAAACAAACGGTAGAAAAGAGGTGGAGATGTCGAGTGTTGAAAACGACGGGTTTAAATCTCCTCATCGCCACTCACTCACCGCACGCATCACTGCGTGACACGTGGCAGTAAGAGAGGGTGGTGAGACTGGAAGAGGTTTACCCTCATCCAACCTCACCACACCCCCTGCTGCCACGTGCCGCGTTTTGGAGAGCGCGGTGAATCACCGTGCGTTGAGGGATCCCATCCGAAAAAGGACCCCTATTTTGGGATAGGATCTTCTAACCCCACTTTTCCTCACCCCACTCATGACTTTGCGACACGTGGGCATCAAGGTGGGGTGGTGAGGCTAGATACGGGTGACCCTCATCTAGCCTCACCACTCACCTTTGCTCACACGACACGTGTCGTGTGGTGACGCGTGCGGTGAAGGTGGTGAGAAGATCCTATCCCCCTATTTTACACTAAAAACATTTCAACAAAATACTATACGCGGTTATAAGACTCCGAGCCGTGTTCCTGAAAGGTGAGAAAATAAATAAAAATCAGAATTTGGGGT
>AP025052.1:1816010-1866072 GCA_036186865.1 Eustoma russellianum
AAAAAATTGTCGACATGTTTTTAGAATTAAATATCAAGTAAATATCACATATTTGAAGAAAAGGATAGGTAGTTAAGTTAACACTGGACTCAAAAACTGAAAGGTGTTCGCTTCCGATCAAAGTGCAGTAATAGTAATCATTTTTTTTTACAACATGCACAACAACGACAACAACGTTATCCTCATTGCTTTAGAGGCTCTCGACTATAACAGGGTATGAGAGGTCAGATATATGCAACTATATTTATGTGTTAGAAACGAAGTTATTTTTCGATGACTCATAATAAAAATTGCGTCAAGCTGTGTCGCTAGTTCACAATAATATAAGAGCGCAATTTATTTAATAAATCATTTTGCTTTATATCGTATTTTAAAATCAATAAAATGTGTGTTTTTGATAATAAAAAGGAAGAAGTTACTAATAGTGAGAAATATTATAACGGTAGATAAACAAACGGTAGAAAAGAGGTGGAGATGTCGAGTGTTGAAAACGACGGGTTTAAATCTCCTCATCGCCACTCACTCACCGCACGCATCACTGCGTGACACGTGGCAGTAAGAGAGGGTGGTGAGACTGGAAGAGGTTTACCCTCATCCAACCTCACCACACCCCCTGCTGCCACGTGCCGCGTTTTGGAGAGCGCGGTGAATCACCGTGCGTTGAGGGATCCCATCCGAAAAAGGACCCCTATTTTGGGATAGGATCTTCTAACCCCACTTTTCCTCACCCCACTCATGACTTTGCGACACGTGGGCATCAAGGTGGGGTGGTGAGGCTAGATACGGGTGACCCTCATCTAGCCTCACCACTCACCTTTGCTCACACGACACGTGTCGTGTGGTGACGCGTGCGGTGAAGAAAAAAAAGTGGTGAGAAGATCCTATCCCCCTATTTTACACTAAAAACATTTCAACAAAATACTATACGCGGTTATAAGACTCCGAGCCGTGTTCCTGAAAGGTGAGAAAATAAATAAAAATCAGAATTTGGGGTTTGTCGAGCCCAGAGATCAAGAAATTCCGTCATCGGCCTCCCCGTTCCGATTCTCAGGTGAATCGCCGATCCCTTTCTTAATCTTTATCGATTCAATCAATATGTAGGTTACATGTGGAATCAAATCTGATTAGTTTTGGTTTTCTATTTTCATTTAAAGTGCCTGTCTGATCTTGTAATCTCATCCATCGGTCGGATCGTCGGAATCGAAAGAATCAAACATGTTTACACGAATCTTTGGGAAGCCTAAGCAGGAAACCAATGCTCTCACAACGCTTGATAAGCTTAGCGAGGTATGTCAAATTTAGGAAATTTTATTGTTTAATTATTTACGCAGGGGAACTTTTTGTATTGTTTCTTTGGTGAAAAGATCTTGTTATATAATTTTTTTTGTGCTTGTTCATGATAAATAGAATTGCCCAAGAATGCAGTTGCAAATTCTCATTTCATACAACTTTTTGGCAGTTTTGCCAGTCTATCATTATAATTTATGGTTAAACCATTTCATTTAGGAAAATATCCTATAAATCGTGGCTGCGTAAGATCGTTGAGGTGCTGAAGCTACTCTGCTCATATTGACTTGGAACACACAAGCTCTTTTGCCTTATAGATTGGGAGACCCTAGTCACTTGAATAGCCAAAATTTTAACTTTTCATTCATTACTTAATACTTAAGCACTTCTCCATCATTTCCACATGACCTGCTCAACTATTCACAAAGATTTGGCAATGTATGGCACGTGAACCGGAATTTTAAAATGGAGCAATTGCATGTTTGTTTGCATCTTTGATACTGTATATGTGAAGAAGGGATGACCATCTGTTAGTGGAGTCAGGCATCAATTTTACACTACTCAAAGTCTAATTTTGGCCGATTTGTTTGTTTTTATATGTGGCAAGTATCAGATGTATGTAAGGTTTGTGGTTGTGTTAACTTCTGCCTACACGAATCACAGTAGGCAAGTGAGCCAGTCGCTTCCATCATTGTGAGGTATCATATTGTAAGCTATATTGAGGTTGTGAAGGAAAAGAGGCTGTCAACGTATTGGTATTCCCACAACAACTGATATGCTGAAAATAAATCCATTAAAGAGAAGGGCTGGCGATATCTTTAGATGAACAGCACTGACTTTTTTCGATAGGAAGATGTATAGTGAAGCAAAATTTAAGGATTGTGGAGTAGAAAATGGTACAGCTTTGGTGACCAGTGATTTGTAACTTTTGCCTTCACGTTTTGACCAGTGATTGAGGAAGTACTCATCAGACAAAAGATTTAACTTCTTTCAATGAAATGTTATAGCTGAAGGACTTTTGCTCTTTGCCTTTTTGCATTTGATGGTCTCTGCAGCAACCTTGTTGTAGTAATAGTGTCTTTATATTCAGAATACGTGAACGGGTCATAGCACTCGTTCGTGGGATTGATTGTCCAGCTGGCTGCTATGGCTAGTCATTCCAAATTATGCTATTGGTGGCCTTAGTCCCTGAGATTGACCATCTTGCTGGTTGGTATGGGTGGTCATCTTTTTGCTGATGGAAGTCCTTTACATTAGTGATTTAACCATGGTCTCCTCACACCCTTGCATTGGGTTAGCTTGTTTCATGTTTAACCCAGCTCTGTACTACCAGCTGTTTGGAAGATCAACTTTTGGGCAACAAGTGGGTGGCTTCAATTGCTGATGAACCAGAGGGGAAAACAAAAATTGTCTGTGCCTCGTCTTCAGTGGTTGACCCCCCCTCTATGAAGTTATATTACTTTCAACTACTCATTTCTATCATATAGAATAGTTATTTTATGTGGAGATGACAATTTTACTCAGTTGTTTTTGTCTGAGTATTTTTCCTGTTTGAGTAAATAATGCATGGAAAACTAAAAGATTAACTCCTGCTAGGGTTTTCTTTTCCTCTATACTTTGTCGGCAGTTTTTGTTTATCATTATTCTCCTTACTCTGATCCTTACTATGCTGATTATTGCGTAATTTGCAGACATTGGAAATGTTAGAGAAAAAAGAAAAAGTTCTTCTAAAGAAGGTGGATGGGGAAGTGCTGAAGGCCAAGGAATTTAGCAGAGCAAAGAACAAAAGGGGTATGATACTTTGCTAATGAGCTGATGCACCAGATAGTCTTTCTGTTGCAATACATGCATTATATTTCTACAGTTTTCTTGAAACTCTGGATGCTAGTTGATTCCCTGGTCTTATCTTATATTGCTAAAAGATGCATCTGAGTACTTAAGAGGCTATAAGCAATTTTCTTATGTACTTGAAGGCTTATAAACTTTTTATTGGTAACATAATATTTGTGCAAGATATTTATTTGACTCCGTAGATTAATTGGACAGATGTATAAATTGGAAATCCTGCATTGTATTTCCAAGATATTAATCGGTCCTGTCTAAATTTTCCCTGCAGCTGCTATTCAATGTCTTAAGCGGAAAAGGCTGTATGAACAACAAATTGACCAGCTTGGAAACTTTCAGTTGCGGATTCATGATCAGGTGAGTACATCCTTACAGGTGAATGCTATATATCAGTTTTGCCAGCCTCACACGTCTTAGCAATCATCCTGAAGTATAGTTCATTTGAATGTCACAGATGATAATGTTAGAAGGCGCAAAAGCCACAACAGAGACTGTTGATGCTTTAAGATCTGGAGCAGCTGCTATGAAAGCCATGCAGAAGGCAACGTAAGTGTAGTTTCTGTGTCATTAGCTCCAATACCACCGCTTTTGGTGATCAATCCGATCTTCGCTCCTCCCTTGGACTTAAAATGGAAGAGAAAGGAAATAAAAGAAGAAATAATATATTCTCGATCACGAAGGTTCAGCTAGCAATTCTCGTAGAGGGCTATGGTTTCGCGGAACCACATTAACTATAAAGTATTGCTCTCATCCTATACTTTCTTGTAAGCATTGAAGACTTTGTCATAATGCAGCAACATTGATGATGTTGACAAGACTATGGATGAGATCAACGAGCAGACTGAGAACATGAAGCAGATTCAAGAAGCATTGTCAACACCAATTGGTGCAGCAGATGATTTTGACGAAGTATGCCCTTCTTTCAGTATTTTTGTATGGTAATTTAAATGATTGTAATCTTTTTTAAAAGAAATATTTTATTATACTCTTTTGCAGGATGAATTGGAAGCAGAACTAGAGGAGTTGGAAGGTGCTGAGTTAGAGGAGCAATTGCTCCAGCCAGCCACAACTGCCCCTGTGGTTCCAATTAATGTGCCCAACAGGCAACCAGCACGCCCGGTTGCCCGAAAGAACACATCTGAGGAGGATGAACTTGCTGCATTGCAGGCAGAGATGGCACTTTAATGAAGGTTGTTTTTAGTCATTTGGACTTATAGTCTTCGCCATTACCATGTCTTTAGAATACTTAGTTTTGCTGCTGGTCAATTACGCAATTGGTCAACTGTAATTCTGGCGGATTTGTTCTGTGATTTTACTTGGATCTAGAAAAAGAAAAATCAGAACTGGTGAGAGAAGGCTGAAACTCAAAAGTAATTGACTTTGTAGATAAACTTAAACTCGAGATTTTCTGTTATTGTGCAAGATTTAGACTTCAGTCTATTTGAACTAAGTATATTTAGTAGATTGGAATTATTCCCAAAATTATCTATCATCATTTAATCATTGTTTATCCTGCTCACTGGAATAATGTTCTAAACCATTTGATATGGATGGGAATTTCCCCTTTTTTATTCGAAACTGACAGTATTTGTTGGTGAGATTTGCAGCTAGTCCCTAAAACAGATTCTCAAGCGCGAAGAACATTGTTGTGTTGTATGGCGGGAGTTCGGGTAGTTATGTGTGCAGTCTGCCGTTCCTGACCATGTAAGACACTCTTGTTCTGAATTTGCCGGTACAGGAACCTGTATAGATAAGGTAGGAGTCAATAATTAGCATTGGATTTGAAGGCCCTGTTTGGAATGCTAGAGTGGCAGTGCAGCAAATGCTAGCCTTTTTTGCTTCGTAAGGGATGCGAATAGAGAATATGTGTGGTACTGTATTGACTTGTGTATTTGAACTTGTACCTTATATTGTTATGAAAAGACTTGTTCGTTTGTTTTTAAAAATGAAATAAATATCAGCGAGAGCGCAATGCAAGACCAGGCAAAAGGGATTTCCATTCCAGCACTAGCTAGGAGAAGGCAAGCAACTACCAGGAGGTACCTAAAGTTTTGCCATAAGATGTGAGTTCACTCGCCGGGTTATAATCATACGTTATAAAAATTTAATTTGATTTTTTTTTTGAAACGGTTCAAAAAGTTAATGGATGAAGCATGCTTAAAATAGACACCCCCCCCCCCCTCCCCCTCCTCTCTTTTAGTTCTCGATTGCCGGTGAATCCAATGTATTCAAGCATTAAAATGTCAAACAAAACTTTTCTCCCAAAATAAATAGTAAAACCCAACAAATAATTGGATTTGAAGATGCAACCCTGCTTAAATACTTTGGATTGGGTACAATTTCCTTTACTAGCTTCCTCCCTGGGGGTCTATTAATGTCAATTCTTCAAGATAATGCGATGCTGTACTTCAAAATTAAAATTCCAAAACCCAGCTTTCAACTGCAATTTCTCAATATCACCATTCCTCCACATTCTGCGGGAGACATTTTGCTGCTCAGAAGAAGCATTCTCTCGAAACAAAAGATGTGAGCAATCCAGTAGAAGTGCCGATGCTGGTGTGTGGAAAGGACACTTAGGCAGTGCTGCTACTCCTTGTTCAAGACTTTTGGGACTTTGACATAAGTCTCCTCGTAGCTTGGCAGAACAGCTATAATTGATTGCCTGTTCAGGGATTTTGTGGAATTTGGGTTAATAATGTGTTAATTTGGCCATACAAAGCAAAAGGATGATAGCTTTTATTTAGCAAAAAACCTGTTTGTAAAAGGTTCAGGCAAATCATCACGTATATTATCAGCTTTAGTATCTGCACGTCGACTAAGTTTTGAAAAGTGATATACCAGTCAAATACAGTAACAAAGCAAAAGGATGATAGCTTTTATTTAGCAAAAAACCTGTTTGTAAAAGGTTCAGGCAAATCATCACGTATATTAACAAAGCAAAAGGATGATAGCTTTTATTTAGCAAAAAAACTGTTTGTAAAAGGTTCAGGCAAATCATCACGTATATTATCAGATACTGCTTCAGTATCTGCACGTCGACTAAGTTTTGAAAAGTGATATACCAGTCAAATACAGTATTCAGTGAGGTGTAGTATCACAAACCTGCCCTTATGGCTGGCTCAATGCTCTCAAGATCAACAGCTTGAAGTTGGCCAAACCTGTTCCAAGAGAAAATTAAACTCAGTACCAGACGGAACACAAAGCACACGATGTGAAGAAAATGAATGGATAACTGAAGTTACCAAATGTACAACAACCATACCCAGTATATCCCAACGACAATAAAAGCTATCTTTAGGGTTTGGAGAAGGTGAGAGGCAGACAAACAATACCTCCATCCCAAGGGATACAGAGTTTGCTTCCAGTGAGACCTCTGGCTCTATATGTACCTATATATAGTCATTTACATAATTCTAGCCAGATAAAGCAGGGGATGTTTTAACATTTAAAGCTACCCCCACAGACAAATCCATATCAAGCTCAATAAGGTGAATCTCAAAATCATGTAATCAGGTCCAGTTTGAATGCTCAAAAGTACATGAAAGCTGAAAGGGGGAAAAAGGGGGTTTTGGAGGGGAGAGGGATGGTAAAGCAGACTGGTGGGGGAATATGAATCAAGCTCAGGATCACTCAAGAGGAAATAGCAACAGAAACGGCAAGGCAAATCAGCATATATTATAACCTACGACACCTTAGAAGGAAAATCACTCTCAGAATAGAAAGCTTGCACTAAGACACATTCCAAGCTACCATCAATCTTCTTCTGCCACCTACTCCTGTTACTTAAGGACCTGGTACTAGGAAATTCTTATGCTACCATGTATTTTTTGTACGTTATGCTACCATGTAACTGTGAAATGTGTTATGTTGAAGCTTCCACATTAAACAAATAATCTGAACGTGTTTTAGCCAAAATATGATATTGAGATAATGCACGAGCACAGTCATGAAATTATGACATATATTCCAAAAAGCCTTATCTATGTGCTATTAAAAAATACATGAATAAAATCAATCAACAAAAGTATCCTTTACATGACATTTCCTCTCAAATGCAATCACCAAAAACAGCCAAAGGAAGAGAGATTATTCAGCTATTTCGGTAGAAAGAAGTTACTTGGAGGGGGAGTTAATGATTGGAGAAGGCTAATCATGTTTCTAAGACTTCAAAAACTGCATGTGAATGGACAACAATAACAACTTTGGAATTCAAATGAAGCTGAAGTAAAACAGAACAGCAATCATGATTAGAACATAGACAGACCAACCAGTTCAATTAAATCAACATGAATCAAAACCTTCACTTTAGACAAGCTATTTCTACTAAAACCTACCATCATAAACTACAAAGAAGATTGCCTAATGAACATGAAACTTCCATACCACAAGTTCCACCAAAGTAATCATAGGTAACTTGGTATAGCAAACAAACAACCTGATTTTTGCCATCATACCTATCATCTAAACCAAGAAAGAAACTGTACCAAGCGGACAGATAAGGCTAAAAATTCGACAAAGTCAGAGCTCACACGAGAACGAATAAATATTATCCAAAATGTCTAACACTACAATATCCTCTCTTGGCAAAAAATGTTGTTACTAAACTGACCATTGACCATCCCAGGTGTGTCATGTGTGCAAGATTTTATCGGTAACTGGATGTCTATAACTCCTCGTCCTAGTTGGTTAGCCCAGCTTGAGAACTTATTTTGTGGACACTATTGTATAATCCAGTATTTCATTTCTATTTCAATTCTTGAATTCATAACTTGCTTACCATTAAGGCACTGGCTTTATTGGTTCTTTAGAATTATCAAATTTTGAACAAACATGACTAATAAAGGAACAAACAGGGTGTATAAATTTATCATCCTCCTTTCCAATACAGTCCAATCATCAATTCACTATTTTATTGTAATCCAAGCATATAAAATAGGAAACAGGGTGCATAAATCATTAACCAATCTGTGTGTATATGTATCACTATAAATACCAGTTTATGACTTCTTTAATTTTGGGCCCATATTCTTGCACCTGCCAGAAAAGCAGAAAGAGAGAGAGAAGCAGAACAATGTCAAATATCTGAAGACACAGAAGAAAAACAAAGGGTTTAAGGGATAGAAGCAAAATACTTCATGAGGGGTGAGGGAAATTCGAGCAGTTTCAGCAAGACGAGCAACATCAGGAGGGTCGAGCCCGGAATTGTCCGAGAAGAAATTGCGGATTGTTTCATGATTCTTGCTGCTACTGCTGCGGTCGTGAAGCCGTCTAGTAAGTAATGGAGATGAGAGATTGCTTTGTCCGAATTTGAAGAAACGGGAAGGAGAAGTTTTTGCTCTTGGAGAGAAAAAGCTGAGCATCGCTATTGATTTGCTCCCCATGTAAAACAATTTTTGAAGTTTTTTAAGGGAGAAGAGGAAGAATAATATATATTTGACCAATGAGCTTTCAGTAAGAGAAAGTACATGGTGCGTCAAATAATGTATATGAGTTAATAATGGTTTAATTCATGTTATCGAGTTTAGTTGAGTTAAAAGTTTGTTGACACAGTTTGTACTAAAAACAATTTATAGCCGATGATAATACATTACCAATTTAAGATGAGGTTGAGTTTTTGATATACATCTTCTATATAGCTTTATGGAGCTGGAGAGTTAGAATCTCGAACCAAAAATTTGACATTTTGTCATTAAAAAAGTACAGGGGTCGGAAGGTTTTCTTTCGGAATTTGGGGAAACGAATAAAATATTCACCTAACTTTAATGGTAAATACCAATGCCAGACTTTGCATGTTGACATATCTAAAATGGTTAATAGCCAGGTAAGATCAATATTTGATAATTGCTCATCAGTAATTGAATAATATAAATGGACCTTTTAGAGGATAAGTGGCCGTGCCTCCCCGTCCGGCAAAAAGAAGAGTTACTTGTGTGCATTACGTTTACAAAGTTAATTAAACTATGAGTTCTATCCATACATATACATATTCACTACCAAAGAAAAAAAAAATTCCAACAAAAATGAACTTTTTTCTTTTAAATATTATTTTCTTCATCAGGTATACTGCCAATGTTATTTTTACACTTTAATCGCGGCCCTAACGGTTATTATCACAGTTAATTACAGAATAAGACAGATGCAGGATAAACTTTGTTTAACAATACTTCCTCCATCTCAATATCTTTTTTAGTTTGACTTGAACAAAATTAAGAAGCCAAACTTTGTGGATAATATTTTTATTATATCTTTAATTAATAACTAAATTTAAAACAGAAAGAATGATGTAAGTGTTAATTGAACTGGTAATATAGAAATTTTCACTAATAAAAAAGAAACAATATTTTTGAAATAGATGAAGTAAACTTGTACTTGTACTTGTTGAATAAAAAAGAAACAATATTTTTCCGACTGCATTAAGCATAGGGGTGCAAATGAATCAAGTTTTTAACAAATAATTCGGGTTCGATTCGTTAGCGATTCGATTTGAATTCGTTTATGGCGTATTCAAATTCGAATTTGATTCATTATTTCAGCTCGGAAAGTTTTATGAATCAAATACAAACAGTATAATATTCGATCCGAATGTTCGATGAATAATTCGTTAAAGGTTCGATTATTGGCTCGATTCGATTCGACTATAATTAGTTATATGCTGGTAACTGGTATAGTAAATACCCTTTGGGTGACTTTTCTGGCATTTGCACTGCGCAGTGCAAAGTGTGCAACCCTAATATCTAGATTTCTAATACCCTGATCCCCTCTTTTCTTTCTTGCCGCAGAACGCCGTCCCCCTTCTTTTCTTTCTTGCCGCCAACCGCCGTCCTCTTTTGCTGTGGGATTCGAAAAAGATCAAGAGAACCGAGGTATTTTATCTGTTTTATTGATTTCATTTTCGTTGTTGGAGCCCTTTGATACCTTGTTTGCTAGGATACCCCATTTGATTTAGAGGTAGGGGCATTAAGGTTGTCAGGTTGTAGATCCAAAAGTTGGCTTTTTTTTTGTCTTTCATTTTTTTTATGGTGGCCCGTGGCTTTTTTGATTGAGGTTGCAGATTTCATTTTTTTCATTGTTTGTTTTATACTTCAATCCAGTGAATCCACTGGCTGCATCTTCATTCTTGAAATTCATCAAATCTTTCGTTGGTTGGAGCATTCAGTAGCCCAAAGAGGTGAAAATCGCTTAAGATCCGACTCCTTTATTTGTGTTGCCTTTGAATCAATTAAATTATTGGGTGGGGGTGGGGAGTGGAGAAGACGATGGAGCACAAGCACAGGGGCCATGGATTTGGTTTTATTCCTATTGCAGAATACGGGGCCGAGTATCGTGAAAGTTCAAGAGAAGGAAAATCTAGGAAAGTTGCAAAGTACATGGAAGTGAAATAGAGCATTTCCACTTGTGAAACCATGTCCAGCTTAGCAGCAATATAGTCATCTTCTGATCCTCCAAAACAAGCATGAAAATCTAGGAAAGTTGCAAAATACTTGTTTTCGTCTGGTTAAAATGCGGTTATTAATTGAGGTCGGAGGGTATATGCTATTTATTTTACATGTGAAACTGCATTCACGAATCGAATCAAATCATGTTAACGCTATTTATTTTACATGTGAAACTGCATTCACGAATCGAATCAAATCATGTTAACGAATCGAATAATGTTCATGAAGCGTAACCGAATTTTCGAACCGAATCGAATTGTTTCGAATTCATAACGAATTCGAATAAAAACATTTTCTCAGGTTCGAATCGAACTAGAATTCGAACTCGAACCATAATAAAGAAATCGAATCAAACCTATTTGTTATGTTATTCGCAAATATTCGATTCATTTGCACCCCTAATTAAGGGTAGGAAACTTGTACTTGTTGAATCCGAATACTGTAACTATATATAAGCTTTAGATGAACCTAAGTTCTCACGTATTCTAACCATCTAGTTCAGATCTGGAGGGGTTAAATTTGATAAGTTAGGAAGAGTTTAATCACAAATAATCTTTTAATCAGCCTATTAAATAGGTGGAAGATTCATTAAACTGAGTGAGACAAAATATGAGGTCTTCAATCACGCGTTGTCACGTGTACAAAAGCAATTTTTTAATAAATGAGTGCCGCTTTTTTTTTTATAAAAAAAAACAAACTTATATATTGAGTTCAATATATAAGTAATTTTATATTATAGGTTTTCATCTGACATATATTGAGATTTGTAATCTATAACTAAAAGCAAAGCTTTTCAGAAACATATGTTTGAGTTCATCTCAAGCTCAACTTAAGTTGGAAAACGCTTAAATTGAGTTTAAGATAAAAAAGCATATAAAGATCGTCCTTAAATTTAGATTTAAAATATTATAAAAAATATTATATTTGATAAATGGATATTTGAATCCACCAGAATTGTTTGTATCGTTAAGTAAGACGGTAAGAAAGCTAAAGTTACATTTTGTTTGGTGGATGATTGCGCGAAATACTGTAGGAAGACGCAATTCAAAACCAACAACATCTGCAGTGGAGGACAGTGTGTCTCCATATTTTTTTTACTATGCATGGAAGAACTAATTAAGTGTATTGAAAAGGCGGTGGAGCGAAAGTATTGGATACCTATGCGTACATCAAGGTCAGGACCTAATATTTCTCATTTATTCTTCGCTAATTATCTTTTATTGTTTGGTGCTGCGACTAACGCACAAGCTGATGTCATGGAACATATTCTGCGAGATTTTTGTGAGGTATCTGGCCAAAATGTAAGCGTTACGAAATCACATATGCTTTTGTCCAAAAATATCGCAAGTCAGTTTGTCCCACAAAGTCTTGTGCGGTTGGATTTACATTGTACATGCGACATTGGGTCATACCTTGGTATGCCGTTATTATTTGGATGTGGAGGACAACATTCATATGCGCACATCCTGGACAAAGTGAGATCGTGGCTGGGTACATGGCAACTGAAATTCCTCTCACTTGCAGCACGGTATCTTCTTATTCAAAGTGTTGTATCGTCAATGCCTACATATGCTATGCAAACTGTTCTACTCCCAAGGGGATTGATTGATGAGATTGACAAGCTCACTCGTCGGTTTTTTTCGGAGATACCAACAATTCCCGTAACCTTCATTGGTGTTCGTGGGATATAGTTTGTCGCCCGAAGAATAAAGGTGGTTTGGGTATTCGACGTTTGCGAGATATGAATATAGTTTTACTTGCTAAACTTGGGTGGAAGATGCTTACTCGGTCGGATATTTTGTGGGTTAAAGTTTTGCGACATAAGTATGAGGATTTTATGAATCATTGTGCAAGGCAAAATACGTCGACGTTATGGAAGCATCTTAAATCTACTGTTTCACTCTTACGAGCGGCCTTGGATCCTTCGATTACCGCGGGAACAGGAATGCAGCGTCAACCAACATGGCTGGGCAATTCCTCTGGTCTATTCACGGTATCCACGCGTATTCACTGCATATTTCACAAGCTTTCCCAGATACCAGCCGCGTATGGGATTTGTTCTGGAAAATGAAGAGACCTTTGCGACTGAATATACTTCTCTGGCAGATTTATAATGGTTATGTTCCTGCTGCACATTTCCTGTTCTATCGCCATGTCGTGTCTGCGCCTTGTTGTTGTATCTGCGATAACACGATAGAAGACACATTACATGCTTTCTGAGACTGTCCGTGGGTGTGTACATTATGGCGTCATCTTCTTTGTCCATCCATCTGGGTCTCGTTTTTACGGCCTTCTGACATGGCTTGGCTTATGGGAAACATTACTATATGTACTTATCATGAACATACGGGTATACAGTGGAGGTATATTTTACGGGAGACTCTGCATGCTATTTGGTATTGGCGCAATCAAGTGGCCCATGGAAGCATCATTCAACGTCTTCCTGCTGGAACAGGATCTCCTGACCGTCTCCCCGGTGATCTCCTTCGCGATCGCCCGCCACGTGGCACACAGGGGAGGTGGTGAGGCTAGATGGGGGTGACCCCCATCTAGCCTTACCCCCTGTGTGCCACGTGGCGGGCGGTCATTTCTTACCGCCCCCACTGGAGGGTCAGACGATCCCATCCGCCTCCTGCTATATGTGTGTAAGGATATTTTATGTAGGACAAAGAATTTGTGTAGTACACGATGTATCAAGATGGGGGTTGGGATCTCCTCACCGCGCGGTGAGTTACCGCACGGTCCACAACGCGACACGTGGCAGCAGGTGGGGGCGATGAGGTTGGATGAGGGTAACCCTCATCTAGCTTCACCACCCTCCCTTGTTGCTACATGTCACGCGGTGACGCGTGCGGTGAGGGAATGAGGGTGAGGAGATTTGAACCCGCAAGATGGTAGCTGTAGACATTAGATGAAATTACTAGTTTCTGGTGTGATTATACTGTTTGTGAATATTGATGATATAAAATCACGTTCCATTTCCCTTAAAAAAAAACGTTTTCTTTAGTCGCTTTACCAAAAGACCGTTGGATAAAATCAGAGGGCATGTAAGGAAATACGTGGCACAATCTGGTTTGCCAGATTAAGTCAGATTTAAGGTTTTTTTTTTTTAAAAAAAAAACGGATTTAAGGGATTTGATTCGTCGAAATTGGTTAAAATTACTGCCGATTTGAAAGTGTACATTGAAGTTGAATCTCACGCCTCTCCGGCGAAGTGATTTTTCTTAATCAGAAGGCATACCGGCGTCGTTCAAATTTCCTCAGGCCACCGCCTTACTGGCAATTTCTCTTCTTTAGCCGACTATAGTTGAGGTACATCGAAATTATAGGGATTTGCATTTCTGATCGTCTCGGATTTCCTGCAGCCATCTAATTTATTGTATCGTTTTCGAGTTTGCCCTTGGCTGTTTTAGATCCTAAACCACTAGATTGTATCGATTTTCACAACCATGGGTTTTGCGAAGTTGTTATCGTTGTAATTTCCTTTTTTTTTGTTTTCGATGTAGAAATGTATGATAATTTAAGACCACATGCCGGATTGTCTGGACCGCCGACCGCCACGACTGTGCCTCAACCAAATCCTTTTGGAAATTCGTTTTACGGTGCTGGGTCTGGACTGATAAGAGGTGGATTGGGTGCATACAGCGAGAAAATATTCGGATCAAGCTCTGAATATGTCCAAAGCAATGTAAGTGTCTGTGATGCCTTTTCAAATGCCTTAAGTAAATTTTTGAATGTTACATCTGTTTGATAAAGCATGGCCAAGAATTTATTGCTGGATGTTAACCAGTGGTTAGGCAATTCAGGATGCTGGTTGTTAGGGAACTGAATTTAGATTCACTGTGAGATTGGATATATCCGATGAAATCTATCGTACCAGTTCTTAATACACTGATAGTCATATAGATATTATGTGTTTCTTTCCCCCTTCCGCATCTGCAAATCATATGCGAGAATTGAACTGTTCTACCCTGCGCTTGCTTGAGAGAGGGACTGCTCTATTTGTTGTTTGTTTGTTCTCAGGTTGACTTTTTTCGACCTTAATGTAATGAGAGTATGATTTGCAGTCTAAAACTCCCTGTCATATTTCTGTCAAATCATGTAGATTTATAGGTAGGCAAAGGGGACTTGTTGAATTTAAAATTAAAAAACGATACTAACAAAGGACAAAATCTGAAATAACTTGGAAGCCATGGCTTTAGCTGCACCTTGGGAGTGTTCATTCAACTAGATGTCTAGCTTATTTCCTCTTGTGCTTCCCTAAATCTCTGGTAGTATGGCTTTTTACCTCTTGACACTACATGTGCAAAGAATAATTCACGTCTCAAAAGAAGGTTTAAGAATACTGAAGGCATGAGTCCCATGACACATTCCAACACTTTATACAATGTTTTTAAATTGTTATGTTTTGATATTGTTTGAGATTTCTGTGTTTTGCTGGCCGAGGCAGAGTAAGTAATTCATACCTCTTTCTTCAATTACAGATAAGCCGATACTTTTCTGATCCACAGTACTATTTCCAAGTCAATGATCAATATGTGAGAAACAAATTGAAGGTGGTCCTTTTCCCATTTCTGCACCGGGTACTTCAAATAATTTTTTATTATCCACCTTTTTCTTGTCCTTTTCTTTCGTTATGGGATTTGGTTTCATAAGTCTGATATTCTGTATATTTTATTACAATCTTTTAGGGTCATTGGACAAGAATTACAGAGCCGGTAGGCGGTAGGCTCTCTTACAAGCCTCCTATCTACGATATAAATGCTCCAGACCTGTATATTCCTTTCATGGCATTTGGTACCTATGTCATCCTTGCTGGCTTGTCATTGGGTCTTAATGGAAAGTAAGGTTTCATACCTTATACGTCTCTCTGGATTTTACTTTAATGTGTTGTTATCTTTAATAGTTGGATGCTTGTATGCAATTATGACTGGTAATGGTAAGTCTTGATAGCCTTGTTTTCGTGGTTGGATGTCTCAAAATTATAGACTGCAGCTGTGACAATCGCAGTTAGTGGCCCCAATATGCTCACAAATTCTGGTATACTCTGGATGATGTAACTCGTTATTTCCAGGGGATTGTTGTCTGTTAAGAACAAGATTTTTAAGCATGAGAATAATTCTGCAAGGAGAATGTGTTGGTAGTTGGCCACTTGCATATATAAAATGTAAATGTCGTGTTGTTTAATTTCGATTCGTCAATGATTTCATGCAATATATCTGTTACTGATATATTAAGTATGTTATTTGAGTACCTTCCTCCATGCGTATGTCTGTTGCTGTTTACTTAGCAGAGCATTCTCAGCAGGTTTAGGCCGGAAGCTCTGAACTGGTTGTTTATCAAAGGATTGGTCGGCTGGTTCTTCCAAGTGTCTTTACTGAAGATGACGTTGTTATCATTAGGTAGTGGAGAGGCACCTTTACTTGACATCGCAGCGTATGCCGGATATACCTTCACGGGACTGTCCCTGGCTGTACTGGGTAAAATACTATGGAGTTACTCATACTATTTTCTTATACCCTGGGCATGCTTAAGCATGGGAATCTTCTTGGTGAAGACAATGAAGAGGGTTCTGTTTGCCGAGGTGAGGAGTTACGATTCGAGCCGGCATCATTATCTCTTACTCCTCATTGCCGTGGCTCAGTTTCCACTTCTCATCTGGCTCGGGAATGTTAGCCTGAATTGGTTGTTTTAGATATTCTTTTTGTTGTATGGAAAACCAAAAGCATCAAAAACATTATTCCCAAGTTCGGCAGCTAATATGGCTTTTCTGTACCCTCTGGCATTAGTGACAATCTTTAAGTAGCTAGAATCATCCTTCTTGCACCCCTTTTTTGGTTTAAATTTCTTCTTGTCCTATGTGGTATACTAGAGGGGAAAAATCTTTTATTTTTCTGGGTGGGGTGGGGTTGGTGGGTTTATTGTTTGGGAGGAATCTGTATTGGCATTGTTGCTGGCTATTTTCTTGAATCACTTATCTGTTCACCTACTAGCAAATTTTATTTCCAGGTCTCATTGGGTTGAATAATTTTAGCATCCATTTACTCATGATTTTCTCAAGGACGCCTTAAAGAGTAAATGGTTACAGCAAGTAATAATATGAATTGGAGCCCCAAGGTTTCAATACTCTTACGCCATGCACTTAATGCTTGGCATTCTTCACTTTATATGTCTTTGTGTGGCTTCAAAAAAGAATGACAATCATCGAATTTACAATGGGATTATTGTGAAAGTAATACCAAACCGAAAGTGTTAAGAGTTTAGTATCCTTTCCTTTTTATTCATTATTTACTGAATCAAAGGTTCATATGAAACGGAAAAGGGGAAAAAAATCAGTTGTGCTTCTAGAAATCTATATTATCACAAATTTTACAATGGTCAATGACCAACTAATCAAACTTATTTGGCCAGTCAACTTCCTACTTGCATGTAGATAAAACTTATTTGTGATCATTTTATGGGGTCACTAGTTCATCAATAACTACAATAAAATTTCTGCTATATCATATGGCAACTTTGAATGGCATGCAGAACGGGTGTTTTTGGATTTTCCAGGTTGCCTTTGACACGTTGTGAACCAACCAATCTAGCAAACATGAGTTTACACACAATCTTTGGCGGTGTATTTTTAATGAAATTACGAAGCATTATTTGGATAACCAAGTTTTTGATAGTGGATTTTATGTGCTGTCAGAGTCATAGGACTATAGAAGTACTCTTATGCCTTCAGGAGGACGGGTATATTATTAAGATTGATGCTTTGTGACGTTGAGGTTATAGGTTCGAGTTGTGCAAATAATCTCTTGTACAAAGTGTAGGGTAAAACTGTATACATCGGATCGCGAACCGATCTGGTCTCTCTTAAGGTTGTATACATTGCGATCCGATCTCTCTACAGATCCTGTACAAATACGGTGGGCTAATATACGGAGAACGACTTTTTTCTTATGTCCTCAGCAGCATAAAAATAATAGAAGAATAGAAGGATGACAAGGGTGGATTGCTGCCTCCTCAGGTTACTTGACCCTGAGCGCTGTTTTCTTCCCGCTAACCTTGGGTTCATTTGGATAATACGTTAATTTTTCTCTAAGTGTGTGTGTGTTTTTGAGTATTTATTTCCTTTTTCCTTTTCTAATGCTTCTGTCTTGTAAATGCTCGTTTATTATTGCTATACTGCAGCGTTCAAAGGTGGATGACGGACGTAGTTTATCGATGTGGGTGTTCTATGCAGATAGAGCAGCATTTCAATTTTCCTTCGGGTCTTTCTCCCTTCCAGTTCGTTAGGGGAGCAATGACTAGATTCATTCACTTTAACTAGGTTTTGTGAGTAGATTCATTCACTTCCAACAGAAGATTCATTCGCTTTAATTAGGTTTTGATGTTTCTTTGGTTCTTTTGTTGTCGGAATATGATTATATTAGAGAAATTGGGGCGTTTCAGTTAAATTATTTCTCATTCTCTTTGTGAGTATTTTCATTTTACAGATGCCGGTTGAGAGGTAGATGGTGGCTGAGAGGAAGATGGCGGTGGAGATGGAAGCTGAGAGGAGGAGGATGGGGTGGCAGAGGGGTATTTTTTTTTCAAAAAAAAAAAAAAAAGTTTAGCTTAGTCTGCCGGAGTAATTTTCCGGCGACAAACGTGTTTAGCGGATAATTAAAGACTTGATTAGACTTTTTAGACTTGATTAGACTTTTTTTAATTGTGTTTCTGTTTTAGTCTTAAAACACAGATATAAAAGTAAAAAAAAAAAAGCATGAAGGAATGTAGAGATAATTGCCACTAAACATAGAAAGAAAATTTATCTTTTTATAATAATACATGTTAGTTATTGCGTTCGTTTAATGTAATCTTCGGTAATGTCTAATGAAGACACATATCATAGTCTTTCAAATATGACAGTATTATGTTGTCTAGACTCAATAGATAGTAGTAGCTGCGGTCATTTTTTCTTGGGGTGGGGGGAGGCTGCATTCCATGATAAGTTAGATTATGTCACTTTAGCTCCCAGAACATAGCTCATTTGGTAATCGGATTGAGATTTTCTTCAGAAAGTCAAGAACGAAAATCCAAACACACAGTGTGTGTTCCATTGCTGATAGACTGAAGGCCTGGTTTGCAGGAGACACCTTGTAGGTCGCTTACTCACTCAACTTAGCGGTCTTAGGCCGCTGGACTTCTGATTTGTATTTTCCACATCTTCAGGACCTTTTATCCAAGATTATGTCAATTTCATGATAGTGCCCCCAAAATGTCAAGAGGCATCATGAAGTGTTTGAATGTCTGACGCGAATTTTTTTTTTTCCCTGCATCATTCGTGGAACTTTAGACTATTTCCCTCTAATATGATTCCAAATACCATATGGCATATTTTCTGTACATATGCACGTTACATCACCATATTTCGATTATTGTGTCATTTATGCAGATACATATAGAGTCAGAGGTCGCACCGTAAGCAAATTCTCTATCCCTCGAGAATGAGGTATTGTTTGCCTAACTCTCACCCTCCACCGACCCTAGCGATAGTTTTTGTTGTCGTTGGATATGTTGATTACGATTGATTGATTGATTTTGAGACAAAGGCGGAAGATTACTTCATAGGAACAAAACGAAGGGGATATGATCCCCTCACCGCAAAGGGGGTGCGGTAACGCGTGACCGTGCGACACGTGTCAGCAAGGAGGGATTGTGAGACTAGATGAGGATCACCCGCATCTAGTTTCACCACCCCTTGCTGCCACGTGTCGCGCAGTCACAAAGAAGGTGACGAAAGTGGGGTTAGGAGATCCCAGCCCAAAACGAGGGTGTATGTACTTAGCAAATTCTGGCAAGTAACCTACTTCCAAACGTAAATATAAATCTTGTTATTCTTCAAGGGACCTAAAACAAACACCAGCGAAACAAAAGGACCCCTTGATCTCACAATTATTCATTGCAGCATCTTAGTCTACTTAACCATTTATTGAGTAAACACAAAACATACTAACAGACACTTAACAGATAGACAGACATCTAAGCAGACAAACAAATGACTAAAGTTATGCATATTACATAAAGATAAAGCAAAAGAGTATTGATTTAAGACCCTTGCGTGAGTTCCTCAGCCTTATGCTGCACCTGACGTCCATACTCTTTTGCTTTATCTTTCACATCTCTAGCAGTACTTGCTAGCTTTGTTCTTGCATAATCAAACTTTTCAGCACCGGGAGGGTGTTTTCCACACAAATAACTGTAAGTCCATGCAAAAGCCGCCATACAAGCGACCCCGCATGCACCGGAAAACAACAATGCCAGAGTGGTTATGAAGATGAAGCCACCAGCCGGGACAAGTATTGGGCTGAAAAGCACAATAAGTGGGGTGGACAACACTAAGGCAACCAACGTCCCTGTGAATGTGATACTAGACAACCCCAGCAAAGCTACCACCATGAGAGCTGTAACCATGATCCTAACGGGCCCTTTTGAGCCTGGAGTTGAGGAGTAGTCATGAAGCCTCTTGGTCATTGGTTTCTGTTGATCGGTAGACATGATTCTTTTGGGGGTGAATGGTTGTAATGGAAGAAGAAGAAGACATGAGAAATGAGCAATTGGCTTATGTTATATGGTAATGAGAAACCCACCAGTGGGGGGGGGGATGGGGGTTTGGCTGATTGCATGAAACATCATCACCTCGGTTAGCGTGAGGTTAGGATACCAAGAAGATTCTGGTTCTTTTCTGTAGCGTGAAAAGTTCAGGTTTCCATTGAGCAGAGCGTTTTCAGAAGCAGGAATGGTGTGAAAAAAAAAAAGTAGTGGGGAGAGCGGGGAGGGGGGAAGGCACTGGTAGAAAGCCACAAGAAATGCAGATGAAGGTTTAAAGTTGTGTAACGGATACTGAAAAATGTTTCCGTGACCGCGGTGGGGGGGACGCGTTTTGCACGCGGCCAACCATGGCTCATCACGTAGTAAAACGTGAAAAGAAAAAGAAACTAATCAGATTTTAACACGTGAGGAGCCATGATTAGCCGTATTCAAAACGCGTCCCCCCACCGCCTCATCTGAACACTTTCCACGGATACACTCTATCATCTATAAATATATTGATAAACGTGTACTTCTGTCATAGTCCAACTGGTTTCGGGTAGGAGTTCTCGAAAGGGAAATCATGGGTTCAATTCTTGCCAAAGGAAAGAAAACCCCTTTCTAGCAAGTGCATAGTGTGGGAGCTTCTTTGGCCTGCAGGCTTGCCTGGAGTGCATAGTGTGGGAGCTTCTTTGGCCTGCAGGCTTGCCTGGAGTGCTGGAGGGCTCATTATACAGACTACTGTGTAAATAACCAAGCTCCTGCTAGCAGGCCGTTGGGTACCTGATTTACATCTCTAGCAGGACATTGAGTACCATTTACATCTCTAGCGGGACCTTTGAAGCTGGATGGGACAGAGACCCTACTGATTGGGGTTCAACCTTATGAAGGGTAAGCAAACGTCACTTTCTGTCTCAATCCCCAAATAAGTTACCGGCAGAACAAAATCTACAGTGGGTGAATTTTTATAAACAGAATATGATTTGGCACACTAATCAATATAATGTCCAGAAGTTTTATGCTTATTCTAGAATAACAATAGTCAAATTATTAGTTTGAAAAAAAAATTTGATTTTTTAGGCAGACTGTTTATATTTGGCCATTGATGCTTCTTATTTTTATTGATTTGTTCCTTAATTACACTCTTCCTTCCTCAAGTTATGTAGTGGGATCATCAATGACACCTTCTAAGTTAATGCTTTCGTGAAAATGTTAGTCAGCTAATATTCGGGCTGTATAAATGTAAGCTCAACAATTCCTTCTACAATTTTTTATTTTATGAAATGTCTGTTTACTTCCACGTGTTTTGTTCTATCATATTGTATTGGATTTTCAGAGATACTACTAGATGCTTTATTGTCGTACATCAACCAAGCCAACAATTTTGGCGGAAACCCAATTTCGGTCATTAACTTGTTAAACCACAAAAATTCCATTATTCCTTTGGTAATCCTTCTGAACTCGGCCTCCGCACTAGATAGTGCTACTGCCTTTTCTTTCTTATTTCTATATGTGAGACGATTCTCTCTCACCAAGGCAAAATATTCTGAGGTAGATCGTCGATCGTTTGAATTGCCTTCCCAAACTGCATAAGTGAAAACCACAATATCTAGGTGTTTAATCCTTCTCAATACGATGCCCCATCCCAGTGTATCCTTTTTATACCGAACTATCCTCATAACTGTTTCCATGCGTGCTGCTTAGGTTGGTGCATGAATTGGCTGATTACATCACTGTGTATGCAATACCATGCCTCTATGAGAGAGATATATTGGTTTCTACACCCGTCTTTGATATTGTTCTCTTTTTGTTAGTATTTATTCTACTTTCAACTTGTGGTTTATCACCATTGGAAATTCATTTGGTTTTGCCATCTAACATCGAAACTCTGACCAATAAATCTAGTACCTACTTTCATTGAGATGTGAAACTTTCTTTCTTTTTTTGGGACAGATAACCCCAATCCTTATGAAGTACTTTAAACTTCCCAAATCCTTTATTTCAAATTCTATAAATAGACTTCCAAAGTCGAGCAATTTCCTTACCATTCCTATTATAATCATATCGTTTACATATATTATCAAGCAAATAAAATCACCATTTCTTCTGAAAAACAAGGTGTGATTAAAATTATTTTTTGTACCCATTTCGTCTCATAGCCAACGTAAATCGTCAAAGTGGATCGGGCCCTCTTTATAATGTATATTTTAATTTAATTATATATTACATAACCATATTTTATTTGTTCCCTACACCTAACCCTAAAGGCTAAATCAAAGTCTGCAACTCATTTCTCTTCCCATCTTCTCCGACCACAGCCCAGCCCCCTCAGTCCTCCCCTGCCCCTTCCTTACCTAAACATCTTCTTCATCCTTAATCTTTCTTCCCTGCAATCTCAGCAGTAGTATCAGCCGTGACTCCCAACATATCTTAGCTTGACCTTAAAGAGGCCTTAAAAGCTTCTAGATACGCTAGCCACCCATATACTGCTCATCCCAGAGAGGTTCAATTGAAGTCTGTCTTTCTCTCTTTTCAGTTTTTCTTAATCCTTATTGGCTTAAGGAATTTTCCAAGTATATGTATTCTCAGTAGCTAAATCAAAATACATCGGAAGTTTTAGAAACTTTCCAAAGCAAACTAATGCAATCCATAGAAAATCCTAAAGCGTTTTAGAAACTTCCTAAAGGCGTTGAAAAGAAACAGTTGGAAGGTAAAAACTGTTACAGTCTAGTTTGTAACATGCCTAAAAACTGACCGGACCAGACTATGAGCTAAAGAGCTAAATACGAAAAAAAAGGCAGGAAGGGAAAAGTACAGCCATTAATCCATTAATACAATAAAAACCATTACCAAGTCATACTAGCAAGTTGTACAATTAAACGCACTAGAAGGTAACTTGTAGGATCCTAACTTTGGAGTCATTCAGTGTTGGTTAAAATTTACCATGTAACCATGTTTTTTTGTTTCTTTTATTTTCGTATCCCTTAGTGTTGATGAAGACTTCCTGTGTAAAAAGTTTACCTTTTCACAGTCAAACATCTTTCAAGGAAAAAAATCGTGCCAGTTATCATGTACACATACATATAATACATCATATTTTCCTACATCTTACACATCAATTGGTACAGTAAAATTAAGACTCAGCGTATGAATTTTACCTTTTTGTCAGCCAAACATATCATCCTTTCATAGGGCAGAAAAATTATGAAAGTTCAGTGGCATTGGCATCATGGCAGAATCATTGTACGGAACAAAAAATTAAAATCAAAAAGACAAACCTGCAAATGTATTCTTCTTAGGTCAAGAACCAAAAGCAAGCACACATTCAGTTCACAGCAAAATCCTAGCGATGTTGGGGATCCTCCAAGAAATCCTTTTTTTGGTTAGCTGTTGCCAGGCCAGCCAAGGTTTCCACCTGGAAACAATGGTTGGGTGTTCTAAAAGCCATCAGTTACGAATCTTTGGAAGAAACCTGTTGCACTCCATGTGGTTTTTGGTTCTTAGCCAGAAGATATGGTGGAAGAAATGAAGGCACCACAAATGCCACTCCCAGGCAAAGCACCACCAGCATGACCACGAACCAGGCTTCATAAGGGATGCCCAAAAGTAACTCATCACATACTGCATCAAGAAAATAAAAATAAATACAGATCGTGTCAGTCAAAAACTGGGAACTTCGATTAGAGTCACGTTGTTAAATATTAAAAAGAACCTCAAAATGACGTCTGCTGTATCTAGTCCAACTTGTATTGCAGATTTACTATGCCGCAGACAAAATAAGCTTACTAGCGTGGGATACAACTGAAACATACGTTTTAAAATTGATTTTTAATTTCATACAAACCATATAACTTCAAATTTCATAACCATTAATGATCCTAAGGCAAGTCATAGCAAAACAGGAGTGGCAAAAGTGATCAAGTACACCGGCAATTCACTTTTTGGCATTGTTTGACCTACTGCTGACTTCTCAAACACCATAAAAGTTGATAAAAGGAAACCAGGTCATTAACCTTCTCATAATGGTCTACAACAGTTAGGTCGAAGGGAACAAATTAGACAAATTTTTCGGGGATGGCATCATCGGGAACATGCCAGACATCATTTACTTCATGGTGAAATCTAGAAAATCCATTTTCCGATCATTGTCTTCGGGAGAAGAATTAATGCATTTACTCTTTCTTGATCTTATTACAGAAGAACAAGGAGCGGCTCCGAGTAATAAAAAAGAAAAACGGCAAACTTCAATAAGGAATTTGTGTCTACAGATATCCTATTTGCACATGACAAGTTCTCACAACATAACTATCTGAAGTACAATTTAAAACATTCCATCATGCATGAATCTGCAATGCTTATCCTTCTGTAATAATAACACTCAAGACAGGTGAGGTCATGACTCCCTTATACTATTTCCCCTCCCCTCCAGACCAAAATGAATGACAAAAAAAGATAAACACAAGAAAATGAGAAGCGTGACAACATCACAATGTATCTCGAACTTTTGAATTACCTATATTAAATACCACATATTTCCGCTCATGTACTCCAGGAATTGCAACCACTCCTTCAGGATCCACATTTACTTCAACAAATAGTCCTCCCTAAACAGATAGGGAAAGGAAAAAAGAAAAGATTAAAGTCTCATCACCAATAAACATGCGCACACTACCATACAGCTTCAACAAGGGAATCCCAAAACCTGATCATTAAGCAAGTCCAGGCTGTTGGCCTTGAAAATTAACTTTTCAGTGTTGAGCAGCTTTCTTCCGACATTGAGATTCAGATCTGATTTTCCTCTTCTAAGTCGAATTGAGAAAGCAGCAGGTATCTGTTTACATTGACGAAAAATTGCACCAGTTTGTTCTAAAATTATTTAACTAACAACATTCACGTCTTATTCCCACTAGCTAGGACCGGCTATTTTCAAATTATTTAACTTTTAGGGGAAAAAAGTATACAGGCTTCTAGAAGTAAACAATTATGTCAATAAAATAGAAGAAAAAGAAAATGCACCCTACATACAGAAGCAGGGTATGATATCTTCACTTCATACCACTTGTCAGACTGCAGCCCTTGAAGTTGGTAAACACAGGAACCCATATGTAACGGCAGAATTTCCTTCTTCAGCTCCTTGCCAACATTTAACACTTTTGCATCGATCCTATAATTTTTGAAAACGGTAGCTTGTTCATTATTGGAAATATGTAAAATTCATGAAAATGAATAGAGGGGAGAGCCCTGGCTCTACATTAAATCATGATAGAAGTATCTCAAAAATTAATTGGCATTTAAACAACAAAAACCGAAGCATATTGCATATTAACCAATCAATCCAATGTAGTAAATTTTGTCCTACAACATATGAATTGTTAATAATATTCATAACTCTACAGGTTTCAAATCAACCACCAACATGTTACTGTGACTTAAGGCTGCATGGCCAAGAACCAATAACACAAGGAAATTCAACATCAAAGGCGAGCCAGAAACCACTCTGCAGCTAGAAAAGTAGCCCACTGAATCGATTTTGTACCTGAAATGACAAATAAATGCCCTTAAAAAAAAGATGAAAATACATGAATAAGTAAACAAACAAAAAACAGATCAACTACACAGAACTGGTCCACAAATAGATGAAGCGTCAAGTATAAGCTCAAGAAAAAGAAAATGAGTTCAGGCTTCATCATTATGCCAGAAATGAACATGTCCAAGCTAAGCTCATAAAAAACTAAATACAACTTACAAAAATATAAAAATAAAAAACTAAATGTAATCATGTTTTACCACATGCCACCAACCCAATTAGGCAAAGTGGAGAATAGGCAAACATTTTAACAAACAGTTGGCAGCCATAAATCCCCAACAAGTTTAGCCCAGCGATTATTACCTTTAACATCCATTAATTTCCACCCTTAAAGAGTTACAGAACGATACACAACGCAAATGCAGTGCAGAGAGATGATTGTCATGGGCAGAGAAAATCGGCGGCGTTAAAAAAAGTGAG
This sequence comes from Eustoma russellianum, assembly GCA_036186865.1. Classification (NCBI taxonomy): domain Eukaryota; kingdom Viridiplantae; phylum Streptophyta; class Magnoliopsida; order Gentianales; family Gentianaceae; genus Eustoma; species Eustoma russellianum. Next base: position 1,842,147 of record AP025052.1, read on the forward strand.
GGAAAGAAAAAACATCGTTGAAGATAATGTTAGCAGATACGACGAGAATTACGCAGAGAGAACCTGTTTCACCGACAACGTCAACTGAGCAGCAGACTACGTGATGAAGATTTGATCATAGTCTGCTGCAAGAATTCGTACATAGGAGGAGTTGATCCGTTTTTGCTCCATTTAGGGGTGTACATGGTCCAGTCCGGTCGGTTTTTGAGCATATTACAAACCAAACTTTTTGTAACGATTTGGTAATGACAAAACCGAAACCGGTCAACAAACTGTTTGACCTGTCCAGTTTGGTTCCAGTTTTTTCCCGGTTTGTAATTAACTAAAGGCTCCAGTTTATGTAATTAACTAAAGGCTCCAAACATGGCCGGCAAACACAAGAAATAGCAATGTCAATACTTGAGACTGTTGAATTGAGCTCATATCATCGTTTGTTTCAACAATTTCACAGTTACCACAAGCATCTATGAACCACTTATCATTTTTTATTTTCATAAACATCTATGAGCCACTGATCATTTTCTATTTTCATCCCTTGCTTCATCATTTTAAAGTCCTCCACGTTAACAAAATAAGCTTTTCTGCACTCACTATGTGGTTTAAGTTCCTCCTTAAGAAACAATATTAGAGGCTAAAACTATCATATATCATATGATGCTCACCAATATTTTAAACCTTCCCTATCAAGAGAAAAATAATCCCTGTATTGGCTAAAATCAGCAGATCACCAGATCTTTTTAGATTTACTGGTCGCTCAAAGAATTAGCCAGTAAATTTTGGAGAACAATTTATTATACTAATCCTCCTTGCTGATCTAAGTACCTCCTCCATGCACCAAATGTTGAACCCAATCTAAATTCAATTTGTAACTACCAAGTTTGCAACGTGGTATGTACAAAAAGAAACTATCGTCGGATAACTAATTATGAACAATAAATCAGTCACTTAAGTAATTGCTAGTGACAAAATCTTACTATTTATTTAGTCTATTAGAAAAGAAAACACTGATATCCAACTACTTCTTGCATCTCATATCTCAACAGAAATGGTTAGCCCCTCAAAAGAGTGAGAAACATCAAGAATGATCCAAATTACTTTGAAATGCAAAATCTCATCATACCACTGTCGCACCTGTTGCTTTGGCAACATGGAGAAGATCATCCTTACAAACTCGCCTGACAGAAAAAGCTCCCGCCTCCACAAAGTACTGAAAATGTCGTGAGGAAGAAGGTCGCCTGACAGCAACAGCTCCTGCCTTCACCGCGTCCGCTGCTGCGCTACCGCAATAGAGTGCAGAAATTGGAAGCAGCAAATGGAGACTGGAGAGAGAGACTAGAACGGGCGAATGGAGATTGGAGCAAATGGAGAATAGGAAATTAGGGTAGCAGACTGCAAATGAGGGAATTAGGTTGGGTTCTCTGTATAACGTGGAGTAATGTGGAGCAGATACTTAGCTTCCAGGCTTCTTAGCAAAAAGGATTGCGTGGCATATGGCCGGAGAAAATACTGTGATTCCGGGTAATTGCAGACGAAGAAGAAGGAAAATGAAAAGAGGCGTGCAGAGAAAAGTAGCAGACTGCAAATGGGAATTGTGAATTAGGTTGGAACATGTAGAGACTAGAAGTTTCTTTGCTTTTTGGTATAAAATATTATACAATATATATGATATTTAATATATAATTATAGCAAACCGGTCCAGTCCGGGTTGACAGTTTTAATTGTACAGAATCGAAACCAAACCGAAAAACACAGTCCGGTTTTTCCTTCATATGTAAACCGAATGTTAAACCGTGGTTTGGTTTTAAACGTTTTGGATCAGTACGATTCCGTTATTTGGTCTGGGTTTTGAAATTTTTATTTAGCCCTAGCTCCGTTAGCCGGGAAATCAAAAAGCCAATACACAATATAGTAAAATAAATGCGTGATTAGCCTACCAGACAAATCTATTTTAGTGTTTGGTATTCCAAAGACATAGCCCAACTAATTCCGGTCAAGGGTTTTCGAAAGGGATGTCAGGGATTCAATTCTTGCCAAAGACAAGAAAGCTCCTTTGAGCAAGTGCATAGTATGGGAGCTCCTTGGCCTGTACGCTTGCATACAGTGCTGGGGCTCCTTATGCGCACTATGTGTAAATGACCAAGCTCCTGTAAGCGGACCGTTGGGTATCTGTTTACATTCCTACGCTACCTTTGGGACTGGGTGTGACAGGGACCCTTACTGGTTGGGGTTCAACTTTTTTTTTTTTTAGTTTTTGGTGATTAGCCACCAGTAACAGTGTAGTAAAATAAATGCGTGATTAGTTGGACCATATTGGCTAAAGTTATCTCCTGTTCTTCAAATATAAAAATAAATAAATACACCACATGTTTGATAAGGATGCATAGAGATGGTGCCATATCAAAGAAATTTTTCATGCATGTTATTGCAGGAGGGGGTATACCGTGTGTGTATACACATATGATTACATATGTGTGTGTCTAACATTAAGTTTGGTTGCAGGAGAAGGTAAGTGTTTGTCTGACCCAATGCCATATTGCAAAATCCAGGCCAACCTATACGGCTAGACTAATAACTGAGCAATTTCGCATGTTTCATTGACACTTTTTGTGCAAGCCCAATATCCATAATGCTTTCGAAGCCCATGAAAGCTGGTCAATTCGACGGTCGATCTAGTGAATACCATACCCAGTAGCGTCTATATAAGTTTCAATCTCCCTCCAAGACATAGTCAGTTAGTACTTGTGCCATGAATTTGTTCTTAGAGATCAATAGTTTGATTTCAAAGGTACGCACAGTATGGGTGTTCCACTGCTGCTAAACCGAATGCCTGGTTTGCGGGGCGCCTTGTGTGGGTCACTACATAAGTCCTCACTCAACCTAAGAAGCCGCTGGACGCTTGATTTACATCCTTCACAATACTCATTGGAGCTGGAAAGATGGAAAACCCCAAAGCCAAGGAATGAGCTTTTGATCAAGTTTTGGTCTCGTCCATATAGGCTTAACCTTTAATCATCAGTTAGCAAACACAACACATCATTAATATATATACAAATATACAAATTCATTGAATGTATATATATATAGAGTTGGGAGTTTCACTTGAAGCAAACTCTTTATCATTTAGGATGGAGGTATTGTTTGTCTGCCTCTCATTCTTCCCAAACTCTAACGATAGTCTTTGCTACCGCTAAGATATACTAAGTATGTGTCGTTGTGTTGAATGTAGGATTTAGAATTGACTTTATACACATATGCATATTAAAATATGTGAATATACACGTATATGTATATATATGTATATGAGAATGTATATATTAAACACAGAGATATATGTTGAACGTATGAATACAGGTGCATATAACGTAGGGATGTCAAACGGATAAAACTAATACGGTAACACAATATCCGCATTCGAATTCGTTTTTGTCTAACTATATCCGAATTCGTATCCGAATCCAGACGGATATTTAGGAAGTCATCCGAATTCGAATTTGTTCGGATTCGAATTCGGTGCCGGATATCCGAATCCGTATTATATCTATTTCAAATTTGTTCGAATATCCAAATCCGGATATCCGAATTCGAAATCAGCAAATTTACAACAGTGTTTTCATATATATTTTTTTAAAATTTTAAAAATAAATATTTTTACATATTTTTTTATATATTATTATATATTTTTATTTAACTTTAAAAATATCTATTCGGATATGGATATTCGGATACGGTAATGACTATACCATATTTGTATTTGTTTTTCTAATACTATTCGGATACGAATTCGAATACGGTAAAACGAATGAACAGCTCTTACCATATTCGATTCGGACAGCCGAATTCGAATTCGGATGTCGGATATCTGGTAAGTTTTGACAAGCCTAATATAACGTAGTAACTATATTACAATTTAATGACGATCCAAAAAGAGAGGGTGAGTTCCACTAGGTTCTGACAAGAAGGCAGCATCTTCTCCATCGGCTTCTTTCAGTCCTAGCTGTAACCGTCGTGCTTACTAGTGGCTTCCCACAGTCCTCTGCATGAACTGGAGTAGGAGGCGGAAATAGAATAAATAAAGACATAAATAAACATGAAATTTCAGAAACTTTGTGAGGAGAGGCTGCACGACTACCGATGGCAATATATTGGAGAAAATAAAATAGATTTGTCTCAGTAGTTTTATTTTAATAAACTTGATTGATTATTAAAACGTAATTGTTTTCGAAATTCAACCACTTCAGAATCTTACCTTAAAGAAAGTTACATATAGTGGAAGACATCAGAATTCTTGAACTCTTATAGAAAACCTATTAGAATGGAGCTGCTAATAAGTTTTGACACATATATACACGAGCTCCAGTTAATAACGTCTGAGGCCGTTTTGTATGGAAGTTCAAACTTCAATTAGAAAAAAAGTATATATTAAAAATATGAACGAACGAGATGAACTAATAAATTGCAACTCAAGAATACACTTTCCTTTGATTTTAGAATATGATACAATAAAGCAAAATGATTCACTAAATTGGTTGCGCTTCTTATATTGTGAAGTAGCAGATGATCGACACAGCTTGCCGCAATTTTTATTATAGGTCATTGGAAAGCAAACTTTGTGTGTTTCTAACACGTCGTATGGTTGCGTACATCCGACCTCTAATACCCCGCCATAGCTAGAAGCATATAAGGCAATGGGTAATGTTGTTATTGTTGTTGAGGCAAACTAATAAATGGAAGAAAAATAGGGTGTACAAATATACATTCTAAAGGTTACTCATTGGTTGTTACAGTTTCACGATGATTGCAATACCATTATATTATTGATACATATTGTGTATAAATTATAAGCCAACTTATTGTCAATTAGGAAATTACACATGAAAACATAAATCAGTATCAAAAAAGAAACGAAACTTTAGCTCAAAAAGAATGAAATCAATGCTACTTTATCTTGGTTATTCAACCTTAATTACTATGTTAAAACTTATGCATAAGCTATATATCTAGGAGCCGTTTAGCTTATTGCTTAATAAAAATAGTCACGTAACTAATTAGAAACTACAAGTTTTCTAAGTTTACTTTTTTATCTGATCATAGTTAACATTAAATCCACTAGGACAAAATATATAGTAATTTAATAAAAAAATAACACACACCCAAAAACTTGTTAGGAAACAACATCATGTATTTTAGAATGTGGAGGATGCATATGGGATAATAATGACTGCACATAACTCGGGAATCATGGTAAGAACAAAGTTGATGAGCACATGCTTTTCGAATTTTGGAGTTTGGACAACTAAAAAAAAGGTCAAGACTCATTTCAACGTCGTTAACTGCCATCCCCATGCATCGCAACCATATCGGAATTATATTCATTGTTGTAATAATTCAATAGCTTCTTTCTTTGGAGCATAAATGCCATAAAGTGAAGACACCCACCTCTTTAGCCTATGTATCATTGTGAAGGATGTAAATCAGGAGTTCAGCGGTTTAATAGGTTAGGAGATGTCATATACAAAGAACCCACACAAAATGTCTACTACAAATTGAACATTTGATCCAGACAGCACCGAACGTCCACAGTGCACGTGTGTCTGGAAACTATTTATGATTTATCTATTGTCTATCTTCTCTATAGCCTCATTCTCTGTCGCATGAAAAAACACTAAATACCTTTATTATTTAAATGGGTAACATATGAATACAAGATTTTCATACGTAGAGTTTGGAGAAATGCCAGACCGTTTTGCGATCTGATATACGTAATTTTATCTATATTTTGTGTAAGATGTTATTTATACGACTCGAACTTGTAACCTCAAGATTCATTCCTTGGACATAGTTGATAAAGGTCTAGTTACACCAATCATTTCAAATAACAACGAGACATCATGCAAGATAAAACAGTAGAATGAAGGTTTAAACCCTTTTCATAGTACAAATCTACAGGTATCCTTTCATGGCTGAATCCTATTAGCTGGTATTTTGTAAAAGTGCGTACATATATAATTTAAAAGTGACATAATAAGAAAATGTTTGTGAAATTAATTTTATTCTTTTATTAAAAAAAACCATATTATTTTTATATATTCCTCGTCAAACGTCCAATATTATAGGTGTCTGCATGCCCCCTTCAAACGCAAATAAAATCCCTCTCCTGTCTTCTCTCTTCCACATCTCTCTCTCCTCCAAAACTTCACCTCTCTCTTTTTCTCTTTCCCTCTTTTACTCCCATTTCCTTTCTATACTTCCATTACTTCCAAGCTCTTTTTCACTTTAGCCCCTCAAATTCTTCCATAATTATAATGGAGACCCCGGAATTCTTCCAAGGAGCGGCAGCTTACCATCACTCCCAATTCACCGGCGAAACACGCCTTTCCGACACCAAAAACTCCGACCATTTCATCGACGACCTACTCGATTATCCTAACGACGACGGAAAGGCGGCTGATGGTGGCTTTGAGACTACCGGCTTCGGCGGAACCTCCGCTGATTCTACTGTTTTCGATAACTCATGCAACTCTTCCGACAGCACCGGACTTTATCGTTTCGATGGTGATGCCGGCTGCCGGAATTTCACTGACGGCCCTTTCTCCTGCGAGCTTTTTGTCCCGGTAAATTTCACTCTTTCATGCAATTCTATTAATAAGTGACTTAAAATTACTTTTTTCGACGCAAAAATATTATATTAGAACTCTTTACATAGTTTAAAGACGAAAGAATAGGAGTATATTTTAGGACAAAATATCTTGTACAGTTGGCTTTATGGACAATATTATATGTTAAAGGGATGCTATTATCGATAAATGACTATTAAAATGCTAAAATCCGATTGAATTATTTAGAACTTCTTGCGAGATGAAAGCCTTTTAGTATATATAGACACACACACATATATGTGTGTATAAAAATACTATGTAATATATTGTGAATTCTTCAGTTTATCGCACTTATCAGTTACATATTTACATGATCATTCAATTTAATGTGCTTGTTCTTGATTACATAAAATATTTTTATTCATGGATCATTGCATGACTTAACATGCACACAATTGTTTTCAAATTTCAATATATTAAATAAATACGCGCTTATATAATGAAAAAGTACGATAAAATTATTGTTCCAGCTTGCGGGTTATCTAGACTCTAGTGGAGTGACCCCACATCTCATTCTATGTAAAAGTTCTTACAGAATTCCACGTAGTTTTAGGATGAAAATAGGATGGCTGGATAAAAGGCATATCTATGGATGCTGACCACTCATTTTGAGAAAAATTACTTTTTATATTTTTAAAAGTAAATAAAATACTTTTTTAAAGTGTAAATAAAGTATTTAAGATGATTTTTTTTAGAAAGCAACTGACGTTCATAATTTGCTTTTAGCATCACAGTTTTATATCATTTATTAGTTACACTTTTTTCTATACTTATTCTTTCATCATTGATTGAATAAAAGAAAAATGTTAATATGGAAAAAAGAACAAATAGAAATGCCCTTTTCGGTTTGAAAATATAGAAGCGTATTCAGAATCTGCGTAAAATCTGATGAAAATGTTTAAGAATAGAAACGAATTATTTAATTTTTTTCGGGAAAAATAAGGAATGACATCTAACGGTATGGTCTGAATTATGCAGAATGATGATTTGGCAGAGCTAGAATGGGTATCACATTTCGCTGAAGAATCATTTTCAAATGAAGACCTTTACAATATGAATCTAATTTCTGGAATGGAGGTCCGAAATAAAAATAACGGATTTCCGCCTGAACCAAATCGAGCCACTGTCACTAAGATGCTTCGGCCCGAAATGGCTGTGCCGGCTAAGGCTCGTAGCAAGCGTTCACGAGCTCCTCCATGCAATTGGACATCCCGCCTCCTTGCCGTCTCGCCTTCTCCGCCGTCTGCAGCCACCACACCTCCAATGACGTCGTCATTGGTATCATCTTCTGAGTCCATCGCTTCCAGCTCAGATAAAAAGATCACGAAAAATATCATCAAGAACAAGGAAATTATTCATAATGGTACTAATATTGTTAATAGTGAAGGTAGAAAATGTCTGCATTGTGCAACGGATCAAACACCACAATGGAGGACTGGACCCCAGGGCCCGAAAACTCTATGTAATGCTTGTGGAGTAAGGTATAAATCGGGCCGGCTCGTGCCCGAGTACCGACCCGCTGCCAGCCCGACTTTTGTACTCACTAAGCATTCCAACTCACATAGGAAAGTGATGGAGCTGAGGAGGCAAAAGGAACTTATAAATTCTCAACAGCACCATCAACAGCAATTTATTCATCCAAACATGATGTTTGATCCTTCAAATGTGGAGGATTTCTTGATTCATCAGCAAATCGGGCCGAGTTTTCGTCATCTGATGTAGTGGTTAATTACTTAAGAGCTTAGGGAATTCGCTCCTGATTATGTTTAGATGGTTTTCTGCTTTGATCAAATTGGTCTTGTAGGCCCAAGATTTCCTTTGATTAGAGTTAATCTTCTTGTTCTTTTTTTTTTTTTTTTGGAGAAATTAAGCTCTTGATTCTTTGGAGGAAGACGGCATAGAGAGTTCAGGGGACTAGTCTAGCTAGACTTCGTTTAGTTCAATTGCCTTAACTTTTGGCAACTCGATTAATTGCAGCAACTTCAGTTTCCAGCTAAATCGTACAGTTTTTTTTCTTTTTCGTTTTTAGTTATAACAAGGAGAATTTTCTTTTTATTATTGTCCCTTTTTCTTTTGCCTCTGAGTGCCAAACGAAATAGGTTTGGGAAGCCATTATAAATATTGTAGGGTAAAGCTGCGTATATTAGATCACAAAGTAATCGTCCAGTACAGGTTTGGGAAGCAATTATAAAAAAGTATAGGATAAAACTGTGCATATTAGATAGCAAAGTAATCCGGTCCCTCTCTAAACCTTGTAAAAACACGAAAGCCGGAAACGTCTTTCCTCTACATCAAGTGGGTAAACCTCAAATGTAGGTAGAATTTGTTAATGGCTTGTGGTACAAATCGAAGTTCGTGCATGAAATTTCTCTGCTTAAAGATGCTTGATTGATAAACTATTTTACGAAATTATTCGGAAAACGTGCAATTTTCACTTTTGGGGTTCAAGGAAAAAAATGGCAAAGTAAACCACTTGATCCATAAACATCAAATGGCCACTCATAATTGATTTCACGAACTAATTATTGTTTGCAAAAAAAAAAAAAAAAAGGTACTGTTTATTTCCAATCTTATATTCCACAGAGCAGCTATATGTTCTATTTTCCTTCGAATAACATAATAAACAATAAATAACGTTCAATTCTTTTTGGTTTTTAACGAATGATTAATTTAAACGCCAGTTGTAAATAGCAAATATGAACAGAAATTCAATTTGTAAAATAGCCTGATAAATTATTTTTGTGGGCATTTCTCTCTCGATCGAATATTGTGAATTGTGGAAAAATGTCTAAATCAATAGTTTATGGAGGTTTGCGATGATGATTTTGCTTATTGGGGGTTTTTGAAAATGTTCCTTAATTTAATATATCACCCACGTATATATAAATAAGATGTGGCAGCCAATGGGCATGGCTTGTGGGATGTCCTTATTTTCCTAATAATAGCCTTTTCCTACTAAATATGCTTTATCCAAGGAAAATTTTCATATATATACACACACACACACTCTAACCATAAAGATGTATTGCAGTATTGTGCATATATATTAAAAAAAATGATAATATGAGCACGGAGCTAATAGTGAATTAGGGTTTCTGAGCGGTGACATTAAATTCAGTGAAAAATTCAGGTTAATTTAGGAGGTTCGAGATAAACAAAAACGTCTTAAAACAAAACCGTAATAAAGTGTTTGTTTCTATTAAAGTGGGAGTAAATGATATGAAAAGTAATAAACTAGTTTGTTGGTTTTACTTTTAAGTAGCCACCAGAGTTCATACCTTAAAATAATTGATAACGTTGCTGTTTTGTGATCTTGAGATGACGTATTGAAACCCATCCATGTGTAGAACCACATGCAGTTTACTTTTGTGTAGGAGAAAAAAATAATCTAACGTACATTATGGTCACTGTACAAACCGATGAAGCAATAATTATTTCTTTTTATATTTTGTTTGAAGGAACCATAATTATTTTTAAGTCAAGTAAACATTTATGTAGCTACGGATCCTAGACGTTGATGATCCATAGGTTGTACTTGGAATCTAAATTGGAAAAAGAAAAAATAAGGTTCTCTGTCATATCAGTACACATGACTTAATTTAATGTACGCTTCTTTCATTTGAAAAGGAAAAAAAAATGTTCTTGCAATTTTTTCATGGTCTTCCATACTACAGTTATGCTATTGTTTTACATAGAGTTCAGATATACACAATCATATCTATTAGTTAAAAATACACAGATGTAATTTTTCAATGACTCATAATAAAAATTACGTTAAGATATGTCGATCAACTATTAATTCACAATATTAGAAGCACATTCAAATTAGTAAGTCATTTTGGTTCATTCTATCCTATTTCAAAATCAAGTAATAAAAAAGTTTGGAATTTATAATAATAATAATTTTAATCTACTGCGAACTTGACACGACAAATTTTTTTTTCTTAAGGAAATTAAAGCAGCAGAAGAATCCCCGAAAGGGCTGGTGGGCAGGCAGTTGTTTTCTGCTACGCTTGTAATGTAATTTAATTTCTGTGCAGATATTTAGCAGTGATCACATGGTGTGTTTAGTTCTAATGTAATTTTCTCCACTGTCATAAGTAAAATATTGAAATTATTGTAAGTCAGATGTCTCCCTGTGTTAACCCATCACGGAATCATTTTAAATGGCTTGTTATTTTTATTATTGTACATGTATTCATGTAATCATTTATAAAATTGAGTAACTTTAATGAATCGTCATATCCATACATAATCTTATCCCAACTTCTGTGAATGTATATATAATTATAAATCGGCATATATCACTAAACTTCAATTGACAAACGATTATGTTGCTTGATATTTGCTTCATGGCCAATTGATGTTTCTGATATATGCCTATATATAAATATAAACATATTTTATCTTTTTGTATAATAAGTAACTTATGTATATACATATCTTTATGTGTGTGTGTGTGTATATATATCATCCATACCCAGTATATCCCAACAATACCAAAAGCTATCGCTAGGGTCTAGGGAGGGTAAGTAGTAGGCAAACAATACCTCTGTCCCAAGGGATAGAGAGTCTGCTTCCAGTGAGACCTCCGGCTGTATATGTACCTGCATAAATGACATAATAATAGATATGATGTGTTAGTGAGGGAATTCCGGAAATACAAATAAGAGGCTTTCGATATTAAAATACACATAACGTGTATATGTACATGTAATGCAAAACAACGGTAAAACATAAACAAACAAGTGCAAAATCAACCTAAAGCGTAGATAGTATCTACGCCTATCTATGACCCTAAATATACTCTAAGGTGTCCTTATATATGACATATACCTCGTTAACCTTAATCTTATGTCTACATAAACTCCTAATCTGGACCATGACCTCAGAGAGGTGCAAATCTAGTAGGTCGTGCCTAAAGGAATAGGATAAATGCTACTCAACCGGTAGACCTAAAGGTTTTTTTGCTAACTTATGTATATACATACACACACACACACACATATATATATATATATACATACACACACATACACACACACATATATATCTATATACACACGTGAATATATACGCACACAGAGATACATACATACATACATACATACATACATATATATATATATATATATATATATATATATATATATATATATATGTATATGTTCGCGAGAGCCCCGGACCTCTCTCTTTTTTCTTTGTTTGGGTTCATATGATCCCTATATGACTTTAATATTTGATTAGATTTAAATCTCAAAGTCATTCGATTTTGAATTACTAAACCTTAATAAGTTTAAACAATTAAAATCTTGTGTGTCGTACATCATTACCTAAGGATTCATATGCACATGTACGTATGGATAAACTTCAATACGTTAGAGACCCACATGCACGTCTTACGTTTAAATTATGCTTGGACACACTCTCTCGACAACCTTTACTATGGTAATCGCTCGCAAAATGGACATAGTATCTTATCATCATGAATGATATGATATTGCCGGACACACAATCTATATATAGATCTAAATACTCTCAAATCATTTAAACGTTAATCGGGTTTGGCTACAAACTTATAATTCAAATTCTATTCCACATGGAATCCAATCTAAATACTCTCAATTATAGTGTATCAAACAATTAGAGTAACTACATCAATAAAAGATTACCGTTACCAATAACAAATAACATATGCCATTTTCATATTAAAACAAGTACGCATACTTTTATTTATTTTCAGCGTTATCTGTTACTGATGAGATATCATTAGTTGACAAATTACACATACATCGACAAGGGGTAGATAGACGGGGAACGGATCCCCTGACCGTCTAAAGCCTCACTCCCTTCACGACTCCCTGCCACGTGGCAGCAGGGGTGGTGAGGTTAGGTGGGGGTCACCTGCATCCAACCTCACCATCTCCTGCGGCCACGTGGCGGACGGTCACGCAGACGGTCACGGGAAGGAGGGTCAGAGGATCCCAATTGGATATACGGATACCAATAAACTGAAGGGCACCGTCCAAAAAAGACTGGGCACCACACCACGTTGCCAATGCACGTGACTACTCCAATCCACGGGGCACAGAAGAGTACTATCCTAATTAGTTTAATGAAAATATAACCTACCTCAAGAATCATTCCACCCTGCCCATTCGTCTAATAGATTCTTTTATATGTTTTTTTCCTCGTAATTTTGAGTGTATAACGTCACTTGCATCAAGTTATAAGAGTCCAACATCTTAGCGGCACACAGAAGGGGTTTGATTTGTTTACCGGTGGGTCATGTCAGGTCGCGACCTGATCGTAATAAAACGTTGTCACGTAGTCTGCAAAAAACATTTATCAAATGAATTTTCATCCAATATATCTTACACAGATTACGTGACAATGTATCATTGACGGTCAGGATGATCGAGTAGGTAGCAACCCGCACACGAAAGGGCAACGTGATACTAGAAATCAAGAAAAAGTTGTTTGTTTCCCACAGTCAATTATGTGTTTGACTAAATGGACTCCCATCCATCGCATGTTCCCGTTAAAGGCGCCTTGCCCATTATTTAATTTTAGCCATGCCATGTCCCCCTACCATGTCACCTCTTGAATAATAAGTACAAAGAATTCCCATGGCTTTCTTAAGCTATTTATAGAGGTGTTAACGAACCGAGTCAGGTTAAATATTAGGTTTTCGAATTCGTTTAGTTTAATAAAATGTTCAACTCGGCTCATTTATTATAACGAGCTTTAAAATTAGTTCAAGTTCGGCTCGACAAAACTATAGCTGTTTAAACGAGACGAATAACTCGACTCGTTTTAGTAAACGAATTCAAATAAGTGTTCGAATTTTGATTGTTTAAATAAAATTAAAGAACGAACTTAGATCAAATACGAATCAAGTGTTAAAAGTGTTAAGTGGTGATATAACTTTAAGAATCTCTAATTGCTTTTTTGGCCATATAGATATGAAATTCGTTCCGTTTTAGAAGCAAGGAAGAAAATATAATGTTTTTGAAGTTGTACTACTATTTAGGACCTTGAAACTAGTTTGAAATTACAATAATTCCCTTCAAAATATGATTGTCTTATCATTACAGTTGTTGAAGTAAAGTTTGTTTTACCTATTTAAACGTACTTTTAATCAAAGACAAAAATTTCCCAAGAAATTTCTAAATTGGTAAAAAGTTTCTTTAGAAATAGTTCAGTGGTGGTTGAATTTTTTCCTTAATAAAAATAACCACTATATTTGCTAAGAAAGTTCTAGAGTATATAACGTAATAAGTTTGGAATCGTCAAACACATATATAATAAGATAATCTGATATTTTTCAGTGTCCGTAAAACACCAGAAATGCGTAGTTGAGAACCTGAGTCATTAAATTTAGGCTATTTTAAACATTGTTGCAACTACCATATGTATTCTATGCTCCTATTTATATCTACCTACTGATTTTGATTCCAATTTTAATAACGATAATAGTCAGCTGGTAAGGTTCATCTACTTTACTAGTAAGATGTTATGTTCAAAGGCAGTTGTCAGTTAGTGTGCAATTTCTAAATTTCTTTATTAAGTCTTTGATGAAGTTGATGGTATGCCATGTCCTTGAACTGAAAAATGTCGTTACAGCCTTTTAAATTAGAGCAAAAGGTGAAATCTCTCAGCTCGGGGGTTCTCCACCGTCCCAGCCTCAAGGAGTATGTGTGGAGGATGCAAATCAGGAGCCCAACGGCCTATTAGATTGTGTGAGATCTTATGCAGTGACATACACAAGGTGTCCCCCACCAAACCAGACCGAAATGCAGTGACAAGGTGTCCCCCAGCAAACCAGACCTTCGGTCTAGCAGCAGAGGAACACCCATACTGTGAGTGTCTCTGGAATCGAACTTTTGACCTTTTAGAGCAAATCTCAACCCGAGTACCAACTGGATTATGTTGTGGGGATACCAATGTGGGTTAGAAGCGTGTGATATTCGTAGACGATTGGTTTGGGCTTTTTGGACAACAATGTATAGTTATGGACCAGCTCCCTGGCTAATAAATGAGAAAGATACTCTACTACCTAGCGAGGCTTCCATCCTTTTAGAAATTACACACATATATATATGTATATGTATATATGTGTATATGTATACATCTATGTATGTATTATTTTATGTTGCAAAATATTAAATGCTCCAAATTTTATGTATTATCAAATAAATTGAATAAATCAAAAGAGACATATTTTAAATCTTTAAAGATAATTTAAATGTCATTTTCAATTGGATAAATTAACAATAGCACTCTTCTTCTTCTTCTATATATATATATATATATATATATATATATATATATATATATATATATAGACACACACACACACAATGTTGACTGGAAAAACTGAAATGCTTTCACCGGAAGCATGAGATCGTAGCCTATGTCATCTTATGATATAACATGATAAGCGTCTGCTTGTATGAGTAAACTAAAGCCATCTGTCTTTCATTTTCTTTTTCTGTAAACTGTATTAGTTCATTAGGTGCATACCAATAGTAAAGAATGTCTTTTGGCTTTTGAATATTGAAGTGCTATGATGTTGTTAAAGAATTGTCTCTTCTGTTTATTGCTTTGTAGAACTTTTTAATTCATTTGCATGAAGTTAATTTGCTTTGCAAGTGGGCTACCAGATCACTTTAAGTGTAAGGACATGATTGCTCTCATTATATTGACAAGCAAGAAAGAATGCTTCCAGGATATTGAGAGCCACATCAGGCGGTCAACCATACAAGCCTTTATGCATTTATATGTAAAGGCGTTCTCGATACATTAGATTCCTGTGTCTATACATAGTATGGGAGGGGCTAGACGAAATCTGATGTATGCAGCCTTACCCTACATTTTATGCGAGAGGCTGTTTCCACGGCTCGAATCCGTGACCTAAAGGTCACAAGACAACAAACTTACAATTTTATTAATCTGAGTGTGGTTTGTAAATATTTGGTTACACAATTACCCACAAGAATGCGGAGACTGAGAGCACAAAGTTAGGTTGTAAAGGACAGGTTGGACACTACAGGAATCCGGTTGGGAACTTTTTGGACCGTGTCCTTACTTGGAAGAGAGAACGGTATGATCTTATTTTCAAAGATGTATGTATAGCTAACTTCTCTGGACATGTTACATATGTTTCCTATTTCCAAGTGAGATAAAATCCAAAACATTTCATTTGGAATAATTTAATTGTCTCGAGTATTCTTTGTCTTTATTTTTAGGTATATCTATCAATAGCTATGTTACTTAGTAGTCTAAAACGAACGAAAAATCAACTATTATTCCATATTAATGTATTACTTATCTTGAATTCGTTAGTATAGCAATTTCCTTAATTAGTATTTACATAATCTCTTAGCAAAATACTCTAATTTTAGTTTAATAACTTAGTATATTAGTTAACTAACCAATTAAACTCAAATGATTATGTTAATCTGATTAAAACCGTTCATTTAAGGGAGTAAAATGCTAATATTAAACCCCAATTAGGTAGCATAAACTATAAAAATATTCATGAAATTCAATTGTATCATTTGGTTGGATCTTAATATAATATTTCTCTTACAATGACTAATGCTCTTGTGAGATACAAACAACAAATATAAGTTTAAATTGAAAGAGTGTTTTGCTTTAAGGTATAGAATATCAGCGGTCATAAACTATTTTTAGAAAATATATTGTTTGTCTGACTCTCATCCTTTCCAGACCATATCGATAACTTTTGTTGTTGTTGACAGAAAAAAAATACCACTCAATTCCCCTTTACTTACAGGATAAACTTACCGTCAAAAATAATGTTACGTTCTTAAAAGAAAAGTGATCATTATGTTACAAAAATATGTTTAATAAACAAAATGTTTTTCTGTAAATAGTTCAATATCCCTAATTCTTTGTCTAAGAAAAAAATCCTTCATAACAAAAGAATACGAAAAAAAAAAAGGACAAACAAAACCAAAACAAATCTAAACAAGGACATATGATCATGAAAAGGACCAAAAGTATGATAGGAGACACAAAAAGATTTGTGTCTTTAATTTTGTTTTTTTTCCACCTTTTACTTATTTAACGATTACCATGCAAAACCTTATCCTGATTTTCTTTTTTCTTTTTCCTTTTTTTTTTTGTCTTTGAAGTTATAGATCATTTTGTTGCACCAATATAGAATATATGTAAGAAACTTTTGCTTTCAGGAGTGTACAATAAAACATAAAACAACACAAATACGCGATAAGTGTACAATAAAACATAATTCGATAATTAAAAATAGAGGGGTATATCGAGAGAATGGACATATAAGTTACAGTTGCACCTTCGTTGTAACTGGAGAACATTTTGACGTTAATACAACGATACGAACTGTGCTTAAGATATATATAAATCTCTAGCACAAAATCCAAATATGTTGATACAATTAATTAGATTAGGTAAATTTTGATATGTTCAATCAAATAAACGATAAGATATATACAAATAAGGAATGATTGACATGTTAGTGACGATTAGTATCATTGACTACATTGCCTATGGTTCTGTTTATTAGTGAAAAACATATATATATTCTCCCTCCCTTTTTATTTTCTCAATCCAATGAACAAGTTATTATTATTGTTGTTGTTTGATAAATCACTTATTGTCATCAAATAGAAAGCTATATTACATATCACCCTATATTAAGTGTATAAACCAAAAAAAATGGTGCATCTCCAAAAGTGTAAATATTGTTAGCACTGTAATCAGAACAAGTGCACTGTGTGCATGTGAGTAAATTGACAACAAAAACACAAGCAAAACCGAGACGAGTGTAAGGACTCTGTCCTTAAGACGAATTGCTTCGGTATACTGTGCCCAACCGGATGGAACAAACGTCTCCCAGGATACAACGGTTTTCGTTCATACGAGTGGCACTACAGCGTAGGAACATCGACGAACCTGTTAAAGGTATACTGATTTCTCGTGTGGATTGTATCGTAATGGAATGCAATGCAGAACGCTTTGAAGAAAGATTGCAGTACTGAAAAAATCAATGTGTTTTTCGTATGCATGCATGGCGATAGTATATATAGATGGAGGGTGGTTGAAAGAGGTTGAAGGCGGTTTATGGTCAGAACGAATCTGGACCATTGGATTAAAACCAGTTAAGATCTCCACCGTTAGATCGTAATCCTTGTCCGAACAGACGTAGGCCATTGGATCAATAAACCGAAGATAAGATCAAATCTGAGACGTAGGATCAGTAACCGCGCTGAAACCGTAGGATCAGATTTGATCTGGAGCGTTGGATCACCGCAGATGAATCATAGACCGTAGGATCAGCAGGTAACTATTTTTCTGGAAAATTTTAAAAGAAAATTTAACCGGGCGGGCCACGAGCCCGAGCCCGAGCACGAGCCGGACGGGCGGGCGGCGGCGGCGCGCGTGTGTGGTGAACCTTGCCTGAGCTGCGTCCTGACTCCGTCAAAAACTTCTCATGCCCAAGGGCACATCTTAGAAGGCTCCAACTTGAACTTTATATGGTGGCCTTTCTCTCTCAAGTGGGCAATGTGGTATACAAGCAAATTGGTGATGTGTTCACTCCTCAAGAGGCCACATCACCAATTTTTCTAATTTCCACCAATTTTACTCCAACTTTGAGGATTAATTTTTCATTCACCCGGTATCGGAATCGAGTGATTCAAAAGTCTAAATCATCTACTCGTTACGTAGATAATTTAGAAATTTTTAGTTTCCGTTTTTGATTAACGAACACTAATCATAATTAAGCTCAAAGTATGGTGGTTGTCAACTTTTGACAACCCCACTTGCAATCCAATCTTTTCCCATTTCATTTCTCCAACAAATATAGCACTTCGGGAAGATGCAGAGAGCTGCCTCAACTAGTCTCTTATGCTATGTTTGAATCGAAAAACAACTTTGGTGTGTTTCTAACATATGAGTATGATTGTGTAAATCCGATTCTCTTATACCTTGCCGTAGACTGGATTCTTTAAGGCAATGGGTTAATGTTGTTGTAGATTTACTGAGTGCATTGTTATCAAAAGAATACTGGTCATTTTTTATATTGTAATAAAAATTAATTCAAGGCTCAAGTGTAAATTTTTTGTCAGAGAAACGTCAAACTTAGTCAAACTAAAAAAATCTAACAAACCAATTCAACTTTATTTAGCATTGGATTTTAAACCATTTAGAGAGAAAAATATAGTTGAATGTTGCAACTCTTCTAAAAGATCAAATAGAAGGACATAAAGATTCACGAAGATTATTTTATTGTCATTTAAAAAAAAACAACGCATGACTAATATATTCTAACGACATCAAAAAAAATATTGCTAAGGTTTGAAAAAGTTAAAATACAGACAATTATCTGTCAATTGTAACATCAGATATTATGAAATCTACATATTCGTTTTTACTGAATCAAACTTTTTATAATGTTCTCGTCCAAAGATATTAGATGCGACTAACTAATGGGCATAATCCAAACGAGAAATAAAAGAGACACAATGTTCGATTTTTTTGCACTCCGATTGTAATTTCAGTATTTTGTTGTTAAGTGGGATAATAGAAACATACTTCTTTTTTTTACTAAAGCAAGATTGACCAAAATTTACTATTTTGTTGTTAAGTGGGATAAATATTTAACTCATACGAGGTAAACAAAACAAAGAGTTGAATTTCACTGAATATAATTATATTTGCCATTTTACACAGTCCACTTTTCAATATAAATAGACCAATAGCAAACGCATAAGCATGCACATATCTCCATCTTCTCATATAAAAGAAAAAGAAAAGAAAATAAAACACAGAGAGACTGATGGCTAAGCATATCTTCCTTGCAGCTTGGATTTTGCTCCTTATGGCTAGCCCATTTGGCTCTGTGATGGGAGCAACTCGCTTCGGCTCGACTAGTAAGATATATTATCATCAATTATGATATTTTTCGTCTTCTTATACTGTAAAGTAGTAGTTGATCACAGTTTGACACGATTTTCATTATGAATCTTCGAAAAACAACATATATATGTTTCTAACACATATGTATGGTTACGTACATCCGAATTCAGTCCAAACTGGTATCTAACTTCAAAAAACCATATCTCCTTGCAGTTGAAGCAGCACACAAAGATGGGTTTCCAGTTGCTGCAATGCATAAAATTTTATCTGCAGATGTTGATAGTGAATGTTTTAGGGACACGGTCGACTGCAGCAAGGGTGCATGTACCAATCCTGTAGACTGCAGGTGTATAACCGACACTGAACCAGATGTAGAGCCTGCCTTCTGCGTCCCTATATAATAAAGAGTTTGCGTTCTCAGGACATAACCCAACTGGTTTTGAGCAAGAATTCTCGAAAGAAACATACCTCTATGTTTGTGGATGTGTGATAAGATTTCCCAATAATACATGTCTCATATTTAATGTTATTGATTAAGTAATGATAATGATAATTAAAGGGTCATATGTATGTGTGTCCCATGAGGATGTTTTTCCTCCACGCTTTATGTATTTCGTTTCTTTCTAAATTCTATATATAGAAATTAGAAACTTATGCTTGTTCTGTGTTTTCCATGCCGTTGAGACCATTTCTTTTCATTTATTTTCATATCTGGGTTTAACTTTTCTTCTTCAAATATTATATTTATATCAGTGTCACAACCATTTGCTCGCATATACACTTTTTGGAGTTAGCGACAATTATGCGGACACACTATTTTTTGAAAATGATTTACTAAATTGCCTACGTTTATTGGTTACGCATCTTATATTGTGAAATACCAGTTGATCGACATAACTTGACGCAATTTTCATGATGGATCATCGGGAAACAACCTCTGTGTGTTTCTAATATATGGGTATGGTTGCATACATCCGACCTCACATACCCTGTCATAAGCGGAAGCCTCTATACATCTAATTGCGAAACGATTCGGTCTCTCTTCGGACATACGCTAACGCGAAAAACTAGTATACCGAAAACGTCATTTTTAATTAGGGCTTGGTTTCAAACAATGCTTTACAGTTATGGACACATTCAAATTTTTATTTCGTTTGTATGAGAAGTTAAAAGGATTTAAGCACTCATTTTTCACAAATGCCGAAACCAATAATTTAAATTATCCATCATATAGTAACAAAAATAAAAGGAAGGGAAGTTCTCTTTTAAGCTAACAAACACTTCTATTTATAAGGTGAAATAGAGATGATTCCACAGTGGGGATACAATTAAATCAAGTGATGCAACTCAGTAAGATTCTTCATCTCTTGGGAGGAGAACATGAGACCCAACAATAAAGAAATTCTCATAGACAAATCCGGCAAGCCCGCCGCCAATAAGCGGCCCGACCCAATAAACCCAGTGATCTGTCCAGTCGCCGGCGACCAACGCCGGACCAAATGATCTTGCCGGATTCATGGATGCTCCGGAGTAAGGCCCACCAGCCATAATGTTGGCCCCAACTACAAGTCCAGTTAAAAGTGGGCCAAGCCCATCAATTATCCCCTTCTTGGGATCCACAATTGTAGCATAGACAGTAAACAAGAGTGAAAATGTCAAAATGATCTCCATTATTATGCCTTGCCCATAGTCTATCCCACTTGCAAGTGTATGAACTGGTGTTGTCTGTCAAAAGAGGGGGAAATAATTCACACACGAACATAACCATTTTATCAAATGAAGGAAAAGACTATATTAAAAAGAATTTACAAGAAATAAGTCAATAAGTTTAACGCATCGCACTCTTTTTGAAGTGACAATTCTTTTATTGAAGGAGGACGGTCTTTGAAACAACTGGTAACGTTACTTTTTTGTAACCTTAAGTTCATGGGTTCGAGCTATGAAAAAAGCCTATTACATAAAGTGTAAGATAAGACAGCGTACATCATATCGTGAAGTGATACGGTCCTCCTGCACTATACGCAAACGCGGAAGACTAGTGAACGCGCTTTTAATTCTTCTATTGAAAAATCATGTTGTGCTATGCATTATATGCCTCTTTATATAATGTATTTATCTCTACATAAGTACAAATGTATTTATGTGTCTCTACATGATTGACTCTACCCTTTGGACTTTTCCAATTTATGTCTATCACAAAGGTTAGTTTGAGAAAGGTGAGACGGAAGATAATGGAGATTTGATTTCTTTCATCGTATTATTGGCTTCTTTCCCTTCTTTTCCTTTCGTTTTTGTGTGGTTAACACGGTTCTTAGTTGGCATGAAAACTTATGTGTGCCTCACATGAGAGTAGGTATCATAATATACTTAGAAGCAGTTAGGGCCGAGCAATCATTTGGGCAACTACGAACGCCAGTTCTCGAGTCAAACACATACGAAGTGATTAAACTCATTCAAGTTTTCAAGTCGATGAAAGTTCAGACTTAGTTGAGACTTAGAGAATTGATATTTTGTGATTTGAGATCACATAATCGAGCCGATTAAACAAACTCTTGCATAAATTGTAAAAAAAAAAAACTATGTTTATCATATCGCAAATCGATCCGACCTTTCTCCAAATGTATAAGCCGAGTGCACGGGAACGCTCTTTATACAATTTCAGACGTGACCAACTCTATCTTCTACATTAAGGTGGGGACTGTATTTTTCGAAGTGGTCAGAATATAAAAAAAATATGTGCACCATTAAAAACTGAATATTTCAAAGGAGTGCATGTGTAAAGTGAACTCACCAGTCCACCGGTAAGGTACTTAAGCAGAGCACAAGCAGCAACAGAAGCTAACAACTGATCTATGAAATATAGAACCGATGGGACCACCGTGATGTGACCGCCGACGCAAAGGCCGAGGGTGACGGCCGGGTTCAGATGGCCACCAGAAATACGCAAACCCGCAGATATCATCACCGCTACCACCAATGCGTGCGCCATCGCCACGAAAAATAGGCCCGTCAAGGCACTTCCGGTTAACTTATCTGTCAATAAAACAATTACAGGTTCGATAACTATCAAAACATGAAAGAATCCAAATTAATATCACATCACACTATTTACTTTTTCGTTTGAGACAAAAAAGTATTTTAAATAAAAACGAAATAAAATTAACATAAGCAATCATATAAATAAAATTCATGGACAGTGAATCGCAGAAGAACATATGTAAATCACCAGCAGTCATGGCGGATCCGACGCCGGCGAAGACGAAAAGGAAAGTACAGATGAACTCAACCACCAGAGACTGGAGGCAGTCGGGTTGAAAAGCCTCCCGGGCGGAACCTACTGCAATCTTCGGCATGATGATCTGGTGAACAATAGTTTCAATGCTGCTTTACGAAGTTAATGCACTAGAGCTCTGCGGAAATTGGAATCAATGTATAGATTTATATAGGAAAAGGAAAGATTCCACCACACTTGAATTTTTGGTCCATAGATAATATGAGGTCAAAAATGAGTTCATTTATGAGGACTTATATTAATAACGACACGTGTTAAAATTTTCAATGGATTTAATTTTTTTTTATTAAATGACTTTTTATTAACGTGATGGGTATTGATAGTATAACTTACAAATGAACTCATGTGATCTCGTCCGACATAGAGCATGTACTGTTGTGGAAATGTAATTTAATAATGATGGCCTATCTTGGTATTGAAAAAAGGATTACTTTTATTTTCTTTTCGGGATATTTTTTTTTGTGTTGTCATTTTTATAGGAGGGGGTTAGTGGTGTTAAAGCATATAATATTTGTAAACCAAAGTTCTAATGTCATTTCCTCCTTAGTTAGGTTATCTTTACATACATATCAAAACTTCTATAATCATTTTCTGAATTAAACATGAATTTTTCAATTTATTTGGCTCTCATTTAATTAATTAGAAACAACTCCTATATCTTTTTATATAATATAGTGAGCCTATCTCCCCACACACAGACCTCACACATTCCCCCAAACCACATAATTTCAATGCAAAAATTTCAAAGAACATAATACATATTTACACAAAATATATAGGAAAAATTTAATTAAAAAAACATAAAAGAAGAAACTAGTAAAAGATGTGTGACCGACTAAAAATACAAATTCAAGGTGGGACGTCATGTCAAGTTCAAATGGTCAATTTTGAGGAGAATCCTTGATTACCGAACAATTACTAAATATTATATTATTGGATTATCAATTAACAGAATGGTGACAATTTAAAATGGGTGTGAATTTAAAAGCAGAACAATTCAAGATGAAACTATGTCTCAGAGATCTCTCTCTCTCTTTTTTTTTTTTTTTTTTTT
>AP025052.1:1866782-2169844 GCA_036186865.1 Eustoma russellianum
TTTTTTTTTTTTTTTTTTTTTTTTTTTTTTTTGTGTCAATTGGACTGGAGAGGGTGATTGAACGATGATGAAACTCTGTTTTTTGAGTTTCAACAATTCTGAATTTTATGGGAGGGTATGACTTGATCAGTTGAGACACGAACCAGGGACCAGGGATAAGATCACCTTACCTACTTTTTTCTCATCCCATGCGTAACCGCGCGACACGTGGCAGCATAGATGGATGGTGAAGCTAGATGAGGGTGACTCGTATCTAGCCTCACCATCTACCCCTACTGCCACGTGTCATGCGGTGACGCGTGTGGTGAGGGATTTGGGGTGAGAATATCTTAACCCCGAAGAGGGCGATGGAGAGAGAAAAAAAATTTCGTGAGTCCACGGATCATAAAATCAGATATGCCATGGTACCATATCAAGTTGAATGGAATTTTTTTTTATTGATTTGAACAAATGTTACAATCATCCGTGTCTATAGGTGTACATAGTATGCTAAATATGGCAGCTACTAGTTAGGGGTGTCAAACAGGTCGTGTATCGTGTTTCGTGTTTCGTGTTTTTCGGATTTCGTGTATCAAAGTGTCGTATCCATACCTTACCCGTTTGCTTCGCGTGTATAGATGTAGATACCCAAACCCGTACATGTCAGGTTTTGTGTCGTGTATCAGGTATACCCACGAACTTGACAAGTACAAATATTTCAAGCCGTGTATAGGTCATTTCATATATTTTTCCAGGTATTTTCAGGTTTCGTGTATTTTTCAGGTTCCATATACTTAAATAACTACTGATATGATGTATGAAACAACAATAAGTACACAACCAAAGGTTAAAGATTAAAATGAGTGAGGTCCTCTAAACTCAAATCACTTGACTACGCAATAAAGTTTAGATCACTTGACTACGCAATAATAGATTAAAGAAATGGGATTTGGAAATGGAGGAAGGGAGAAACCGAATAGGGTTATTTAGTAGCACGGTAGTCTTTTTTTTCCTTTGAAATTTTATTTTATTAATTATAAATTTTATTTAAAATATATTTTTTATATTTCGTGTATAAACGGGTATAAACGGGTACCCGCGGGTATACCCGGACACGACCCGCCGTTGGCGGGTATCTTTCAGGTCTTACCCGATTTGTACACGAAACCCGTCAAGGTCATACCCATACCCGCGCAAATTCGTGTCAGGTTCGGGTCGTGTTTCGTGTCGTGTCTGAAATTGCCACCCCTACTACTAGTTCGTATAATGATGATTACAAATCACAATAATCATATAATATTTGATATCTCCTTGAATGATTTTCTTTCCTTTTTAACACATTTTATATGTCAGGACTAACTTGTCACTTATAAATATTTTACTGTAAAACATAAATTGACTCAATACATATGCATATAATAAAAATTTGATAAACTAGCTCTTAGAACGTAGTTCAGTTGATACTCAGGTGGCGATTGCATTTAAGGTTGCAGGTTCGATTCTTGTAACAGGCGATTGCATTTAAGGTTGCAGGTTCGATTCTTGTAACATTTAAGGTTGCAGGTTCGATTCTTGTAACAGTCACAATATGGAAGTTTCACTGCTGTCTAAGCAGATGTTTCAATCCAATGTGTTGTATATACTGGACCAGTTTACAATAGATACCTTATATGTACCGTTTGCGCGTGCCTCCTACATAAGAAACCGATAAATAATCCTGATTTATATCTTGCACAAAATTCTATAGAGCTGGATGAGTGGATGCTCGATGACCAAAAATATTTGAAAACTAAAGATACGATAGAGTGCTCAAGTCATCATGTCCGGTGTTAAACATATGGAGAAAATTCTTTCGTTTTTCAATCTTAAGTACTATAGAACGAATATAGGCACTTAGATAAAACTTTCACACAAAATATGTACTCGATCTAAATTATTGTTGAAAACAGTTGGTCATAATTTCCTTGTATAAGGTATAATGTTTTCTTGGAGCAAAAAAAGTGAAATTTCTCATCCCGGAGTTTCTACTGCCTCAGTCTCAAAGAGTATATGTGGAGGATGCAAATCATGAGTCCAGTGACCTTCTAGATTGGATGAGATCTTATGCATTGACCCACATGTGTGAAGGATGCAAATCAGGAGCTCAGCGGCCTTCTAGATTGGGTGAGATCTTACGCAGTGACCTACACAATGTGTCTTCCTGCAAACTAGGTCTTCGGCCTAGCAGCAGAGGAACACACACTGTGAGTGTTCTTGGAATCGAACTCTTGATCTCTTGGAATAAATTTCAACTCGAATACCAACTGAACTACGAACTCGCACCAGTTACAATGTTTTCTATGTATATGGTGTCATGTACAAGCACGCCTATGTCTCCATTGACTTATTTGCCGAAAGTGCTTCATTATTGATCCAAGATTCACTTAGCATTCGGGGTAGAAACATTTAGCTACTTCACCACGTTGTCATGACTCAACATTATTGAAGTAAAATATTTTTCTTCTGAAGGAATACTTGATTCGGAGACATAGAAATCTTTGAGTTATAAAGTAAATGCCGTCAAATAAACAAGTGGGTGAAGAGTGTCTATGATTATTAAACACTAATCAATATATATAACTAACTGGACAGTGTACGAAAACGTCGCTTTATATAACTAACTGGATACTTTCAAGTTGATGAAGAGTGTTAATCTAGTAAGGACTACATAATTAAGATAGAAGGACGTGTATGTCATCAAACCCATTTGTTGTTATATTATTACCTAATGAGTCCTAGGATATATCCCAGTGGTTCCAGATAGGAAGTTTCGAAAAGAACATTAGGGGTTCAAACCTTGCCGAAGGCAAGAACGTTTGAACTCCCTCCATGCTAGCTGCATAGTGTGGGAGCACTATTGGCTCGTGGAATGACCTGATAAGCTGACAGGTCAGCCCATCGGTTGTTACTTCGGTGCTAATGGGCTCCTTGTGTTGTCTCTCTGCTATAACAAACTTCTACTAGTGGGTCTTGGAAACCTGATTTACATCTCTACGCACCATGTGAGACCGGGAGTGCCAGAGACCCTTATTAGTTGGGGTTCAACCTTTATTATTACCTAATGACTAACGTATAAAAGGTTGAACCCAACTAGTAATGACTAAATTATTACCTAATGACTAACTTATAGAACAACGTCCCCAGGACATAGCCCAACTGGTTTCGGACAGGGGTTCTCGAAATAGAGGTCAGGGGTTCAATTCTTGCCAAAAGCAAGAAAGTCCCTTCGCAGCAAGTGCATACTGTGGGAGCTTCTTGGCCTGTAGGTTTGCCTGCAGTGCTGGGGGCTCCTAATGCTAAATATTGTCTTGTCTGCAGTGCTGGGGGCTCCAAATGCTAAATATTATGTAAATGACCAAGCTCCTGCTAGCGGACCTTTGGATACCTGATTTACCTTCCTACATTATCTTTAGGACTGTGTGGCAAGGAAGTTAAACCTTTTTTTTAACTTATAGAACAACAAATAGATAGCCCCACCGGGGGCCCTCTGCTTTCTCCCCCGGTCCTTTCTTAATACTGTTTTGCAGTCAAATGCAGGACAAAATATTAAAAGGACAAACCAACAGATTAGGTTGGCTGGAAACCACTTGAGTACTCAGCTCAGCAACTTTTTTTTTTAATTTTTTTATCACCCAGTGAATTATTGCAACGAGGGAGATGAGCGTTGGATCTCTAACTCCACTTTACTCACCTCTTTTGTGACCACGCGATACGTGGCAGCAAAGGGGTGGTGAGGCTAGATACGGGTAGCCTCACCACCCCCTTTTGCTGCCACGTGTCGCGCGGTCACGTGTCACCGCACCCCATTTGCGGTGAGAGTATCCTATCCCGGGAGATGATACATAACATTTGTCCTATTCCCTCTGTGCTGTCCACTCCATCATAATGTGGTCAATGCCTAAGGTAGGTTCTTGGGGGATGAGATCTCCTCACCGCGCAGTGAGTCACCGCACGGCCCAGAACGCGACACATGGCAGCAGTAGGGGGTGGTGAGGCTGGATTGAAGTTACTTTCACCCAGCCTCACCACCCCTCTTTTTGCCACGTGTCGCGCAGTCACGCAGTCGGTGAGAGGAGAGCGGTGAGGGGATCCTATCCCGGTTCTTGGAGGCCTTCATCCAGTGAGTGCATAAATTCATGGTCTTGACTTGGAGTGACTATTTTCAGAAAAAAAAAAGGATAAAAGAAAAAGTGGGGGATATAATGATATATTTTTTTTGGGTAAAATGCAAATTAATATTGATACCCAGGAATCAAAACATCTGCGGGATGTAACACATGCAAAGGCCCCGACACAACAAAAGAAATCTATCAAAGAGCCAGCATAATGCCTCATTGAGTAGGTATCAACTGCGGGTATAATTTATACATAACTTTGAACATATGTGTGCGTATTCTATGAATAACATCTCGTGGAACAAAAGATTGTCCATCATGATATATAATTGCCGCTAAAGCAATCTTGGCCGCCTTCGATCTATATGCCTTGCCTTTCAATTTTCGCCTTCCACAAGCTAAGAATTGCTCTAAATTGTTGGATCTTACCGGAAGACCAATCCACTGCGGAATGTCTCTCCAAACCATGCGCGTCACAGCATATCTAAAGAATAGATGCTTCTCATCTTCCTCACCATCACTGCACAATGGGCAATTATGGTCATCAAGGAAAGGTAGTTTATTCCTCGTTGACATCTTGCCAATAGTTGCCAACCATAGTAAAAAAGAGTGCTTAGGTGTGATAGCACTGTCCCACACAATCCTGTACCAAGTCATCCTAGTCCCTTTTTCTCTGAAGAAATCATAAGCCAAGTTCAGCCTCAATACCCCATTAGAAATCCATCCGTTGAGCATTGTTTTGGCATCATTAGTAGAACCGGCGACATGGATGATAGAATCCCGAATCTCCAAAATCTTCTTAAATAATGGCGAATCTCCTTTATGTTGTTCCTTGCGCCAAAAATCCTCTATTTTGTATCGCTTATGTAACCATTGCACCCAAAGAGAGTCTTTTTTGTGATGTATATCCCACACATACTTAGCAAGGAGTGCGCAATTCCATGCTTTTAATTGTATTATTCCAAGACCACCCTCCTCTTTTGGTAGACTACAACTCTTCCATGCAACCAAAGCTTTCTTATGACTTGGAACATGGAATGTTGAATATGATAGAATGAGACCCTAGTCCTACCCACATAATCATGTTAAGAACAACAACAACATTATCGATGCTTCTGTCTATGACGAGATATAAAAGGACGGATGTATACAACCATACCCAAAGTTGAACCATTTGTTATAGGCATATATTTTTCCGTTCTTGTTCTAACATTCTGGTTTTCTATGAGATCTTATATTTTGAACAAATAATATATAACATTTTTTTTTAAAAAAAGTAGTATATTGTGAGGGACACTTTGTTTGGATAACTGCGTAAAATCTCGTCCAACTTAAAAGGCTGATGGGCGCATGATTTACATTTTCTACACATGCTCGTTGGGGTTGGGAAGGTAGAGACCCTGAGATGAGATATTCACGCTCCAAAAAAAAAAAAAAAGGTAGTGTACAAGGAACTTGTAAGTGTTGTCCCATCCCTTGGACATTCCGTGAGATGAATATCATGACACAAGTGTGCAGTATTTGTATAGGAGTAATTATCTTGCTAAAGTTTTTGAACAGAAGTGGTCCAGAAATTAATCTTATAGACTACAACAGCAACATTACTTTGTTTCTTTGGTGGCTCTCGTCTATGACATATTATAGAGTGATCAGATGTACGCAATCATACACATATGTTAGGAACACACAGAGGTTGTTTTCGGATGACCCATAATGAAAATTGCGTAAAACGTATCGATCAACTAATACTTCACAATATAATAAGATAACCAATTTAGTGAGTCATTTTGCTTTATTTCATCGTATTACAAAGTAAATAAAGAATGTGTCCTTAACTTTTGAAAATAAAAAAAAATTTAACCTTATAGACTATTAAATAATAACATTGTTCTTAAACCCGCCGCGCGGTTCCTCAAAGAAATTAGTCTCACAGACTATGAACTGATAGCAATCTTACGAAACAAAGGCTGCAAACATGGGATATGATCTCCTCACCGCAAATGGGATGCGGTGACGCGTGACCGCGCGACACGTGGCAGCAAGGGGGATGGTGAGGCTAGATGAGGGTCACCCGTATTTAGCCTCACCATCTCTCTTTGTCGCGTGGTCACAAAGGGGGTGAGGAAAGTGGGGTTAGTAGATCCCAACCCTGCAAACATGGGGTTCAGATCCTCTCACCGCAACTCCCTCACCGTGTTCGTCACCGCGCGACACGTGGCAGCAGGGAGGGGTGGTGAGGCTGGATGAAGGTTACCCTTATCCAGCCTCACCACCCTACTCTGCTGCCATGTGTCACGTTGTGGTAACAGAGGTGAGTCACCGCGCAGTGGGAGGATCCCATCCGACAAACATGTGTTCATGTCAGGCTCTCAAGCTGAGAAAGCATGCAAGGAGATGGGTTGGGGGTTGGGGAGTGGGGTTTTTTTTTTTTTTGTTTTTGTTTTTGTAAAGGTACTATTAAAGATAACTCTTGATACTATGCATACCGTTTAGAAATGTAATTTTATGAAGTGTTTAGAACATATTTATTTGATTATTATTTCTCAACCACGGCACCTATTGAGGTGTTTTGAAATGACTATTTTTATTTTTTAAACTAAAATATATCGTCACGTTTCCCACTGATTCATAAAATAATAAGATAGATATGAAGGCGTTTAAAAATACCAAATAAAAATGCTTAATCTACCAAGGCGTCTCCAGGTAAGACAAAATCCTGCAACCAAACTTATTTATAACAATTAATTATTTAACGGCCAGAAAAGGTAACGCCACAAATGTATATTTGGGGCGTTTACAAATGTCGAATTGCTAACTATTCCCGACTCTTTCTTTTCATATTAATTCGCACAGTAAAAAAAAGGCAGGGGGGAGATGGTCTTCTCATGTATGGAATACTAGCACACGTTAATTGTAAGAAATATGACCTTATGAAAAAATATTAGTCTAAATAAGGAAATACATGTATTTTTATCTTATGAAAAAATGTAGACATTAAACATAATCATTTCAAGATGGTCTTGTAATGTTCTAGTATCCATTTAAAATAACGCCCGAACAATTGAATTCATATACAAGAATCTTCAGTTTACACGTTACCCGAGTCGATTTTGTTAAAATTTATGCTACGTATGAGAATTATATCTGACTTGATTAAAGAATAAAAAGAGGACCGTGAGTTTGAAGAATGGCAGAGGTGAAGTTGTGGAGATTCTTTTGAAATGGAAATGCTTAAATGGACTGCATTTGTCCACAAAATATTATTTACAAAAGCCACGTCATGGAAAATACTTACAAGTCAGAATCTAAAATCATATCTCTCAAACAAAAGGAGAATCGCATGGGAAAGGCGGCACAGACTGCTGACATTTCCTGGATTGCTCGTACCTTCAAAGGATCTCTTTCAGACACTCGGTTCAGATGAGAAACATAAGGACAGTACATGGGAGAAACAGCCAAGGTAATTCATTTCCGATACAATATCATTACTCTAATACTCTGTTATCTGAGAGGCTCCCGTCTATGACGGTGTAACAAAGGGTCGGATGTACCTTACCCCAACACATGAGTTTTCTTCCATGAAAGTAAATCATTTCCAATATCATCTTAAAATGTAGCAAAAGAGAGAAAGCGAGTGGATGGCCTTCCCTTTTCGGGCTACCTGAATGGAAGCAAGCAGAGGAATTCCTATAAACCGGGAGGTCTTAGAAGCGGAACCGAACCCAAAATACCCTCAATGTCCACCGGAAGGGTCAGCGCGCGGCTCACTATATCTGGCATGTTCGCGGTGCCTTTCCAAGTGTTAAACCAGGGTCCTCCACCAACTTCTACGGCTGCCATATTGCTAGTGACGTCCAGAATGACCTATAGACGAACACAAGTCAGACATGTTAAGCATCTATTAAACAAGCTAAAGCAGATGAAAACAAAATACAATTCCTGAAACCACTGCTTAACAAGAATAAGACCCACATTTCCTTTCCTGCCATCAGATTTTCGCTCCCACAACTGTAACCTTAAGTCTGCATAACAAGTATCCTTGCAAACCGGAGCAAGGCCCGCTTCCACAGTAGGAGCACGTAAGGTTGTGCCAGGATCTTTAGTTGTCGCCTCCAATTCAACCTACAATATTATGTCTACACAATCAGAAAACACTATAGCTTTCACCACCGACATGATCTGCCCCTGGTTGTTTTTACAGGCTCATATATGTCCACACAAGCTGACAAGTAAATGTTGTCTAAGATGGGATCAAACCTGCTGCACAAGCAGGTGCTGAATTAGTACGTGTTCAAGTTAGAAGTACAGCATTTTGCAAGTGTTTTGCGCTTTGGTCAACCCACCCCAACTTAAACTACAAAACACTTTCCAAAATAGCGTAGTTTTAACTTGAATAACTAGTAGAACATCTACTTATCCATGAAGTTAGAAGGCGTGCAAACATATCAGGAGCTACTTGTCTCTCGACAGATCACCTTATGTGTGCCATTTTCAGCAGATATACGCCAATGACCCCATTGAGCGATTTCCCAATCAACCACTCCACTCCAAGGCACAAATTCATAGAACACTCCAGCATGGTGAATTCCGACCTACATGGATCATTTAACCATGCAAGTATCAATGAGATAATCAATCAGTAAAACAGTTTATTTAGATTAAAAAAAGGCCATGGAGAAGGGAAAATTGGCCAGGAGTGGCAGTAACAAATACGCAAACATGTCGTAACAAAGGAAGAAACATGATTTTAGCAGCCACTATTTCAATGCGGCATTCACCATAGTCTCAAATTTTTCTAGCATATTTTCAAAGGTTAGCCAACAAACAGGCAGATATCAATGTAAATCACCATTATGCGACTAAGGCAGGCAGCCGTATCTGCAGAAGAGGAGAGAGAATACAACAAAAAAGAAAGTTAATCAACAATGATAGACATGGAAACAACTACATAAGATAGTTGCAGAGTCTATATGTTGCGCCTTTTTGTTTTTGTTTTTAACTTTTAAGCCCAACATGGGACAGACCATTATTTCCAACCCCCAAGCTAACAAGGGACTTTATTCAGACTTGAAGCCAAAAGTCTTCAAATGACTACATGTATCTAAATGGCTCATCTTTAAAGAATGGATAAACAGCTAAGTAGCAGAATCCCAAACGCACTACATTTCCAATTAAAAGAACAAACACTATTGTTGTCAAGTTTCATATTGTTGTCAATCCGAAACTTGAGTTCACTACATTTCCAATTAAAAGAACAAACACTACTGTTGTCAATCCGAAACTTGGGTTCTCAATAAAAGCTAAACCGATATGGTTATCACCAGATACCTTTCAAGCCTTCCTTTTGTAAATTTGTTTGAATGATGAAGCAAATCTTTTGTGCAAACCAATTGAAGCATGATTCCATAATCCGAGTGGTACTAGTCCCGATACTCATACAAACTAAGAGCTAGCACCAAGCAAGCATCATTTAAAATGATAACTGAAGATACAAATTGAGGTTTAAGAGCACAGGGAATAAAGCTAAGGCGACCTCACTACCACAAATACCTGCACTAAAACAATGCTGGCCATATGACCTTCTCACTTTTTTATGTTTTTTGCTTCCTAATATGTAAAAATGAGCCATACCATTAATATCCAAATCAAGGCTCAGCTAAAACACATGCAATGGGCTTGTGCCCACTTCCACACATATTTATGTGCACAAGACGGCATCCTAGTACACACACCTGCATGTATATGTATCTATATATACATCCATCTCTGCTATATTTTCAGGCATTTGGCAAATACAAATATTAGAAGAATGGAAGAGCTAGCACTTATGGGTACTCTTCGCATTAAAAGTTGAAGATCCTTGTGACCTCATCCCAATCTCGACGACCCACTTGCTTGCAGATTTTAGAACAGTCTCACTAACTCATTCTAAGTAATGGGGAGGAGGGGGGGGTGTAAGACAGAGGTAAAGGTAACAGCAAAAAAGAAAGGAATTATACCAGAGCTGCATTTTCAAAAGTCTCACTCAGTCCAGGAAGCTGCCTCAACCCACCCCCAGCAGTTAGAGCAATATCTTCATTAGCACCTTCAAAGACATTACACTGCATCTGTATAGAACAAATACATGAATGACTGATCAATGGCTTACATGTCATAGAAGTTCTACATTTAACATTGACAAGAGTTGTAAATAATAAAATAAATCATAAACACCAAATAATTAAGGATACGTCTAACTGTGAGTCTGTGACCAATATCAAGAATGCAAGAGACATGACCAAATTAATGGAGGGTGAATGCAGAAGCAGAAACTTTGGTTTATCGGACGACATAAAAATAAATGGATTAGAAATTCTCAGTAATTGTTATACCTTCACTAGCAACTAGGAAAATTGCACTATGAAGCATTATCAAAATAAAAATAGAAATAAGCATGAAAACTGCAGAGGATTGTGGAAGGAGCAATAGGCGCATACCCAAAACCATTTTCGTGGGAAGCCATTTCCCCAGTTCTTTTCAGAATATGAAGGAGCATTCTGAAATTCAAACCTTTCTCCATCCCACTCTATCCAGCCTGCACGCACAATTCATCATTAGGGAAAAGATGTATGAATCCTGGAACTTTCCAAAATTAATAAATAATAAATAAATAAAATAAAAGTAGCTTCTGTTGTCATTAAGATATACTGGGTATGATGACGATGATGAAATAAATAAAATAAACACGAAAAATCAGAGAAATTCACAACAAATCAAATATCTAAATGAATTTTCTGGAAGAAGAAAAGGAAAGGTAAGAGAAAAAAACATACGGAACTAGAAATTTTCCTAAGCTATGACAGGTGCAACTAGCATATCCATGGCACAAAAGAAAACGAGAAAGGGAATTGGTATCACTACTCCCACTTTTGTAATTCAAATTACATCTAATCCAATTGGTTTCACGCGTACTTCACCATGTCACGATTGTTTTGGTGACAAAAGAGGTCCAAAAGGTGAGCAAATATGAAATTGGAGAGTGGAAAACAATTTACAATGTAAACCGTACAAACAACAGTGTCAGTTTCCATGAGTTTAAGAATTACTAGTTCAAAAGGACAGGAAAAAGAAGAACATGTGGCACAGACCTGTTGAGAGGCCATGTGACATGCATATTTGCCAATGGGGTTCAAATACAGGGAAAGCAGCAAGCCATCCAGCTGTGGACTTTTGCCTTGCATCCATGTTTCCCCAGCCATAAATGGGCTGTGTACTATATTCCCAACGTGCAGTCTTCACTGTAGGTGCATAATCCGTCCTGTCACACTTTTTCGTCAAAAAGAGAAAGTAGGAGATAAATTATAAAAAAACAGAAATCATGAACAGGCTCCAAGCTTTAATGAGATATGGGGCACTCAGACATTTCTATAGTCTGCTAAGGAATATCAAAGTTATCCTCCCTGATTAGTATTGTAAGCCGAAAGAAAAAGGTGTGCAATCTTCATCAGCAGAAAGAAACGATGCTGATAAATGAAACTGAGAGGCCGTCCTTTTTTTCCTCTTTTGCAAGTACCGAGAGGCTTTCCTTACTAAAGAAGATCACTAAAACTTAGCCTTAAGTTGTCCAACATATATGAAAAAATTTCAAGGTTGCAAATATAATAGCAAAAGTCAGACAGAAAATATAACTTGTCAGAAGAAAGAGAGAGAAAATCCATAATGGGATGACAACAAAGGAGAAAAGGGAGAAACACTAGCCTAAGGGAACAGGAAACAGAGTAAACAAAGAACAAGTCCATAATCCAAAACAGTACAAAACATTATAAAATATCCAAGAAAAGGATAGTAACAGAAGCATCTCACAGGATCCTGGCCAAAAGGTGAATGAAAAAGAACACTCAGAATTAACGAATAAATAAATCACCTTCCATTGTCACGAATGAACCCTTGATGCCATACTGGGGTAACCTGAAATCCTTCCGAAACTGTCTCCTTGAACTCCTGCAGATGCCACCAGTCAGAGGAAAGACTAGACCAAAAAAGCAGCCTAATGAGGTGGATTAGAGATGATTATGTTTCCATTTTATACACAAAAAAAAAAGGAAAAGAGAACGTGTAGAGAGAGTGGACTGCACGGTTCATATCTTGCATCCATGAAAAAGATGAAAATTGAAGTCCCTCAGCCATCATACAAGTAATTCTTAAACTGCTGCAAATTAAATCATTAACTCACTGAAATTACGAACTATCTTGTCAACAGAGATATAAATAGATGCAAGATAAGACCTCCCAACCTGGGGCTTCACTTCATTTTTTGGCGGCCGCATATTCTTCTGGGCAATGAAAGCATTCCCAAGTTTCAGCTCATCTCTACCTACTCATTAACAGACAAGCAACTTGATGGTAAATAAAGCATTTTAATCAATTACTGAGTAACCTATGAGCATATGGAATGATATGTATCGCACTTATGTGGAGGAGCTATAGCATTTAAAATTTGATGAATTAATGAAAAAAGGAATCAACTGTCAAGCTCCTAAAGTAAAAGAGAATCTGACAATCACTCAATAAACGTACATGCCCAGAAGTTTTGAGATTCTTGAGTATACTGGCACATATACTTGTCATCAGCACCCAAAATTTGGGCTCCAACACCAGTGAACCGTGTTCCATATTGCAGCTCCTCCAATACATTCAATCTCTTCGTAAAGGCCGGATTTTCGATCGAATACATAAAGCAGAAGCTCTGCCTACATTCTGGAATGGAAACCTTGAAGTACCAGCCTTCAAAGAACCTCCTAGTGGTCCCATCAAAATGGTATCTGAATCAAGAATCAAACAATCATAAACACCAAAACTAACACAACCTTAACAGTAAAACCCAAGTGAGAAAATATAAAAAGAAGAGTTCTTTTTTAGTTATTCCAAAAATTACCCGCTGTGAGGCGTTCGAGTAGGACGATTTTGGGAGGTGGGTGTATAAACAGGATTTACAGCTTCTTTAATCCCATCTTCATCAATCAATTCGACAGCAGACCCTCTTGCAGCTAATGATTTGACAGACAAAGCAAGAGGGGAGCTTTTAAAAAACTTCAATTTCCGCTGATTGTTCAATTGCCTTCTACCTATACAGTCAAATTTTGAGCTGCAGTTTGAACTGGGAAAGAGAGACGTTGGTTGAATGATCAAACTTTCAGAGCGCGTTGCGGGCAACATGCTGCTGCAGAGTGGGTATGCAGTTCCCGTTTGAATTTGGTAGATGAGGGTTTTAACTGCTTGCTTTCCCTGGATTGAAGTGGAGGTGCGGGGGTTGGGGTGATGGGAGTGAGGTGGGGTAGAATGTTGGTAGTAGGCAGAGAGCGGTGGACGAAACAAGTGGCGGCGATATCTAAGAGGTGGCAAATTGTAAAGCATGAATCCGCAGAAGACTTAAAACATAGGACCCCGGTCCCAGTGTCTAAGGGTATACCGTCAAGTCCTCCGAAAACAAAGTTTTGTTAAACACACACACAGAACATTTGCAGAGTATGTATTCTTTAGCTGCATATTTTATCACTTGAAAATGGAAAATGACAGTCAAAAGTACACAAAATTGAAGTGGAAACTAAGGCACAGCTCGAATTGTGCTGAACTGCCAAACTGAACTGAACTCAGATTGACACACCTGATCTGGGTTACCAATGGATTAAAGACAAATTGTCAGTTAAGCTAAGCTAAGCTGACAGATATGAGATAGCCGTACTGAGCCGAAGAGGAGTTGAGACAAAACACAGAGCAAAAAAAAAGATCAAAATATGGACGTGTTGAGCTGAAAGAGCTGAGGTGAAGCACAAAACTAAGGTGTGCTAGAAGACAAGGTAAAGAAGTGCTGGAAAGAGATTACGAAGTGAATCACAAGCTAAGAAGGCAGACCTACCATACTTATAAATATTACTTAGAATTATTTCTGTACATAGTTGAGCTGCATTGGTAACTAGCTGTTACCAAATCCGTTAGATTTGACAGTAGTGATAGTGACAGAAAAGTAGCCATTAGAAGTTCTTCTTCCTATGA
Organism: Eustoma russellianum; assembly: GCA_036186865.1. Classification (NCBI taxonomy): domain Eukaryota; kingdom Viridiplantae; phylum Streptophyta; class Magnoliopsida; order Gentianales; family Gentianaceae; genus Eustoma; species Eustoma russellianum. The sequence continues at coordinate 1,880,948 of AP025052.1, forward strand.
AAAGGAGAGGTTGTCTTATAAATTAAATTTTCAACTTGAATGAATTTTTAATTCTTTTAATCTCATAATATTTTATCACTGGACACAACATTCAAAATGATTTTTTTTTGACAGTTGCCGAATCATTACATTTTAGAATATAGAAAGTCATATCTATATAGATGCCAATTTTGAGATAAGTGTAATCATTGAGCTAAAAGCTTGTTTTTCGAAAACGAGCTAACACTTCTGAGACCTCAAATTTAGTTACTGAGCTAAGTCCGATTGGCACAGCCAAATTATGTTGATCTTTTTCTTGTTTTTGATATAACATGAAGTTGATTTTGTGTTCATTTCCACTTTGATTCGTAAGAAGAGAAAGATGACTCCACTTACTGTGTTTTGCATAGGACTAACTTTCCAAGAAGAGCCAGACAAGTGAGGTCCGGTTCGAGTTCTTGCTCTCTACTCGTTGGATTTTTGTTTTCAATCAGAAGAAGATATTTGTTCCTTTCTTTGGTAGTTGGTTACATGTCAATTTCTTTTTAAAAACAAGTTAACCTATTTATGCTAGTAGAGCGATGAAAGTTGGATTTAATCTCTTCACATGTGTCTTCTAAATTAGATGTCAAATAATGTCAGTCTATACTTTATAGATACTTCTAATTTTTTATCCGAGTCCAAATCTATCATTTCAATATTTTTCAATTTTTTTTAAATATATATTAAGAGAGACAGTCAAGTTCTCTACTCGATCTTTGTTGCACAAGACGAGCTTCTCACGCAAAAAAAAACGAACAAAAGGTCCGAAACGCAATGAGTTTCCTCTCCACCACATCCATACGTATAACGAATAGGATCTCCTGACCTCCATGTGGGACGGTCACAAAAGCCCGCACGACACGTAGCAGTCAGAGAGGATGGTGAAACTGAATGGAGGTGAGCTGTCACGTGTCGGACGGTCACAAGAGGGTGATGAAAAAGGAGATCAAGGGATCCTGACCCTACGTATAAAGCCAATTTACAAGATCGAACCTTAGAATAAGGGGTACAAGTGCCGTTTTATAATTTTGAAGTTAACGAATATAAAGCCAACTAACAGAATTCACTTTGCTATATGAACCATCGACACCTGTAAGAGTATTTCTTTCGCCATGTTGCCGCCCTGCAGTAAAATGCGGACTAACCATTGCTGCAATTTCCTATTCAGAGTTCACCAGATGACTTTAATATATACAGAACCATACTCCTCCTTTTTACTGTGACCAGTTTGTCTAGCTTGTTCTTGACCAAATTCCTCAGGGATGCAGTTATCCTGACAATATATGCCTTCGACAAAGTCATCCTAACAAGTCCCTCGCTAAGCAGTAACAAATACTGTTTTTTATTTATTGATATATAATGTATGTTACATTGTCCATACCTCTATAACTACCTACTTTGGAAGAGCCTGTCGGTTAAGCACAGCACTGCAACTAGGTGTAAAACTTTATAAAACGATGTTACAGAAAATAAGAAAAATTTATTTCCATCGTACCATTGTCGGAACAATAAATGTCCGTTTATTCATTTTGTTGTTGCAGTATTAAATAAAATAAGCTAAGATAAAAAAGCAGATCTCTCTAAAGAAAATTGATGCAACACAATGCCAATGTTTAAAAAAGGGAAAGAGCAAAAAGAAACAAAAATAACAACTAAAGAGAGCTGCACGTTTTCGATTGAATCACCATTCCTCAAAAGCGGAAGCACTCCTCGCAAATGAAGCAACAGCAAAGAGTGGCCAAGCTGCAAAACACAAACTTTTAATCAGGCGATGCATCTATTATTCACCATATCCCAGCCCCAAGTATGGAAGATGCAAATCAGAACTAAAAGGATGACTCCACCCATGTATAGAAGATGCAAATCAGGAAAACGACGACTTATGAAATCTTACGCAGTGACTCACACAAAGTGTCCCCTGCAAACCATTGCAGAGTAACATCCACACAAAGTGTCCTCCGCAGACCGTGCCTTCGGATTGGTAGCAGAGAACTGACCTTTTGGAGCAAATCTCAACCCGATTACCAACTAGACTATGTCATGTGTACAAACTACTATTGATTATCATATACCCTCTCAGTCTCATCCTTGGTTTTTATTTTGAAACTTCTAAAAAAATTATACACCTTGTAAAAATAAAAATATATTATAAGTCAAAATTTACATAGTTCTTGTTAAACTACAATCAATATTATTGAGAGTAAACTAGAAACAATATTATCGAGAATGAAAGAGTATTAAAGACGAAGAATAAGGTATGGTATATCTAACTTGGAACTTTGCCACAAAAAAAAAAAAAACAGATGAACTTAAACGAAATTTCAGAGGGAAAATCAAAGAAGTAAAATGAATGCATACCAGGTTCTGAAAAATGAAGAAAAGGGGCCGCCGTTTTGGTAGTAACCATGTTCATGGCGGATATGTTGCGGCGGTGGAGGTGGTGGAGGATAATCATCACGATAATAATCATCTCTATAGTAACCTTGATAGCTAGGCTGCATCGGCGGAGGATATCCTTCAGTCTCATAACCTGGTGGCGGAGGCACCGCCCCTGGTGGCGCCCCATAACCTGTTCCGCATAAATATATCCTATAGTTTCTCCAACTTAGCTTTAATAAATACTCTAACTAGCTCAATGCGATTTAAATTCATAACTTAACTACTAAATATGCCTGTATTAGATTGCTTTGGTTTTGTAGTAATCAAAAAACGAAGACGTTATGAAAAAATGAAGTAAAAATTGATATGATGTAGTTAATTAGATTAAGACGCATGAATAATCGTGAAAGAAGATGATGGTGGCGAAGGAAACTTACCTGATGGAGGATCAAAAGGGCCTTGATGCATATGTTGATGAATCATTGTTGGAAGAACGATCAATCCGCTGCTCTGCTCGTCTAAAATTTGGAGATAAAGTGACACGGGATGTTTAGTTAAAGAAAAAGCCAGCACAATAAAGCGGCGGATGGATGATCGTGGAAGTTCGTAATTACAGGTGGCAACGTCTCAGTACACCACTTGGTGCATATTTAAGGTGTATCAGAACACAACAACAACATATTTCATTAACTTACAATCTTCCGTCTATGACAGGATATGAAAAGTCAAATGTTCGCAACAACACAGAGGTTGTTTACCAATGACCTATAATGAAAGTTGTGTCAAACTGTGTTGATCAACTGATATTTTACAATATAAAAAATACATACAATTTAATGAGTTATTTTATTTTATTACAACTTTTTATTACATCGTATTCCAAAGTTAAGATGGAGAAGAACAAAACGAGTAACAGCTTCGTTTCAATTACACTAACTTAAAAATCAACGAGAATGATATTTAAAAAATAACAATGTATAATTTTTTATTAATAATAAAACACTTTTCTATTCTTATTAGAACTTATTTACAGGAAGAGAAGAAAAATCAAGGGTTTTGGGAAAGCCCGGGCACCTGAGCCAAGAAAATCTGGGGGCAGTCTTCCTAAGAGGTCCAGGGTGTGGTAAATTCAACTAAAAACCATCATTCCTGCTGTTGTTGTTATGATTGCAAGATTCATTTACGTCCTAGGTTGATATAACCTCCTGTGTAGATAGTTTCTCATCATCAAGAATATGCAAAACTATTAGATTTCATCGTGTGGGTTCGGCTTATGAGTACATGATGTTAGATACTATGAGTCTATTTTTAAGTTAACATACACTCAATTTAGGAGTGTTGCAAGACACCTGGGACAAAATTATGAATGAATGAGTTTGCAACATTCCATTATCTGCTTGCTGTTCTTGTGACGATGCTTGAGAAATGGTTCAGAGGTAGCTTGATCATCGTGGTCTGATTGAAGAACAGTTAAGTGATCTCCTTAACTAGTTTCGTGTTCGTCGTTGGTTTGTAAAATCTTCGACGATGAAGGTCATCGTTGCATTGCTCTTGATCAGATGAATTGTTTAAAACTGTTATCCAACGTCAATTCTATGGGCAGAGGTTTGGCAGTTTAACGTCCTCAACAAAATCTCCCTCGGGAAGCTACACTAGATTGTAAAGAAGAGTTATCCCCTTTGAATCTTGGCTTCCTTGCATACGCCCAGAAAGACAGATGTCGCATTCTGAACCCGTGATCTTCTCCTTGGGATATATGATAAAAATTCTTTCTTGCACTTGATGGGCAATTTGGCTTAGCAAGAACTCCATGGTCCATGATGGAAAAACAAGGACTCCCTGATCCTAGTGATTTTTTTACTTCTCTGTAATTTCCAGGAAACTATGGAGTAAGGATGCAACTACAAAACAGTACAACAACAACCATACTCGGTATATCCTAACGACAACATAGAAAGAATAAGAGATAGGGAAACTATACCTCCATCCCAAGAGAAGTTGTACTGGGGAGGCTAGGATGCTTATGGAACCTTTTGTGTTGGTTATCAACATAGTTGCAGGCATTTTGCCGATATCATTGATGAGATAAACGAGCTTCGTTCTCATGCACCATCTTTCAATAATTGTTATGGGAACCAAGCTGCTAACGCATTGGCTATGTTTATAGCACCATATGATCGACTTCACAATAGTTAGATATCATTTTTTTAAAATTGGGAAGCGGAATCGAACTCGAGACCGGGAATGACATAAATGCTACCTAACCGATATACCTAAAGGTTTTTCGCTGTTAGATATCATTATTAGACGATGGTAACATGAATGATGAAACGGTTCTTGAATTTAAGACGCCAATACCGTAAAGGAGTATGTGAAATTCTTGTAAGGTTTGAAAAAGCTGAAGAGGCACTTCACCATGGTTCTTCATTTTCTTTGCCAATGTTGGGAGATAAGTGAGCACTTTATTGGTTGATTAAGTAGGCGAAAGCGAGGTTTTGTATCAACAGTGAGGAAATCTTGTTGCCGTTGAATTGCTTCGGGCCTTCTTTTAGCAAGAAATACGCAAACAACAAATCCTCCTTTTTCTGTTTTACAAGAAAACTAATCCAATCGACGTCGTGCTTCACTATATATACACACACATATACATATACATACATGTGTGTGTTTATAGGACGTCTCCATTTTATTCGGGCTCATTATCAATCTAAAATTTAGAGATAATCACGAACCCATCGTTTTTTTTATTTTCAGTCGACCAAGTTTTTTAGTTTCCAGTTTCACTTGTTCAATGGTCCAGTATTCCAAGTTTGACACCCACCTGAAGGCGAACATGTTCTACACTACACAAAAGCCTCTTGGTACAATTAAAAAGCAAACCGAAGTATGTGTTTTAAAAGGTCATGACAATACTCACAATGCGTTAAAATCATATTCATGCTCCATTTGCACAGAAATTAAGTACAAAATAAAGAAACAAAGCAAAAGCACATATAATTACCAAATAAGACTATAGAGTACAACTTGATTTCGCATACCACTAAGAGCCGTTCAGCATTTTCAAAAAGAACAAAGGAAAAAAAAAAAAGGGGTGGGGGGGTGGGGGACCTGTTGAGTTTTGCATACGGTGACCCCCAATAGAAAATTTAACAGATTCAACAGAGAACTTATTACAAAACCAACTCAGCATCTCCTCAGAGAGAACAAGATCACCATGAAGCAACATATGTGGCATTGGAGAAGCAGCGATACATACAATGATTACATGAGTTGCTCATGCGCGAATTGCAATTTCATCCTTTCTTGGGCATGGCTGCAAGCCTAGTATACATTCTTGCCATTGATTGGTAACCTCGGATGTCTCCAGCGCGAAGAAGATTGCCTAAGCAAAAGGAAGCATAGGACATCAGTAACAAAACGGATCACTTTAATCTCAAACAAGACCGCCATCCAGTTAATAGAGGAAGCATCAATAAAAGCAATGGGATATGATGCTTTTTAACAAGAAACTTGGGGACAGGATGCAAAAACAAGGAAAAGCATGAGACATCTGTCTACCAAGAATATTAGATGGACACACATACCACTGTATAGCAGAACTAGCTTAAAATGTTGGATAAAAATTGAAATTATAAGCTCCCATAAAAAAATTGAAATCTTGCAAACCTATACCCTGTATTCCCCAAGAGCAACACCAATTCTGCTCTCAAGCTAATGTTTAAAATGAATATACCTGACAACAAAAAGACTAACAGGAGCACAAACTGGGTGTGGGCAAGAATCGGTGAGATTGAGCTGCTCAACAAAATGATTAAAGAAAGTGGACAGCAAAGAGAGACTGTCATGAGTTACAAAGTTGTTGCCGGGTCTAGGGAGGTTGAGAGGCAGGCGAACAATACCTCCATCACAAAGGATAGAGAATTTGATTCTGATGAGACCCCGACTCTATATATACCTCCATAGATGACACACTAATAGAGATACGGTGTGCTAGTGTGTTAGTAAATGAACTTAGAAATACAAATAGGAAGCTTGCGATATTAAAATAGTCATAACCATGTACATGCACAAATAATGAAAGACAAAGACAAAAGCAAAAAAGTGTAAAGTAAACCTAAGGTGTAGAGAGTATCTAAGCCTCTAAATATATTATAACGTGCCCCTATATCCTCTCTAAATCTCGTTAGCCTTAATCATCTGCATACATGAACTCATATCTTGGACCATGTACTCAAAGATGTGCAAATCTAGTATGTTATGCCTAATCCGCTTATCCCAAGTCAGTTTGAGCCTGTCTTTACTTTTCTTCCCCTCTACAATGAGGCTTTCAACTGCTTTGACAGACGCCGTTGTTTGTCTCCTCTTGACATGCCCAAACCATCACAGTCTCTCCTCAATTATCTTATCTGCTATACTAGCCGCCCCTAACCTCTCCCTAAATACCTCATTTCTGATCCGGTCTAGCCTTGTATGTCCATACATCCACCTCAGCATCTTCATCTCTGTTATACTATCACGCATTATATATACCAAATTGGAAGCAAATACTGGATTTCGCACAGCGTGACTTTTAAGATAAAGGCCGAGCAAGGTTAAGCACACAACAATTATTATACTGAAACAGGATAAAAGGAACTAGCACACTTTCAAATGCACACGCTGTATTTGGCTAATATATTTAACTTATGTGTCCACTCTAATTGCCAATATATAGATCAAGTTTCTTCCAAAAGCAGCGGGTGAAAATGGCTCGCAGATGATTTTCATGTAATTATCAAGATACAGAAATGTGAAGAGTTACACTGATGCTTATATACCTGAATCGCAATTTAGCGGACTATCAGGTTCTGGATGAGCCATAAGAGCAATTATAGCCCTACAAACAGATTGAAGGGTCCATGCCGGGCTCCAAGCATTCTTCAAAATATCAAGGCAAATCTCCCCAGTCTACCAATAAAAGAAATGAATAAGTAAAACTGACTCCAGATAAAACAATATCTGGCCCATTGTTCTAAGATACTGAAAATTTGAACAAAAATCATTCAGCTGCCTAATCCGATAAGCCTAAACATGGTCCAAGGAGTTCCCATTTATACGCCTCCTTTTTCAGAAAAGCAAAGTGAAAGTGCGATCTAATAATGGCGGTGAATATATTGACTGAGACCTACAAACATTTTTTTGGTACCAGAAACGTAAGGGCACTACCACAAACAATCTGAAAAGCATTTGACGTCTTCCCTACAACAAGGGACTTAAAATCCTCATAATTACATAATTTAAACAGCATGTAATCTCCCTTACCTCTTAAATGCAAAAGAGGAATCTAAATAAAAGTGGGGTTTGTCTGTGTCATCCTCCATACTCAAGCTTTGATGAAAAAACAGATATTGAGCCTTTTCAATAAGAAACCAGTAAACAAAATTACAAGGTGTTCCATGAACGAACATTTTCTCACAAAAAGGGAGAAACAACTCACATCTATTTCCCCATTTACTTTAAGGACACCAAGCTGTTCCTTGGTGCCCTCTTAACCACCACCTTCTACCTCCCACTCCCCGTCCCCAATCTTTCACTTATGCATCGGATTACAAGATAAATGTCAAAGCTGCACAAAGAAAAGATCAAACTAGTAAGTCGAGTTCTTTAATTCACAAAAACGAGACAGAATTAAAAATTGCGACAAAATACTTTCAACATAAACGGCACATATGGGCACCAAATTGCACTCACTAAACAAGAATAACACAAAGCATTATACATCAGCAGAAGAGGAACTCGGAGAAAATCATTCAATGACACTCCAGACATTACTGACTTAAGTCTTACCTTAAAATGAACGTTAGGATGAAATATTTTGGTCAAGAACCTAACTTGCGGGGGCTGCAAAGGATACTGCTCGGGCACTGAAAACGCGAGCTGGAAAACTCCACCCTCATAAGGGGTTTCTGATGGCCCCTACGTTTTCACCAAACAATTCAACCCCTTCCTCAATACTCCAATACCACCACGCTCAAATGAAAATTTTCAAGAAAACGTTCAAAGCAAAACGTAAAGAGTATTCTTCCAAAAAGGCACATACTTTAATAAGAGCAGTCCATTTAAAGATATTTGAATCATCACAAACAAGCTGGATATCCGGATCAGCTGATTTCTCTCTCTGAACTTCCTTGTACTCCTTAAACAATCTTGCCCTTGATGCCTGATCATCAAAGTTTTTTTTTTTTTTTTTTTTTGTAAATACTCATCAAAGTTATACAGCAGCAAGAAAATAATAATGATAATTAAACAAACCCCCAATTGTAAAATTGGGATAAGTAAATGAAATCAAAACAGATAAACATAAACAGATAGACATAAACGCAGAATAATTATGATAAGCAGGAATTCAATTAGCACTCGATATGAAAAATTCCTATAATAGTTTGCAATTAATAGACTTGAACTACTCAAACGGAAAAGTCCATAACAATTTATAAGTTCCGTAGATTCATCTTTATAAAGCGAACCCACAAAAAGAAAGGGCTAACCTGCATCTTCAACCAAGTCCAACCAGAAGGAAAGAAGATTCAACCACTGGTTGTGTAGAGAATAGCAGCAGAAAAGTAATCAATAAACGCTATGACTGCATCGAACGATCTTTTCTTTCTTTGTTCTTCTTCGCCAAAGTTTTCGTCACTAACCAATTGGTGACTTTCTCGTTGAGTTATTGGCACAGTTATCTATTTCTTTTTAAATTTAAACGAAACATTTATAATTATTAAAATATATTATTTAAATTTAAGGAAAAATTAAATTTACCTCAAATATATATATAAATATTGAATTTATATTGGTAAAGTGTATGCTTTCGGTTACGCGTTCGAGCCTGAAAACAATTTATTATACAAATGTAAAGTGCGTACATCAGATAAAAAACGATGCAGTCTTTATTCAAATCATATGCCACACTTTATATATTTTATTTAAATTTTAAAAAATTTTTACATCGAGTAATCAAATAGTGACAACATCATTCATGTGGGTTTGGATCACTTAACTATAATACCCTCATCTTTTCTATAGTTATAATTATTTTATTTCCTTTTTGTGTCAAGAGACTGTAACTCCATCTGGCCTTTATATAGGTTTAAAATATAATTTTTATTTGATTCGAAAGTAGGTAGTTTTATTAAGTTGTTATGAGTTATGAGTCTTCTGATTTGTTAATCCAATGCTATTTTATTAAGTATCGTAAAAGGATTTTAAGGTTTATATACTGAAGAGAAATTTGTTTTCTCAAGGCCTTGTGGCCGGCCTCTAGTCTTATAAATAGGAGCAGATTTCTTTTCCTTTATCCATTTAAGAAGAGAAATAAATTTCAAAAAACGCATCTTTCGCATCAATTTATGTGAGATTTATTTCTATACGTTTTTTTTATATTTTGTATCAACATTAGATTTGCACGTGATTTGGATCACCCTATTGTCCAAAAATTCACGTCCAATTATGGAGCTTAATTTTGTTTTAAACCAACGAACAAACCCGAATTTTAATAAGCTCAAAGTCTATCGTTCGTCCATATCGATTTCTTTTCTATTGTCTTGAAGTCTCGTTTGATCTTTGTTCGTTGCGTTTAAACAAACAAAATAACAAGAGTCAAATTAGTGTCTTACATATCACAATTGCATACACACACCCACACACATATAGACTCCAATTTTGCACCAAATTGTGTGTGAGTTTTACGGGATAGGATCTCCTCACCACAAGAAGGTGCGGTGATGCGTGACCGTACGACACGTGGCACCAAAGAGGGGTGGTGAGGCTAGATGCAGGTGACCCTCATCTAGCCTCGCCACCCTTCCTTGCTGCCACGTGTCGCGCGGTCACAAAAGAGACGAGGAAAGTGGGGGTGAGGAGATCCCAACCCGAGTTTCACATAGGCGTCTTTTTTTATTATGTATCAACGTGAGAATAGATTTTGTGATTCGCATAACCTTATTCTAAATTAGATCACATCTAATAGTAGATTTTAATCGTTCTCAACAAACAAATATAATTTTGAAACATCATACAATCAATTTTGCATGTTGCAAGATTGTCCAAGTTTTTGGAGAAACATATAAAGTAATTTTAGAAATAAAAATTCAAATGAAGAGAAGATCAATTCAATCAAATCATATATATCAAGTAATCGTTTTTATATCAACATATAGTACTCACGAGGACCATATACACATAGATTAGGACCACAGTAACTAAATATCATTAGTAGTATAGTTTTGTCATACAAGATCCATTGTTTAAATACAAACATATAGCACATAGTATATTGTATTAGCTTAACTATTTACAACAACAATATTACCATATTGCTTTAGAGGCTTCCGTCTATGACGGAGTACAGAAGGGTCGGATGTACGATACCATACACATGTATTAGAAATACAGAAAGGTGTTTTTCGATGACCCATAATGATGCGTCAAGTTGTGTCGATCAACTGCTACTCGACGATATAAGAAGTGCAGCCAATTTAGTGAGTCATTTTGCTTTATTTCATCATATTTAAAAACCAAGAAAGAGTATTTTCTTGAGTCCATTGGAAATAGAAAATTATCTCAACTATTTAGATTCTACAAATCATATGGGTCCACATTTGATATCATGTGGGGTCCTTTCACCATCATATGTGGGTCCACATTTGGCTATATGGCCAATGGATATAACCTCTTCCACTTCACTATATATACCAACACATTTGGAGTAAGAAGCATCAAAACCTGGAGCACATTTTTTATTGCTTGTCACTCTTTAGCCTTTTATGCCCTTCATGATCTCTCTTCTTATTACTGCTCTAATTTCCCATCTTTTTAGCTTTATAGCCTCCATCTCTTCAACCATGAGAAAAGTCAAACTAGCCTTCATCGAGAATAGATATAAAAGAAAAGACTGCTTCAAGAAAAGATCGATGGGTTTTCTTAAAAAAACTAAAGAGTTAAGTATCCTTTGTGGTGTTCAAGTATGTTGCATTATTTATAACTTTGAAGACACAGAATGTAGAACATGGCCGGCCTCACACTCGGATTTGACGAAAGTAATCTCAAGGTTTGAAGATTTACCTCCTGCAGAAAAATCAAAAAGAATGGTTGATCAAGAAGGTTTCATTGATAGTCAATCTCAAAAGATAACAAGCCGGAGAGAAAAAATAAAACGCAGTTATAGAGATGAGGTAGTTAAACGTCTCATCAAACAACAATTAGATGGTCAGAGACTTGAACTAGACTTTGATATGACTACTCTCTGCGACATCGTTGAAGCAACTTGGCAAAAGTTGGGTGAACTCGAGTCAAGAACTGCGTTCGCCAACAGATTCGTGCATCCTCAAGCTTCGATAGTCAGGATCCCTGGTAATGAAGAAGGGAATGCACACCACAACGAGTCAATGTTCACCCCAAGAACTATAGATTTTGGTGTTTAGGCCTTAAAAAATATGACCTTATATGTAGTAGTCCAATAAATAGTGGTGCGAACTTTTTTCTAGTTTGCTTTTATATATGGGAAGATGTTAGAAAAGTATGTAAGGTTGTTAAGGTCTATGCCAGATAAAGAGTCAATGTTCACCTAAAGAACTATAGTTTTTGGCATTTGTCTTATATATTTATCCATATATGTACTAGTACAATAAATGATAGTGCGGCATACAAGACATAGATAAGTTGATATTTGAATTAAAGCACTCTAACTAAAATAAATAATGGTGAGATTTGTTTCTATTTTGTTTTTATATATTCGAAGATGTCAAGAAACACATGTGAGATTATTGATATCTCTGTCTGATCTTGTATCATGTGGATCAAATGTTATTGTTTCAGCAATCAAATTTTCGATATTATTTTAATAGTCAACTACGAACAAACAAATAATATATTGGTAGATGTTTACTGTGACACAATTATACCTTACATAAAAATTTGAAGTTGTCTAATGATAAAAGTCATTGCGGGAAACCAGTGTACGAATCATATATGTATGTACGTCTAAGAAAAGCATCATATATTATTTTATCAGACAAATATATATAAATCATATATGTATGTACGTTTAAGAAAAACGTCATATATTATTCTCTCAGACATATATATATATATATATATATATATATATATATATATATATATATTATTCTCTCAGACATATATATATATATATATATATATATATATATATATATCCATTCGGAATAGAAAAACACTTCAATGTCCCGATATATTTGTTCCCTTTAGCCTTTTACTCGTAGAAGAAATATTTAGTAAAAATAACATCTTTTCGATCAAGTTCCAAACCAAAGTTAAAGTCAGCGGTTTCGTCGAACTCGGCGGTGACTCGAAAGAAACCGGTACCGGCTTCCTTTCTCCCGCAAGGCTTCTGGTTACTCGGATTTTGGTGAGGTGGCGGCGAGGAAGAGGTAGGTTGTGGGTTGCGGTGGTCGGCGGTTGCTGGAGACTTTCCTCCAGAAAGTCCAGATCAAAGTCGAAAATGAATCTGCAGAAAACGTCGACCTCCATTTTTTTATTATGCATATATGTAGAGGAATTGCGACAATTATAAAAAAAATAAAATTTTATTTAGGTAAATTAATCCAAAACGCTGTGTTTTGGCCTGGCACATAGATAGGACACATATATCGACACACTGGATCGCAACCGATCTCCTCTTAGCTAATTTTCACATGGTGAATATGGAAAAAAAAAACAATATTATTTCGTTGTCTTAGCGGCTTCTGCCTATAATAAAGTATAAGAATCGGATGTACGCAACTATACACATCTGTTAAAAACACACAAGTTGTTTCTCGACGTCAAACTGGGTTGATGAACTACTGAATCATTTTATTTTTTTATTAAAAAGAAGAAATCAATTTGTAAATAATACTACAATGGTTTAACTGGCAGGCCACTGGAACAACCGTTGTGTTTTACATATCTATATCTTGTTTATTAAACTAAACATACTTATCTTTTGAATTTCCAAAAAAAAAATCCATATGTTTTTCATTACATCTTCTTTATTAAACTAAACATACTTATCTTTTGAATTTCCAAAAAGCCATATGTTTTTCATTTCACATTTGACGGTCATTCTCTTGTATTTAAAAATTGAAAAAAAAAATTGTTTTTTACGAGATTCGCCTTCATGTGCATTATGTCCCTTATGATGTGGATACTAGTCTTCATACTCTAAGAGACTGTTGGTGGGAAAAGCAGATATGGAATCGGTTTTTATCGCGACCAATCAGTTTCGATTTTTTTAGCATGCAGGGAGGCGTCACAACTTGGATTGATCGCAACCTGAGAACATCGCGGAGTATCGATCAATTGGGAGAGAAATGGCCATACATTTTTCGTGAAGCTATAAGTCAAATTTGGATGATGAGAAATAGGTGCTTGTATGAAGAGGGCTTTCGTAGGCCAAGTGTGTCTAGTGCGGTGCAAGTTATATATGATCGGGTTCGTAACATTCGAATAGCATGGCAGCTTGGTAATAGGGATCACACGTAGCATATGTAATTTAACACAGTAGTTTGCTGGATACGATGTATAGTTTGGCTTTTGGCTATTTGTTTATTCAATGAAATGATCTATCTTTCTCCAAAGGATATATTCGTTAAATATGCATTTTCGAGCAGAACAAAAAATATATAGACATTTTTTTTAATGAATTTAGAAGATAAAGATGTCCATATAACCGGATATGAATGTTGAATGAATCTTGGTGTTGGACCTTTGAGTCAATGGCCTAGTCACTTTACCCAACTGGTTGGTCCATAACGGATGAGATTATTTCAGTGTCCTCATCGCTCAACATCTTTCGATCAGTTTAATACTTACCTACAAGTCATTCTTTTACTTGATCTTACAACTCTTCTTATTGGATATGTAGTATGTGGTGATTTTTTTACCGTTGATCTTTATAATGGAAGAATCCAAAGTAGCAGTCCTATCATCAAATTATACTGGGTTTAAAAACCATGCGACGAGGTATGTAAATATCAATTTATGACAAGAAAACAACGCTTCGCAAAATATGTTCGTTTATTTTTCATAATGTTAATATTTGCACAGCATGAATAACTGCCTTATGCAACTTTTCAATCAGAATTGAATACTATCATTTATTTATTTTTCAGATGTACATGCCATGTATTATACTCTCCGGATCTTAAAAATATTATTATATTTTTTTTGGTTTGTTTTAAAATATTAGACCGCATTATCAGATTCCATTTTTTTAAGTTAGAGATACAATATCATCGATGTTAACCTGCTGCACAAGTAATTTCCTTTTGATAGCAATTGCATAGATGGTCTGTGCCACTTGAATATACCCAATGCACAGCACCAACCCCATTCGAGTTGAGAATTTTATGTTGACATATAACATAGATACTATATTCTTGATTCGATAAATGTCGCTCTCCATAGCAGAATGGTCGTAAGCCGATATCTCTTTCACAACCACAAAATCAACACACAAAGTTTTGCATTCGGACACTATTCAAAGGTTATTGACAACGTTATTGTAGCGCCCTGCTCCCGAACCTTAGCATCGGGAACAGTGCACCCACCGTATCTCACTAAGGAGAATACAAAGCGTCGAATCAATTTCCAACATGTCCGAAAAGACGTAGAAATTTTTCGCAGAAACGTAATACCATAACATTAATTCACATGAACAAAAGATAATCCTCCATGGAAACAATAAATATGTCACGACAATAAAGTCAACACGCTAGTATCTAGAGAATATCACACTAAACAAGGTAATGACTGATGAAATCCGAATAAAATAATAGCAAATGACTGCACGGTCTCCTCATGTCCTAAATGCGGCCATCGTCTGTCCACTCCACTGTGTCAGCCCCGTCCTCAACAAAGACATAATCGTAGGCCTCTACCTGCTCACCTGGAGGGGGGGAAGTAGGGGTGAGTGACAGGGAAATCACTCAGTAGGCACCTGCCTCCAAGTAATACAAAACGAGCATACAAAAATGATATAACACATAATACATAAAACATGGTATCACATAATCATATGAAAGAATGCGGCATCACATAATCATATGAAAGAATGCGGAAAGTAATTCACTCCAGATAAAGAATGCGCAACATCATGATGCATGTCCTACTATGCATGTCACATGCAACAAAGTCATGTCACACAAAATGCCGATATCTACGCCATGCAATGCATGATCCCGGGACCTACTGAGTGGCTGTGGGTCGTACCCACCCACAGTCACCATCCTGAGTGTACTTGGCCCCGCCACCGTATACCATCTTGAGCGCCCGTGACCCGTACGTCAAGACCCACCATCATGCAATGCACGTGCCATGGATGCAAACAACACAATCGTCTGAGGCCTCTGGCCCATCCTCATCATCCTCTGGCACTCAAATATAGGTTCATTTATTATCCAGATAATGATTTAATGTTGTTTGACGTTAAAACTATTTTTCCATCGCTTATATATATTTATAGTGCATTTTCTATATTTTTCCTCATTTTTTTCCTAATTTATTTCTATTTACTACCTAATTATCCAAATTAAATAAATTATCATAATTACTGAAATTTAATGAAATTATTTTAATCTCAGCATTTTATAATTTCTGGAATTTTTTTATAATGTTTTGATATTTATTCATATTTTTCCTAAATTTATTACTATTTTAAATTAATTAATTAACCATTATACAATTTCCATAATTAATAAATCATTTAATTAATTATAAAAGCAATAGGGCCGACCTGTTTCCGCCAGCCCCAGTCCGTAGAGCACCGGCCCGGCCCGCGATGGCGTCTGGCCTATCGAGTTCTCCTTTTTTTTATTTCGTTGGTAATTGGGCCGGCTGGTACCTGGTCCGGTCCGCTGGGCATCCGGCCCGGCCCGCTACCAAGCCTTTCCTTTTTTTTATTACATTATGCTATTGGGTCTGCTCTCTGAAACAGCCAGGCCGTTAAGGATTGGACTGCCTGGACTGCGCAGCCCTGCACCGGGTTTCGGCCCAATTCGCTATATACAATTTTTTTTTTATATAATAAGAGGCTGCCGCTTCAGGAGGCGCGTGGGTACTCCTGCGCGAAAGTGAGGGCCACGTGCGGTCACTTTTGGCGGCGCGTGCAGAGTACCGACTGCCTCCGACGTCCGTTTTTTGACTCCGATATACATTTTTGCATATTTCCAGTCTATGGGAGCATATTCTAAGGCCAAAACAAAATGAAAAATCCCTAATCATGCAACAGTTTTGCTATTTTGATTATCAAATTTTTCCCTAAAATCAAAACCAAAGCACGCAATACACTTCAGGCATTCCACAGATCATCAAACACATTGCACACCCATCAAAACTCATGCTTTTCACAGATTGACCAACATGCTATGAATTTCAGTAATTAAAAACAACAAAAACACATAAAATATCACCAGAGCATCCTTGAATTTGCACCAATTGGAGGGAGAAAAGGAACCTACCTCGATGGCAGACAACTACGAAATTGTTTAACACCGCGAATGGATAGAAGCGCTTGGACTCTCCTTTTTTCCCCTCCCCTTTCTCTTCTCGTCCTCTCCTCTCTTTCTTCTTCCCCTTTTATCTTCTTCTGCCACCGTTACTCCTCACTTGCGTTTTTTTTGTGCTAACGCCTTAACAACCGTTGCCCCTCTTTATCCTCAATTTGAGCGACACTGGGGGGATTAACTCCCCCCATTAACCACGTTTTTTATATATATTATTATTTTTTTAAATCTTTATCCTTTATCCCATTTTAAATGCTTTCACCATTATTATCTCTTTTCAATTAATTTACTTATATAAATTATATATATATATATATATATTTTACTTTACTATTATTATTTTTACTATATATATACATATATTTTTTTTTCGGTTTATAACAGTTATCGGTCATGCTGGCGGAACTATCGTTCTAAAAAATCTGAATAGTGGGATTGGTACATGGCGTAATGAATTATCCAGTAGCCCAAATGCTTAGAAAACGTTATAGTACATGACATTGGTTGAAATGCATGTATCAGCATAAACTCTTCATACTTTTTGAGAGTTATATTGAGCTAAATTATAATAGATAATGGGAAATGCTAAAAACCCATAAAAAATAAAGGCCAATGTTAATACACAGATTCTTTTACTGATATGCATCTTCTTGTCAAAAATAATTATAAAATAAATTATAACGCAAAAATAATAAATTTATGCATTCATCATTCACCAAATTGTTGGATAGGAAGAGAAAACAATTTTGTCATAACCCGCTATTGGAAACCGTGTCAGGTAATCTAGAAGCCTTATCTAGCAGCAATCTGACTGTTACAGTGGGCCCCACTTTCCAAATCACTGAATATTAATTGTTCCGACACGCAAGAGGGTTGAGATCTCTTCACTCTCACTTTCCTTACCCTTTTGTGATCACGCAACACGTGGCAACAAGAGGGGATGGTAAAGTTAGATGACGTTCACCTACATCTAGCCTCACCACCCCTCTTGCTGCCACGTGTCGCGCGGTCACGCGTTACCACACCTCCCTTGCGGTGAGGGGATCATGTCCCCACGCAACAAGGCTCATAATTCAGTTGTAATCTGTTCACCCCAACTTTCCTTACCATTTTGTGGCCACGCGACACGTGGCAGCAAAGGGTGATGAGGCTAGATGAGAGATGGGTCAGCCTCACTACCTTGCTGCCACGTGTCGCGCGGTCACGTGTCACCGCTTTCCCCTTGCGTTGAGGTGATCCTATCCCCCAATCCACCTCTCCTCTTTCCGCCTTAAATGTCTTTTATTAGGCGTTTTATGTTTAAAATAGATGGCTTTATTACTTATCATAAAAAAAATTGTTAAAAATATCATTAACATGTTTCCATAAATTACGAAGAATATTTTGTCGAACATAGAAAGATGTGCTCTGAGTCTCTGACCATTTCGGATCTCATCCTTTGATGAGGGAGTGGATTCTTCCCCCACCTGTACCAGAGGCCCCTTAGCCAGGTGGGATGTAAATCGAGGGATGTGCTCCACCGGCAGCCCTGCAAAGGGAGAGGACACACGAGACTCAGCCAGCCCAGAGACAACCCTTGTAATATTTCAACAAGGATTGTCTCCACACGGACTCGAACTCGGGACGTCGGGGTTCTAGCCCCAATCACCTTTGCCACTTACCACTGGACTATGCCCCTGGGGCATTTCGGATCTCATCCTGATCTTACTATATAATTTTTTTTCGTTCCATTCAAAAAAAAAAAAGAAGAAAAACTAGTCATATGTTAGAGATGAATCCTCTACGATAACTCAAGACATAGTTTAATCGTGACAAATTATACAATATCTAAATAAAAAATATTTTTTGTTCGATGTCAAATTTTCGATCCTCATTAGTTTCAAAATAACGAAATAGTAATATAGTTCTAACAAATGGGAGTCTGTAGTTATTGAAACATATTTTTTAAATTATGTCTGAACTCTATTAAGTTATGGGCCGTACAAGATTTCGCTATGAACTATGAAATAGAATATGCATTTGCCCGTAAAATCAATAAGTAACCTCTGTTAAACATATTTTCCTTGATGATACATATACATATATTAAATTATTTTTCTTAACTAAGATATGTGATTCATTTCCATCATTACTAAAAAAAAGATTTATTTTGAAATAGACAATGAATATGAACGCAATGTAATATTTGGACCGCAAAACTGAACAAAAGTTGTGACCGTGATGGGTATGGCGGATGAGAATATATATAAATAGACGATCTCAATTACAATAGTACCAGCTCAATTGTTAACTTGTGCCGTGCATAGAGGTGGATATTAGCAGGGAAGATCTAACAAATTCAGGAATCACACCTTCAAACTATTTATTTTCTAAAATGCGCCCCGAGTTAACGTCTCCTTCACTCAACTCCGCCTCCTCTTCCACCGACCGGCGAATTTGGGTTCTGGCAAGTCACTTAACCGGAGGATCATCATCAGTTTCGTCGATGGAATCAGCTTCTACAATCTCCGCTTCGCCGACTGCGGCCGCCTCCGGTGGTTCTGTTTTCTCGAATATTGTCCAGGCCCCAGAAGATCCCATTCTTGGCGTATTTCCCTCTTCCTCTTTCTCTTATAATATATGTTTATTTTCCGAACACATTGAAATAGTTATATTTTTGTTTGGCCCATGTATATGCGCTGGCTTTTTTGTTGCTTGCGGATGTATTTCGTGTTTGATTTTTTTTTTTAATTTGTTTCAAACGAGAGTGTTTAGATGGAAAGAAGTAAAACAAAAAAAGAAGATTGTGTTTGGTGTGTGGCTTGTTGGATTAAAAGGTGATCATTTAGAATTCCTCCCTTTTTCATCTGGATGATTTGGTCCGATGAAGGAATTAGCGGAGAAAATGGAAAAGACGGGGAACTGCAAAAAAAAAAAAAGTTCGGAATTAGTAATAGGTCAAACAGTAAAGGATTACAAACGAGCACTCAGGCAGGGACGGATGTAGAATGGGGGAAGAGGAGCACGTACCCCACCACTCTCCTATAATTAGATTTTATCTCTAATGATATTTTGAGTAAATTTTAATTATATGTAATAATTTTTTTTAACGAAATGTATTTTTTCTTGTCTTTTAGTATCATTTTCTGTAAGCTATTCAATAGAATTACGATACGAATACTAACTTAGGAAGAATAAAATATTGGCATGTCCTTATTAATTTGGTTTAAGGATGAAACATAGATGGGTTTAGGAAAGCCAAATCCTTTTTAGGTTAAGCCTCTTTAACATAGAAGTACGTTGCAAATTAGAATGTATGAATATTGAAATTGAAGGCAGATTTGAATAGATTAAATAGTTTTGAAGGCAGATTTGAAGAAATTAAATAGTTTGTCTCAAAAGTTAGTGTACGTTAAAAGATATATTGTCATTCCATTTATATGTTTTCAAAAATGGTCTTCATTTTGCAGTTTGATGCTGCTATTGCAGAGAGTGTTTTTTCATCTATAAATACAGCGAAGAATCTAATACATAAAAAGGAGATATTTAGAAGAATGATGGTTTGGGACCTTACATTGACAAAATTTTATTTGCAAAGTTAGGTATGAGAAAGTTAAAAATCGTTATCAAAATATAAAAACTTGCCAGGAGCAATTATAATTTTTAAATAATTTGGTTTGTCTTTTGAAATAATGGCATTGTTATGTAAATTTAATTGGCTGTAAACTTGTGTATGTGTGTGTATGATAAATTTGTATTATATTAGTGCTAATTATGCCCGCCGATACTATTTTCTGGATCCATCTCTGCAATCAAGAGGTATAGAATTGGTATTATGAAGAGAAAAAACAGCGTAATGATATATATAACAAGATAATATACCTTTCTGATTGAAGTTATTTGTTTGTGTTATGCATTTATCTATTTTTACGAATTATTAGAAAAGCTTCAGCAACTAGACGGAATCAGTGTCATAGTTCAGGAATTTTTTCATTGAAATTGGTATTGGATTCTCTGTTGTTTTGGATATTGATAGCTCAATAGAGGCTTGAGGTGCTGAAAAGTGCATGCATATGGGTAGAAAATGATACTATGTTCTTGGAACTATAAATTGACGAGTGGAAATTTTTTGAAACTTACTGTGTATCACCCTCATATAGCGCTGGTATTTCTTTAAGATGAACATCATTCTCGTTCTTTTTGTTTGATCCATGTTATGTGGTGGTGAGAAAAGAGAAAGAACAATGTAGCAGTAGTGGACTGGAGGTGATTTCACTTTTAAATCCATAATATTAGACATATGCAATATGAGATGTTGTTGGTTGTCTTTGATTTGTGCCTTATTTTGGTCAGCGGAACTTGTCGTTTTTTATGCTTGATACTGGACGTATCTTGCGTTAGCTGTTATTCTGTTATTCTTGTTGTGTTTGGTTTGATTTTGTTATTTCCTTCTTTCATTCTTTTCATCTTCCTTGTCCTCCCAATAGGTGACTGTTGCATACAACAAAGACCCGAGCCCAGCGAAGCTGAACTTGGGTGTTGGAGCTTATCGAACAGAGGTGTAAATTCTCTACAGTGTTTTTTATAGAAAAATCACAATGTTAATGATGCATCAGTAGGAGAATACCTTGAAAAGTAAAGCAATTTTTTTTTTCCATGCATCACTTGTCTTAGAGCAAATGTTAACAAATTTTAACTACAAGTATAATCTTGCACACTGTGCTGCATGCTTATCCGCAAACATGAAAGTGAATAAATTTGGGGATATGCCTGCTGCCTTCTAGCCTGCTTCTTTTTTCAGATCCAACTTGCATGATACAATGTTATGTAATATCAGTGATAACATTTCTTTCTACGAAATTCTGATTAGCTGCCATGTAGCCGTGTGGTAGAGTAATAATTTTTTGCCCTCCAATGAATTGTTTTATTAGTTACTTGAAAAATATAGTAGTGAGAATGGGAACCTTTAGAGTGTAGTTCTTTCTAGAAGTATTTGGTCTTTATCATAGATTCTCTGTAGAATTTTTGCTTTTTTGCCTTCTCTTTTTCTCCATGGTATATCCGGTGCTAGTCTGTGCAGCTCCTGTGCTACAGGAAGCAGCTGGCTTAAGTCAAATTTGAACTGTTTCATCCGTTTAAGACTCATGCAAATTCAACGATAAACTGATCTAATATAAATCACCTTTTGCAGGAGGGAAGACCACTTGTCTTGAATGTTGTTAGAAGGGCAGAGCAACAACTGGTTCACGACAGGTATGGTATCTTCTCTTCAGAAAAGCTCAAACATGAAATTTTTGCAACAGGTATCTTAATTACAAATTACTTGCAGCTCCCGAGTGAAGGAATATCTCCCAATTGTTGGCTTAGCAGACTTCAATAAACTGAGTGCTAAACTGATTCTTGGAGCTGATAGGTAACTATGCATATTCTTATAGTGATGCCTGTATCGCTGGAGATTTTATGTATTTGTTGCTTTTGGCTTTTCTAGCATGGAATTCTTTTTCTCCATTAGGATCTCTGCTTAGTGAAGTTCTAATGAATTGGAAAGTCTAAAATTCCTTTTCTTTTATTGAAATATTATGCATATTTTGCATGATAGACAATGAAAAATAATACACATTTCTTGTCTAAGTTGTTATGGGTGCCATTGGGAAATGTAATTCGTGAGCAGGGTCCCTGTTGGACTTGTAGTCAGCTCATATTTATTGAATACAACATCAGGAAGAAGTCTATGAGCTTTTTCCGTCATGGAGGCTGGATTGATCTATCAAAATTGCTTTAGTGAGTCAAAGTTTAATGTCGAAGAGTAACAGCTCTTATCTGTAGGTCGACCTTTGGTTAAGCTTCATATTTTTTTTAAGTAAGATGGATTCAATCTAAAATCACTGCAAAGATCTCATTTTCAGCAGTACTTTCTGAGATTCAATCTTGATGATCATCCGAAGATAAGCAACTCTTTTCTGATATTCAATCTTCGTAATACATAGTCTTGAAGGTTGAACTATCAAATTTCACTGTCAACTATAGCGAGAGAAAGTGAATATAAGCATAAGCCTATGATGATAGCAGGCTCGTATTGCGCATGTTCCTTTAATGTTCAGCTGTTTGATTTTCTAATCCTATTTTTACTTGATTGCAGCCCTGCCATTCGAGAAAATAGGGTCACTACAGTCCAATGCTTATCTGGCACGGGCTCATTGAGGGTTGGAGCTGAGTTTTTGGCTCGACACTACTATCAAGTGAGTGTCCGCTCTCTCTTTTCCTGGAGGAGGAACCTCATAGCCAATATTTTTATGCCCCTCCGTTCCTTTTTCATGCTCCCCACACAACTCCTCCCCCCAACCCCCACACACACCAAAAAGAAAGAAAGAAATCCCAAACATACAGAAAGAAATTCACTTTCTGCTCTTCTTGTTCCATTTGGAGGTTCTGACGTCATTATTTACAAATTTTACTGATTTCTGCAGCGAACTATTTATATACCCAGTCCCACATGGGGAAACCACCCAAAAATTTTCACTCTGGCTGGGTTAACTGTAAAGTATTACAGCTACTATGATCCAGCTACCCGTGGGCTCAACTTCAAAGGTCACACTCACTTTCAGTTAATTTGAACTTTTGTTGTGTCTGAATCTCATGATTAGGACTCCCATTGGCTCCATGTGATTATATATTTCTTGGTTATATGTGATTGTTTTGTTTGCTACAAAAGATGTTTTACAAACCTTTAGAACTTAGATAAACTAAGCCTTATGAATAATGCTTTATTTCTTCAAAATTGAGGAAGTAAATTGTGCAGATTTTCTGTGGGCTCATTGGTTATTTTAGAAGTTTTGGATATATACAATAGCTTTTCCGTCTTAGAATCCTAGCTTGCGATACTGAAGTTGCCTGCTTTGTCTCTTTTATGTATTTTGGCAAGTCAATACTCAACGTGAATATTGTTATTTGCGGTTCACCTTTAATGAACCAAGCAAACATAGATTTTCTTGTATGCCTGATGGCCTAAGACAAACAAGTTCTTTTAACAATTCTGATGAAAAATTCATTCCCCTTGTCTAGTTATCAAAATGCAAAGAACAACAGCTGCCCTGCTACAATCAAAAAAAACACATCGGTCAATATGGGAACCAAGAGTTGGAACCATACTGAACCTTTCACTTTTACCCTCTTCTACATGTTCCTGCGACCAGGCTCACCTCATCCTCTCTATGTTACCTGGGACATAATTATGATGCAAGGAGGACGCAAAGTTCTTAAATGTGCTTAGAAGTTAGAACCAAGAGAGTTAGGGAATAGATTTTAATGCCCTAACTTGATCAGCACATACCCTAATCAAAGGGCTAGCATGAGATAGGAATCAAGGGGGTTGAAATGAGACCGTTGTATATTTATCAAGTTAGGGTGTGTAGAATTCACTTACCTATAGTTATTCTGAGTTAAAGAAACCCATGCGTATTTCCGTGTCTCTGGTATTCTCTTTTGTTTTTGGGGTCTTTGACTCAGGATTCTGTTTACTTATTTTATTGTTATTTTTTAAATAGGTTTGTTGGAAGACCTTGGAGCCGCACCATCTGGAGCAATTGTTCTCTTGCATGCGTGTGCTCATAATCCCACAGGGGTGGATCCAACTGTTCAGCAGTGGGAGCAAATTAGGAAATTGATGCGATCTAAATCGCTGTTGCCTTTCTTTGATAGCGCTTATCAGGTGTCTGACTGTTGTTCCTTTATATGTAGAAGTTTGATCAGATAATCGCCATAACTCCCAGTTCTGTTATTTTAGGGTTTTGCTAGTGGAAGCTTAGATGCAGATGCGCAGTCTGTGCGTATGTTTGTAGCAGATGGTGGTGAATGCTTTGTAGCTCAAAGTTATGCAAAGAATTTGGGCCTTTATGGTGAACGTGTCGGTGCCTTAAGCATTGTAAGTTTAAATTGAGGTTCTTCTACAAACTTTGTTTCTTCTTTTAGTTGTCTATGTGGATCTATGGTGCGGATTCCAGTCTGCAGTTCTCTGTTTCAGCTTACTTGAAATGAGCTCCTCTGCTGGCTGAGTTGTTTACTTGGTCTGTTTATCAATCAAGCATTTGCAATGTTTCATTTCCTTTTTCCATTTAATTTCTTTGTGCGAAACCACTAGAGATGAGAGACATAAAAAGGTGAGATGCTCTCCAATATCTGCCATAGTTTTCATGGGAGAATCTCTTTGGTCTTAGGTGATTGCCTGTTTCATCCGAGACTGATTTGTGTCTGTAAGATTACATCACAGAATTGATTAAATAAGGTTAACTTGAATTTTCTATTTGTGCATTGAAGTGTATTAGTAGTGCGGCACCCAAAAAAGAGAGGTATTACTAAGTGGTTGGCATATGCTAAGTTGCTATTCTTTACAAGACCTTGTAAACAAAAAACCCAACGAACTCTCTGATTGATGCGGCCTGTGAAAATACAGCCAGTAAAATTGTCTGTGTTATACAAGTCTCCGAGTCTTGACATTTATTACGAAATCTGCAGGTTTGCGGAGCATCCGATGTGGCAAGCAGGGTGGAAAGCCAATTGAAGCTGGTGATCAGGCCTATGTACTCAAATCCACCCATTCACGGGGCATCAATTGTTGCAACAATTCTGAAGGATAGGTGGAATATTTGATTCCCGTAATTCCATTATTACCGTCAAATCTGACATATCTGTTCTGTAGTCTTAATTGTTCTCCAAAGCCCTTACTAATTTTATGCAGGAAAACATCCCTAAGTCCCAACTAAAGCTTATTCTGTTGTGTTGTATCTGCCCTGCCATTATGTGGTCTTTAATAGGAGTGTAGTGGTGTGATTCTTTGCCAAAACCAGTGGATAAATGAGGAATTAATTTTGCCCGGTGAACTATATTAAACACTTAGAAGATTGCACTTGATCATGAATAGAAAGAGCATGCTTCTGTCATGCAAACTCGTTTCCGTGTCGAGCTATGTTAGATATTAAAGTTGGTTCACATTCTTGGATTTTGCTGCAGAAATCTGTTCCAGGAGTGGACAGTTGAGCTGAAGGCAATGGCAGATCGGATTCTCACTATGCGCCAGAAATTGTTTGACGCTTTACGTGCAAGAGGTGAATCACTCTTTAGTAGTTCTTCTATTGCATATTCTTTATATGTTTCAGAACATATTAGATTTCTACAGGACTGGACGCAATCTTTCATTATGTGTCGGAAATCATTTTTAGGCACTCCTAATAAGGCCTGAAAGTGCTAGTAGTTATATATTATTCTGTCCCTGGCAATGTGGAAGCTTACTACTATTAATTAACTGAAAGGTGGAAACAGATGCTGATGCTGATTGATGTTTTCTGGCAGGTACCCCTGGTGATTGGAGTCACATTATCAAGCAAATTGGGATGTTCACTTTTACTGGGCTCAATTCGGAACAAGTGTCCTTCATGACAAAGGAATACCACATCTATATGACTTCTGATGGGTAAACTATCTTGTTTGCATTTGTCATATTTGATTACATCTTATTACTTTCCTTAGAAGATCAGAATTACAGTCAAAAAGATCTCTCTTCTTCAGAGAACTTAACAACATGGGATCCGACCCCATACTCTGCCATAGGTGGGAGTCTCTATGGCAATAGGGTAATGTTGTTGTTCTTCGGAGAATATATGCAAAACTAACAGGATGCCAAAAAAACTTCCAAAAAAACTTTGAGATTTATCTGAGCAGTTTCCCCTATCTTAGAGTTCGAATCCCATCTCCATTTTTTTTTTAATTTAGAAAAAGGCTAATGCTTTAAAGTGCTCTTTTGGCCTTCTTTAGCGAGACTTCTCTGTAGTCATCCTCCTTTCTAGTTGTTTCCATTTCCAATGAAGTAAAAGACACACTCTTCCTTAATTTTGGAATATGATGGAATAAAGCAAAATGATTCACTAAATTGGTTGAGCTACTTATATCGACACAACTTGACGTAATTTTCATTCTGGGTCATCGAGAAACACCCTGTGTTTCTAACAAATGGGTATGATTGCGTACATCCGACCTCCCGTACTCTGCTATAGACGTAAGCGTCTAAGACAATGAGTGGTGTTGTAGTTGTGTATCCTCCTTTCTAGTAACACTCGTTGCGTTGATTTTGCAGGCGAATCAGTATGGCAGGTCTTAGCTCCAGGACAGTTCCTCACCTTGCGGATGCTATACATGCGGCGGTCACAAGAGTTGTATGATTCCGATTGCGAAGGGAAATAAAGAAAGAGAAGCAATAAGGAACCATTAGAACCCCTTTAGTATGTGTTCTATTGGCTTCATTTTGTCATTGTAATAATAAACTCACATTCTCGGTTTTTAAGATCAATACATCGGACAAGTCGGTACTTTTAAAGAACACTAGTGCTGTTATGTTCGACACAGACTATTCTAGAAGTACCGCCGTGTGTTTTCATTCTATGTGCTAAGTTTCTGCATTCTTACCTATTTTACGACAGCATATTGCTTTTAGGTTGATTCTGTTATTTAAATTACTAGAAACACGTCACAACAGGCCTATGACATACTACCATGAGCGATTATCTAGAATGGTAGAAAAGGAAGTGAAAATGTATCTGGGACTAATAGATGGTTTGGATCTCATAATCGGGTTGTAATGGTTACCTATAAGGGGGAAGGGGCAGGGTTCCAGTGTGTTATGGTCTTCCATTACTGATGATCATAATTTGCTGGGGAGTACGTCTGTAAAAAGAATATTGGATATGAGGAACCTAAAAACGAGGCAAATTATGATACTTTTAATCACGCATCTACACGTGTACAAAAATAGTTTTTTCAAAAAAGAGAGTTACACTTTTTTTTTTGAAAAAAAAAAATTTCTTTTGTATATGTGACGATGCGTGATTGGAAACTTCATAATTTCCCTCACTTTTAGCCTTGATCCGAAAATATTGATCTACGGTATTTCGATATATAGCTATGGGGATCCCTCTCAATCCCCCAGCCCACCCCCATACATACACATATTGAGGGACCCCGACTTAGTTGCAAGACAATAATATCATAAATCTGCCCTTTCCTCACCCAGAAAAGAGAGTATTATCCTCCTTAACAAATCTTCATTTAATTCCTTTCCATTCTAACAACACAGGATGAGGGGAATAAACACAACTCAAGAGAAGACGTCTAGCTATGGGTAAAAAGTGCATGGGAGAAATGGGGTGCTTGAGAAAAAGATGTTTATAATTAACCACATAAATCCAGTTAGTACAAAATAAATGATTAAGATGGCCACAGAATGTCTGAAGAAAACTGCCATCTATTTCATCATAAGATGCTGAAACCAAGACTAAGTAGTTCCTCTACTACTCACGCGGCTTCCACCTTGGGTGCTTTGTTTGGATGAGATCCAGAATCTCTTTCGCGGGATCGAGAATGCTTCCAACCTCCTCTGTTATGTCTCCCTCCTCCCCTGCATCAAATTTAACAATCGAACTCTTTTAGATGCGAGTCATGTGGATGAGTAAAAAAGAATGAACAACTACTAACTAATCACAGTAAACTTCAAAGCAGCCTCTTCAGTCCTTAGTTTCATCGACTGTAAACTTGTCATATAAGAACTAAGGAAATACATTCAGCTCATCCAAAAGAAGAAATCCTACAAATCACACCTTCCTCGGTTGCTGCCTCTGAAATTTTGTCTATGAGTTTGCTGATTACTACGGAGTTGGCTCCAGTAATCTTTCTCTGCTTCACCTGGTTACACAGAAGCATATATTGCATTATTAGGTCAATATTCAGATAAGAGTCCAGAATATTTCAGAGTAATAGAGCGCCATTGAATCAGTATAAAACAAAAACAACAAATTAAGAGAGGAGAGGAATTTCAGAAAGTGTCGCCATTAAAATAGCAACCCACCATTAAAAGGAATCAAAACAGTCCAATTTACCTAAGCGGCATGCATTTCAGCACTCATGCTGATACATTAAGTAATTAGTGGGTAGAGAATACTGAGGATCAGCTCATACCAGTTACAGGATCCAAAATGGCAACAAAATTTTTAACTATCAGGCCACCTTCCTCAGAAAGAAGAGCAGCAGCACGTGCTTTTTGTGAGCCTTCTTCAACATCATATCGTATGTACCCGGAATCTGAGCCCATCCTGAAATCAATAAACTGTATAGCATAACAGTTGAATCAGAAACAAGAAGAGAAACCTAGAGAAACAAAAACTGCAAAGTCTCTTTCATTTATTCTAGAAATGAAGAGTAAATAAATTATTAGGACTCTTTTTTTTGTAATTAAGTAAATTATTAGGACTCAATTAGCATTTCCTGCCCGAAAGGACTTCAATAACATGTCATGTCCAACACTACTTCCTCTCCTCAATTGGGTAATCAGAATCTGACAAAGTGGAAGAAAACAAAAGGCTAGAAGCAGGGAGAGATTCAGATCATCAAACTCAAACACCTGTACATCTTGACCCGGGGGCCTCTCGGACCAACCAAGTAGATTTACGTCTAACTGGCCTTAACATCTCTTTAAAGGATCAGTTTTCAAAAGAAATATATGTAACGTTTTCTTTCTCTGCCAAGAGAAGCATTGCACGGTGCTGACATCATTCAAAAATTTTAGTAACTTAAGCCACTCCACTAGAAAACTAAACCACCGAGAAGTAAGATTCTGTAGATACCTGAACTTTGCCGAATCGTTGAAAAACGCTTTTTAGATCCTCACGTAGAACAACATCCTTGTTGTCCTTATATGCAGCAGCATTTGAGATTTCATTCTTTGGAGATTGCACTTCCTCTTTAATTGGAATTTCAAGGGATTCCTCTGCCTCATGAGATTCCTGAATTTCAACCTCCGAACCAATTCGCTCATCGTTTCCATCAGTGTTCTCTTTACTGGTTTCCTGATCACCCCCATTATCTACTGACATCTTATCTTCAGTCTGCTCAGCAATAGCCTGAGGCGCCTCCTCAGATTTAGGAATAACCACCTTATCACCTTCCTCATGTTTACCATTTTTCTCTGGAGAAACATCAGCTGAGGTCCTCTTCAACTTAAATGCGAGGATCAAACCTTTGGGGTAGCTGCCAGGTAACACCCATTTTACCAAGCAGTGGAAAGCTTAATAACATGATCAAAGAGACAAACTAAAGAAACTCACTCTGCTTCTGCTGATGAATTTTCTTTACGCCCTCCACCAGATTGCTGATGAGAATATCCAGTGTCCTCTTCTAGCTTAGCTCTTTCTGCATCAAACTCCTTCCTATATCAAGTGAGGAGAGGAAATAAGAGGTGTTCTTGACCATATACCTATGTAACATGCAAACCAAATCATGTCTGCCCCTTTTTATCCTTAAACAAGCTACATCCACAGACTTGGTAAACTTTGGTAATAGATCACAGACCCAAGGTCCCATCAAAGTGACAAACTTAACGACCAGTTAGTCATGCCACTAATGGATTTCAGACGAATAATAAGAGATAAGAGGTTCAATGTACAAAATATTGTAAATTTACTGAAAACTTGACCCCAAACACTTAAATAGCAACCTCTGATATAGATCTACAGAAAAATGTTTTGAGCTTTTTTCATTCACTTGTCACAACCACTATCGTTCCCCCAAGCCCCCAAGCAAACACACTATCTCTCACGGCACCACCCAGCATTGTGGGGGGGGGGGGGGTTGGGGGGATGAAGCAGCATGTTCAGAACTACAATATAGAACACAAAATTTGAGAGGGGGGGGGGAACTACTTTAGATATAAGTCCCAATTTTACTTCAATTCAAGATGAGGAGGAAGGATCTCAATGAAACTCCTTTCCAGAACATGAAAAGAGGCTAAAAAGCAAGTTTCTCATACAATCCAAAACCTACTCATATTGGCGAGTAACACAATAGAATGCCAGCAAAATTCGAAAAGATAGCAAGATAGCATAAGAAACACCCTAAGGAATGGCCGTGAATTGCTTCAAATGGAGGACATGCATTCATCACCAGATATTATGGGGGAGGGAAACAGACAAACATGATAGCAGCAAGCAACAGATGTTAAAACACAGAGACATTTAAACTTGCTACTTAAACCTCACAACTTACTTTGGCTTCAACTCTAACTCCATCCCGGCATAGGTCAGGCTTTGCTCCAAAATTTTTATAGCATCTTCCTTCAAAGAGAACTCAATCAACGCCGTTCCAGAAAACAGTCTCTTGTCAGCCACATGGCGTGGCAGCCTCACACTAGTAACCTGGGCAAGAAGTAGTTGAGCAGAAATTAGATTAAAAAAGCAGTCTCACAACTACTGCAATGACAAAATAGTCTTTCCTTTTCAAAAATATAACTGATCAAGTGGGCTAAATGACAAATGATAAATAGAAACACTTAAATGAAGAAAAAACCTGAACAGGAGCACATGTAATCTAACGTTGAGAGGAAAGAAGCAGAGGGAGGAGATAAGTTTTAAAATTCAGCATGAAAGAGAAGCAAAAAAAGTGAGAAAGAACTAAAAAAAGAGGGAGAGAAATATACATTAATGGATCAAACAGAGTACTTGGTCACTGACACTGAGGTCAAACCAGTAGCTGCCGTACATACATCCCATCCGACCATTCTCTCTATGATCTAGCAAGTAGTAATAACCAGAAAACTGCAAAAAATGGGCCTTCCAGAATGATTTGCCTACCACCGAACATACCTCGCCAAACTGGGCAAAGAAAGATTCCACATCTTCACGCTTCACATCATACTCAAATGGTGATGCTGCAACAGTTTTCGCATCTAAAAGCTGTATGAGCACATCTAACTCTGGTAGCTCCGCAACCCTGCCAACTTTTTGTCCTGAACGAAACATACAAACAGCAAACACTTAATTTGCTTACTCGACGAATATAACAAAAGAATGAGAACATACAACAGATGGGATGAGTAAACTTCACCATCATCAGAAACTTTAAGAAAAGTTGAAGTCCTCAGGGTCTCAGCAACACCCTTCACCGTCTCCTCAGTTATATCTTCAGACTTTGCATCACCTAAATCCAAATGACTTCTCATTCGGGAGAATGAACACAGGAGAGCCAAACTTACCACTGCGTGATTGGTCAAGGAATACCCCACTACAATCTACTCTTGAAAGTAATAATAATAATCAAAACCATTATTTTTCAGTAAAATGTTAAAACTAACGGTCTTTCAGAAACAAAGTTTCATCCTATCATTTCTTAACGTCTAAACAATAACCAAACACTGAAAATTAAACTAGGTTGCCAGGTCAGAAGTTACGCCACATGCAGATCCGACAACGCAAGGAAACCATCAAGAATGCTTCAAACAAAACGATGAAACAAAGAGAAAACATCAAACCAGTTCTATAGACTACAACAAGATAAAAAGTAAAAGAAATAAAACAAACTCAACTCAGAAGTCAATTCAGAAAGCAAAGGATACTGCCATCTTCACTTCCACGGATAGTTCTTCTAAGAAACTCATCCGTTGCAAGATTACTGTCACTGAAGTAAAATTCTACCTGCACACAAAAATAATAAAAAAATCACAACAACAAAAAATTGAAGTACGCAGCAAAAAGAAAGAAATTTAATTTCTTTGCTAAAAGAAGAAATTAATCACCTGGCGGAAGACCTTCTTAGCAGTTTCAACATCCAACGTCATCGTCTTCCCTAAAACGATGGCGGACAAGGGAGAAGAAATTAGAAAGTGAGAAAGAATATTAGGACAGGGGACACTCGAGAGACTAGGGTTTATGGAGGGTTTGATTTTTCTCGTTTTCTCAGATGGCAATGGAGAAGACCAAAATGACCAGTTTAAGGGGCATTTTTGTGAATTTAAATTTTGAGTTCATGTAGCCACCGAAACAAAAAAATTTAATTTAATTTTTACAATTATTGTGGGCATGATCGTTAGGTATCGTAATTATGATTGTAATGTTTAACATTACATTTTAATCATGTTTGGATTTATTTGATTGGTAAATCATGTCATTTAATAAAATTGATGTAATATTATTAATATACATTATATGTTCTAATTTGCATAACGTGTTTTTTAATATAAAACTTCATGTTTTTTTTAATAAAAGTCATGGTGAAACACTATAATAAAAGAAATTTTGAAATCATAATTTTTGTAAGGATATGTGTAAAGTAAAGATCGTGATTATAATTACTATATAAATCAATTTTCTCTCTTTTTTACTGTACAAAGAAAGGTATTTCTCCATAAAATAAATGATATTATTTGTAGAAATTAATTATCTCGTATGAAAAAGCATTGCAAGAATTAAAATGAAGTATCATATGAATACTTTATACCATCCATGAAATTACAATCATAGAAACATGATTACAGTTACCAAAATACTATGATATTGACACTTAAGCCATATGATTTAAAATGAACACGATTGTAATATGATTTGATTCAGATCCAAAAGGTTCTTTTTCCTTCAGGTTAGTCTAATCTAGTTCTTTCCTTTCCTCCTTAAACCTAGCACAACCATCACAAAATTAATTACATACAGTGTTCACTTATATTTAACTTGCAATATAATTACATGTTAGACGCAAAATAAAAATAATTATATTAGTCGTGATCATCCTTTTGTTCACTTTTGCATTATGAAAAACAGTTACGGGCTAACGGGGAGCTTGTAACATTTACCCCTCTTTTGCTTCTCTTAAGTAGGACTTCAATTTTTTCTGTGATATTAATACCCTGTTTAATTCTTATAATGACGATGGTTAAATCAATCTTTTAAATATATATATATATAAATATATATATATATATATATATATATATATATTGTTGAAAAAACAGATGAAAATGCTTTTGAAAGTGTCTTAAATTTATATAAAAATATGTAAGAAGGTTGATCAGAAAATAAAATGAAAACTTGGATTGGGTAGGTAAGCTTATGCTCTATTCTTTTGAATTCTGAGGTAACTGAACGGTCAGTGAGTAAGACCAAACGTTCGTTGATGAGCTATGAGTACGGTCTCTGAATTCAGTCTGATTATGAAGTTTCTTCTAGTAGACAAGGTAAATTAGTACATGAAAAGATATGTAAGGGTTCCACTTTTGCACATCCCCCAAGTATACAAGGTAAATTAGTACATGAAAAGATCCATGTGTCTCAAGTCCAGTCTTATTTATCACCATACCCAACTTCAACTGTATCTTGTTTTGCTATTGATCCAATGTTGAAGGTGAAGAGTTCATATTTGGCAACAATGAGCAGTTTTGAGTTTTGATAAGCCGGTGAGTTGTTGACATTCACATGAAGTCCTCTTCCAACTCCTGCAAACTCTTGTTTGTAGATGCAATCTCCTTATTAGATGTCATCTTATCTGAGACCATCAAGTTCTTGTAGCTTCTTAGTTCAGCCTGTCGTTCTTTTTCAAGCCTCTCCATGTCCTCGCATCGTTTCTGCATAGCCAAAATTAAACCACCATTAGTAGACATATAAAAGGGAAAACAAACACATGCACAAAACCAATTGATTGAGAAGATATCATGCTAAGATTGGTCAGCACGCCTCCTTCAATATGTTTGGGGGAACTATGACAAGAGAGAAAAGAGAAACCATAGAATGGCAGTGTGGGTGCTTATCCCTCAACTTTCCACTGCCGCCCCAAGAACTCAACTGTGCCTTAATAAACTTGCTTTAGTATAGTAAACACCAAGGCATCTCATTCAAGATCATCTTTGCTTCTATGCTTCTGAAAAGGCTAATCATATTGGCAGGAAAATGTCCCTATTAATCTTTCCATTTCAGATGAATTAATCAAAAGATGCCCTCACGACGGCCTCTCAAGCCCCCTCTCCCTCCCTCTCTAGGGATAGGAAAGCTGAAGTAAAACCTCCCCCCCCCCCTACCCGGCCCCTCCTTTTTCTCTCTGGAAAAAAAATTTGATCCATCCTTGTTGGTAGAGGAAGTCAAAGGAATGCAGGGATGGATCAAATGTCATCCAGAGAGGAGAGAACGTCCAAAGTTGTAAGACGTTATCTAGATGAGCAAATTCAAAAAGTAAAAAACACACAAACATAGGCTCAAGTAATAAATAAAGAGGCCATGTCTCTCTTGGAAGATAGATAAGAAACCACGTGAGGTCTTTCCGTTATCTTAAAGAGCCTGCTATCTAGGATGTCCCACCGTGCTTTCTAAATAAAAATGATTACTTAACGCATGCACAATACAAGCCCCACACACATGAAAATATCACAAAAGCTAGGTTAGAAACCCCAAATCTTAAATCATGTGCTACATGAAGGCAGAGAAAGTAACATGAATGGAAAAGAAGCATACTCAAGGTTGCAAAACCTAGCAGACCATTTTAAATTATTTCATTCTTCCGCATTCTACAATATCCAATGTCATTACCCTACTTAATACATAGATCAAATGGGTCTACATTCTGCAGGCCACCAGCCCTTGTCAACCCAAGGTTCTAAAGCAAAGATTATTAAGAACAGGGTTACAATCATCATAAGGTTTCTTCTGTGGTT
This sequence comes from Eustoma russellianum, assembly GCA_036186865.1. Taxonomy (NCBI): domain Eukaryota; kingdom Viridiplantae; phylum Streptophyta; class Magnoliopsida; order Gentianales; family Gentianaceae; genus Eustoma; species Eustoma russellianum. The sequence goes on from AP025052.1 coordinate 1,916,390, forward strand.
TGATCGTCTTCCACTATGTCTACACATTAGGCATTTTACTTGCAAATGTCGCCTAGAGGTTCACATGCAACATACCAACGAGTAGTTGATTCCTGTAGTTCACGGAAAGGATTTTATCTAGATCAAGATAACCAACCTTATATCTCAGATGCTGTTTCCTCTCGGCTCTTTCTGCTGCATTAACTGCTTCTCGCTCGGCTTAAGACGGAACAAAAAGAATATATCATGAAAAACCCAAAATCGAGAGATCAGACGCAACACTCAATTAAATCTTCAGAAAACGTCCAAAGACAACTGCGGAAGTAAAAACAAAAAATAAAAAAAATCCGCAGCTTCTCAGTCAGACCTTTCAGATCAGGTTTTCTTTCCACTTTTGTCCGATTTAGTCTATTCACTATCTCATTGATACGCTTTTCCACTTTCACAGTACGAACCTAGAAAAGCAACCAATATCAGTGATTTCAGAACTTGCACAAAAATCTTCAACCAAGAAGAGAACCTACATTTCAAGAAGACCTAGTGACAAGAAAATATTACAGAGTACGAGAGCAACCAGCACGCAACCCACCATTTTTGAGTTGTAAAATCCAACTTGGCCAACATCCATTGAAGCTGTCTTTTTTAGATTTTGCCACGGAGTATAAACCACATCAATATTGTTCACCTTGTTTCCTGTCAAAATGACAATGAAAAGTTTTTTCTGAATGCACTTTAACCATCTGAGCAGACTTCAGTGCTAATAGATGATAATACGTCAAACACATAAATATGCATTTATGCATCTCTCAAGAAATTCACCATTTAACTTCCCAGTAGAGCAAATAAAATAGTCCTGATAAGCGACAGATACTTGAGAATGATTATCTCAAACATAAGAAAGATTTATCATTAAATACCTTGAATCGAATTTGCCTTGACTAGCTGTGCACAATCTTCCAGTACACCTTCTGGTATATCATCAATTGTCTGACCCTTTTGCAACCTGAGATAAACATGTGCTGAGGACATTTTATCCACATGGAACCTGCCAAATAAAAAATTGTAATGAATAAAAAAGACTTTTAAACAACCCAAGGCCTTAGGTTCTAGTCAAAAGCGGGTCAAGAAACAGTAAAGCTGCACGATCAGAATCCTATTTCGTCAAAGTCAATTACCCTATACAGGAACATCTACCATTATATTTATACTTCTCAATAACATTCAAGTATCAACCCTATCAGCATATAGGATTCAAATATTAACTCTAGTGCCCGTAATGCCAGAATAAATATTTCAAATATAAAAATCAATGCCTTAGCACAGCCATACATGTCCGAATAAGTCTGGTGCATGAGCGATCAACTCTCAGAGAATGCATGTGATTTACTAATACCAAAATCCAAGATGAGCACAAATGAGAACTCACGAGAACTCACTCCCTCCTCTTCACTCACATCCACCCACACACACACAGAGAGAGAGAGAGTATGTTTCATGCACAAACAACCAAACCTTTACAGAATCTATTGAAGCTAATGACACCAAGGTACAAGATATTATCAAATGCGCTTTAGTCATAAGTATGTGTCCGACAACAGGTTTCTCTCTTGTCTCCCTGCTCTCTTTCTTGCTCACAAGCATGGAGCATAAATTCATGGCTAATGATCAAATGGGAGAATCCAACTTATCTCCTTTGTACTTTGCTATAGTTAATACTGACAGTATCAAAATTTACATTGGTCCTACACTTGTTTCCCATCTCTTATCACAAATCCAGTCTGCAATGCTCATGTCTCCGCTATCAAATGGTGCAAGTCAAAGCGCCACGTTAGATGGCGTTGGATAAGCAACTATTTGAACTGAAGCCTGAACAGCTTAAGCAATTGAATTACTGAACTTCAAAGTTAGGGGGGGAGAGAGAGGCAGAGAGAGAACAACGGCTTTCTTTTCTCCCCCTAATTTGGGGGGGGGGGGGGGGGCAAGTAACTTGAACCTCTGAACTGCTTCATAGTAACACATGATCCTTAAGTGATCGAGTGTTCGTGTGAATTTTGTTGGAATCATCTTATTATTTTATAGCCTTGGCAAGTTCAAAAATCATTACCAAGAGAGAAAATTTATTCTGAAACCTCAACCCCCCCCCCCCAACCCCCCAAAAAAAGAAAAGAAAGGAAAAGGTTCCAGCCTTTCTAATCATCAAACACTCTTAACTCATTAAATACCAAAATAGTGGATCATCAATACAACAACACTCAAGCATTTTTCCACTATGTGAGGTAGACTATATAGATCAATCATTTCTCTAGCGTTTTATTTTTATATTATTTATTTATTGTTTGTTTTTGCTTTCTTTTTTGTTTTTGTTTTTGACTCGTAACCTAAATCCTATCCTCTTTGTGTACCTCTTAATACCTAATGCATAATATGCACTGTTAGAATACACATCTTTTAATTTATCATATCATTTCAACCGTGATTCAGACCTAAGTACCTAAAATTCTCATTTAAATTTTATGTCATCTACATGACATCGGCTACATGAATCGATTGTCTCCATTATACTTTTTCACTGACCATGTGCTCCAACTTGTCGTATAAATCATAGTTTTTTATTGTCTCTCTCCGTGTCTTTTTGATCTCCATCTCCCACGTTTAACATACACCTCATTCATTGTCTCACACTGCCTAACAGGTACATCTGTAGGACGTCTTTACACATGTCCATACCATCCAAGCCGTGACTCCCTCATCTTCTCATCTATAGAAGCTACCTCAGTCTTTCTCCTTATTATGTTTGTTTTTTATTTTATCATTTCTTGTATATCCAACAACCATCTTAACATTCTTAGATCTATCATCCGTATTCATTGTTCATGCTCATACTTGACTGCTCATTTAGACATGTTCAGCAGTGCATGTATTACTGCCGTCCTGTAAAACTTTCCTTTAAGCTTTAAAGGTACTTTTCTAACGCAAACAACACCTAACGCACTTCTCCACTTTAACCACCCGTTTGTACCATGTGATTCACATACTTGTTCATGCATCTTTCAATTCTATTAATTTCTCCAACGTAGTAGATATATCACTATTTGTACTCCCGAAGGAGTAACTCAATTGCATGTAGTACCAAAATCAAATATATCCACCTTTCCCCTCTTTGCTTGTTTCATATTTGTAATCCTTTTCAGCCTTGAAAAATTTTCATTCTTTCTCGGACTGAAAGGATACCGACCGTGAGAAATTAGGAACCTTGGGGACCCAAAAAGGCAACAGCCAAGGACAATGCTGAAAAGAGTGAAAAGATTGCATCTTCATCGTGAGCAATCGAATTCCATTTAAACCACGAAAAAGTAAAGATCTTTCATCTCGTGGCACCATCACATACGAGATAATATGTATCTACCATTTGAATTTACAAGTAGTTACTACCAGCTATACTTAAACATATAAATTGTCCCACACAGTGCAACTCGAGATAAGACTTTGAATCTGAATTTCGCTTGTAAATTAAAATCTCATATTTCTCTTAATAAATTCACAATTCGACAACTTTTTAGCCAAACAAAACCATAATTTCCCGAAATTCTGTTTTTGTATAGGACAACATACATTGCCCTGATCAGAAGTTACAAAAACAACGCGAATTGACCCTCTTAAAGATAAATTAGCAAAAATAAAATTTTAAAAAATATAGACACACACACACACATCAAGTAAATTTATTTGAAACAGGAAACAGCAAACTTCGACTGACAACGAATAAAGACAGAGAAAGGAACAGTGGAAAAGGAAGATCGAAAAGGGGATTACCAAATGTCTTCAGGGAAGCCGTACTTGATAAGCTCTTCATTCTCGAACTTATCGAGGCCCATAAAGATCGTATAATCACCGGCTTCCGGTCGAGCTTTGAAGTAGAACACCATCTTGTCACTCAACTTGAGAAAGACTATAGGGTTTCTAATTGGAAAATTCCCCTTTTTACACGTTCTAGTTCTACACAAACGCAGAGCATAAAGAAGAAGACAAGAAGAGCAAATTGGCTTTGTTTTTGTTTTCTTATTATGTTATTTGTCGATATTAATAAAATAAAAATACGACAATTGGCCATCGCTTTTTTTAGGCAATGGTCAACTTATGTTTTAAAAAGGTAATGGTCAAATTAGACTTATATATATATATATATATATATATATATATATATATATATATATATATATCCCTCACACTAGCAAAACTATGACAGTGTATTAACATGTTCTTACCTAGCGGCTGGCGCATTAATTTAATAAACATAGCTGATTTTACTCGGACCTTGAAGCAACTGATAAAGTTGCTGTTTTGTGACATTCAGTCACATGTTCGAGGCGCAGAAACAGTGTCTTCCACAGATTGTAAGGTAAGGCTACATACATCAGATCACAAAGCGATCCGGTCCCGTCCTGAGAGTGTAGGGTAAGGTTGTGTACGTCAGATCGCGAATCGATCCAACCCCTCTTCAGATCCTACAGAAACGCACGAGCCTATTGCACTTTAAACGTGTTTTAGCTGATTTTACCTATTGTCGTAATATGAAATAAAATATTGTGATTAATAATCTTCTCCTGTCAAATTTGAATATGAGATCTTAGCTCAACTTTAACCCGGTAAAGTTATTATTTTTTTTTTTTTTGGTTTATGAAAGTTGATGACTCAATACAAAGGTTTTGAATTTATTCCTTGTATTATAGTCATTTTCTACCTATATGGTTTAATTCAAAAAGCGATGTAAAATATTTCATTCTCTTAATCTAATTCTTTAGATAACCGATCATTCATTATGAAAATTATAGATATTTACTTGTGATTATTTTAAAGTTCATTACAAATTATGATCATGACTTTCTATTTTTACGTATGCTACTTCAAAATCAAGATTCATCATCATCATCCGTACCCGTACCCAGTATATCCCAACGATATTGCAATTAGGTCATTTGCCGATATTTTTTGTACTCTACAGAGACCAGATATACGAGGGTACAGGACGTCCTTTGCATGAAAGTAATTGTATGCTTTCATCTGAAAAGCAAATTTATGGCTCCGTTTTGTAGGAATTGAAGTAATGACCTTCAACACATTGGGGAGACTGAATTTTGAGAATGTAAAATTGGTGTCTGAGACTCTGACTTGAGACTTATAACAACTATAGCATCAAGAGAGATGCTCACTTGCTTGCAGTCATACACATGACTGCCAAGTGCCAGGAAGTGAGCAGAAACATGGCAACCAAATGGAAATGGAAATGGAAAAATCTAAAATTGTCTTCGTTCCAGGTCCAGGAATGGGTCATCTTTTCCCTGCGTTGAATTTCGTAAACTTTTTACCACCAGAGAGAAACGCCTTTCAGTTGTATATCTCATCATCAACCTTCCTCCCAACAAAGTTGCTGATCTGTCCTTTGCCCACTTGATTGGATCAAATTCACAACTGAGCTTTCTTGAAATCCAATTTCCAGTTCTGTCAAATGACCAAGAAGAGAAATAACCATCTAATACAAGAGCCATTGAGTTTATCAGTCTTTACAAGCCAAATGTCAGAGATGCAGTTGCTGAGATCATGAGGTCCGCAAAGGTTGCAGCTTTGGTCGTTGATATGCTCGCCATAAACATGATTGATGTTGGTAATGAATTGGGACTTCCCTGCTTCTCTTTCTATACTTCTGGTGCTGGCTTTCTTTGACTTCATCTCCATGTTCCAATCATGAATGACGAAAAGGATCAGCAATTTTCTAAGGACATATATTTTAGCCTTTCCGTGCCCAATTTCATCAGCCCAGTTCCAGCAAAGGTGTTGCAACAAGTATGTTAAACAAAAATGGGGGATCAGAGTCGGTTTTCAAAGTTGCACCAAGAATTCGTGAAGCCAAAGGTATAACCTTGAACTCATGATTGGAGCTGGAGAATTATACAATAAGAACCCTTTTGAACCAAGAGAAGATCATCCCCAGGATTTACCCAATAGGGTTTTTTAATCAGATATAATTGCAAAGCAGATGATGAGCTAATAAGCTGGTTGAATGATCGGCCTTTATCTTCAGTGATTTTCCTGTGTTTTGGGAGCTTTGGGGGATTCAAGAAATAGCAAGTAGAGGAGATAGCTGTGGATACAAGTTCTTGTGGTCCTTACGCCGACCTAGGCAGATTGGAGAAAAAGATGATGAAGACGGTCATGAGCACGAGAATCTTGTTGATCTTCTGCCTTAAGGCTTCTTAGAAAGAACAGCAACAGTGGGCAAAGTGATAGGATGGGAGCCCCAAGCAGCCATTCTGTCTCATCCACCAATAGGGGCATTCGTATCACATTGCGCATGGAATTCAATACTGGAGAGCTTATGGTTTGGTGTGCCAATTGCTGCCTGGTCAATATATGCAGAGCAACAAGTGAATGCCTTTGAGATGGTAGCGGAGCTGGGACTGGCTGTTGAGATAAGAATGAACTACAGAAATGAAGGGAGCACAGAGAGCAAGTTCTTTGTGAGTGCACAGGAAATGGAAAAGGGAATAATAAGGATTATGGAAGAGGAAGAGAAGAATGAAGTGAGGAAAAAGGTGAAGGAGATGAAATAGAGAAGCAGAAAGGCTGATACTGAAGAGGGCTCATCGTATGTGTTCTTATGGCACCTAATTGAGGATTTATTGTCCAGAGATAAATCGGAAAATCTGAGTACAGGGACTTGGCACAGATGTTGCTTTTCATATTGGAAAAGTGCAGAACAGAGCTGCTGAGTTCAACACGAAACTGTATGCTTGAGGCTCGCATTCAATTCTTCCAATACTGGAAATTAAATTTGCATAAACACAGAGCAAGTAGATCAAACAATAATCTGGGATTAAAGGACATCCCGCCTCACTTTAAAAAAGTAAAAATGACATGTCCCATATTACTCCCATATAAGAAAATATCCCCAAAAAATGCAGAAACTAGAACACTGTCCAGCTTGCAGAATATAAGGAAAGACTAATAAAATTAATGTAAAAGCTAACTGACCCGCTGATTCAAATCAACAGCATATATCTCTCTATCCAAGTGAGTGAATAAGCAGCACAAGATACGAAAGCTTCGAACTTTATGACCAACTCTACTCATTGTACCAACGAGCATGTAAATTCCAAATCCAAAACTGAAACCCTTGCATCTCTCTATTACCTCAAAATCCTCACCTCGTATTAACAAAAAAAAAGGAAGTAATCTGTCAGACAGCCACTAAACCACCCCAGCCGGCGTACCAGTCTGAAGAACGATCCTCTGCGGCCAACTGGGTCCGAAGACACAGCAGCTGCTAATCACGCTCCGGTTTAGTAGCCACTGCTCATCAACCAGATTTGATTTTCTGTCTCCTTAGAACTCAAGGATTCAGAGGTACGATCCTATAGAACAGATCCTGTTCAAGTAAGGTCGTGACCAGCTCTCTCAATCTCTGTCTTTATTTGATGTGCAGCTCCTATTAGCGTTACTGGTGTGGTAGTTTGGATGTCAGAATCCGGACCGTGATGGGCCGGGCCAGGATTGCCAGCGGACTGACCCATGGACCTTTAGGGATGGACCTCTATAGTCTACACTCTACGTGGTTGCTTGCATCTTTTGGAGTCGAGAGCTGTCTTCTTCCTAGAGTGCTCAGAAACCATTGTTAAACTTGCATCGTTGCACTTTAGCTTCCAGTCTGGGATTAAGACTTGGTTACCGATGCAGAAGTTATTACAAGTGCACGAGTGGCGGATGCTCAGTTAGGAAACATGTAGAGAGAGCGTCTCATGACCCCACAGCAGCTATAACTACATACGAGGGTAAGCATAACCATGATGTACCCACTGCCAGGACGAGCAGCCATGAAATGGCAGGGCCTCCAAGAATGAATAATCTATTAGTCTTACTGGAGATATTGATTAACTGTGATGAGAGTGCATTAACATAGTAAATATAGTGGAATGATATATCATTACAAAATCGTTGGTTAAGTGTTGACATCGAGATATTTGGCTAGAATGTAGTAGGTTTGAATTGAAATAGAGTAGTCATAAACAAGTAGTGGCTGCCTTTCATGTGATATAGGTTAACATTAATGGTTCAAATAACCAAGTAAAGAGAAATAATGGGTCAGTGTGGCGTGCGGCATGGTGAATTAGAACACCTTAAGTTGATCAGTAATTTGAGTAGCCATACGCTAGTCTTATAATAAACTGTACATAGGAGACCTTATTCGAAAATGAGGATGATTTATAGAAATTATACGGAATATTGGACCGATATATTTTTCCAAGTAGATAAATATTTTATACAAGCATGTACACCAAAGTATATCTATATTTTACAGGTACTCCAAATTTTTTTTCCCGAAAATACCTTATTGAGTCTCATTTTTTTAGTCTACTAAACTTTACAAGGCTAAATTCTTTTCCGTATTTGTATATCAACAAAAAAAAATCCATTTTTTGACGACCTTAAAAGGAAAAAACTTTTGAGACGTTGATATTTTAAGAACGATGTGTATTTATTAAATTATTTTTCAATCTCCATTAGTGATAACTATTTTGTCAAAAAAATTAATTTTACTGGTCAACTATCGATAACACAAGCATTTTATCCATTAAAGTGTTTTTGAAGTTATTTGTTCGCTTGCGATGAACTACATACCGTTTGTGAAGCCAAAACATAGCTATCAAAATATATACTTCTTTTAGAAAATGAAAGGTGCCGTATTCAAATCGTTTTTATAAAACCTTACATTATTAAGTTTCAACTGTTTTAATGTGATTTTACCGTAATGCTCATGGACCATGAAACTATTATCTAACATAACGTAAACCCAATGGGGTTGTTCGGAGAACAAAGATTTTAGACTATGACCAAAAAATTCGGGGTTTAAGCCTCTTCAAAAGTCCAGTGGAGGGTTTTGGAGTTGGCAACTCAGTTAGTCGTAGTGAAAGCAAGCTGGTCTAAACACTTAAGTAAATACAATAAAATGAAAACAACGATATTTCTTTAAAAACATACCTGAATAAAATGAAAATAATGAACACTACCACATCATATCCGTATTATTGTGTCGTTTAAACACATATATGTAAAGCCGAGGGTCTCACTGGAATCAAACTCTCTATCCCAAAGGATAAAGATATTGTTTGTCTGCCTATCGTTCTTCCCAGACTCTAGCGATAACTTTTACGATCGTTGGAAAATACTGGGTTCGATTGATTGAATATCGTGTCAGCTTTGAAAAACCAATAATTTTACCGAAGGTTTACCTTGGGTTGATGGCATCGAATATGAAGATAAAAAATAATAGAGATAATGATGAAATTAAATAGTGACTCGGCTCTTACAACTCACGTCAACATTTTGTATTAGTTTTACCTATAGTCGTCTAATGTTTCCTATCTCTATAGCCTCCTAAAGGTCCATATTTAGAATTTGAAAAGGTCTGGAAGGGAAAGAGAATGTAATATGAGAAAAATTAATTCATTTCTTTAATTCTATTTTCTCCATATAAAATAGAAATAAGAAAGGACAAATTTGTTTTTGAAAGTACAATTTGTCCAATCTTCTTAGGCACCTATAGATCTTCGTTTATTTCATAGTTTATCCGAAGTAGGACAATCAAAAATTCAATTCAAACACAACGTTAAGTATACACAAAAAACCATTTTGGATCCTTCATTGTCCAATAAAGATCACTGTTCATACATCCAGGTTCACACCTTCTCTGTTGTTCATCTCTCACACAGCCTCATAACTTCTCTGGTGTCACGTGTAGCATGGTATTCTGTGACCGGTGCTATCAAATAGTGATGCAAACGTGCAAGTACCTCTCTTCTTTGTAATATCAAATATGGTTAAAGTGCGCTTGACGCCTGACAGGTCTATGTAATGCTTCTCCAGTAGGGTTTTGTGCAGTTTATCCTGCAGCTGCTTACAAGCCAGTCAAATGACGAAGTTTAGCAGATTCACTGTAAAGTCTCCATAATTAAGGAAACAACAATCCAAGCATGAGTTCCTAAGGTCATCTCATTGCTACAAAATTTTCTTCTCAGGAGAAGTGACATTAACAATAGCAGACCAATATATATTCAATTATGTGTCACTTGAAGCAGAAGCTGCAGCCTCAGCTGCCTTCTTTTCCCTTTGTTTTTCCCTTTTCTTCTTGTTTCTCAATGCGTTCTTGCTCACTTCTCTGTAACATGAAACCAGGGAAGATCATCACTAATTCAGAAGAATAATGCATGAAAGGCCAAAATAACTTTAAGAATGCAAGTCGCTTACTCTGAGGGGGTTTCTCCTAAGAGCTGCAAAACACATAAATATCAAGTCTATTAGAAGTAGAAACATTGTTTTGCTAACTAATTGAAAATAAATGCCGGCTTATTACTAAAATAGATTAAAAAAAGGTTAAATAATGTTGGCGGGAAAGCAACCTTTTTCAGCTTGGCTTTTCCGCAAGTTTCAATACATGCTAGTTCCCAAAGTGGACTAACAACAGTGGGCATTTCATCAATTGGTTTAAGGAGTCATAAGCATTTACAATAGGTTAGTTGGGCGCAATTAGACATAATTCAGAAACCTTGCAGGTGGAATGAACCAGGACACACCAAAATGAGAAGAATATAAAACTAAAGCATGTATACTTTTACTGGACAACAATGCAACAACATTCAAGACTTTTTTCCATTATGTAGAATCGCTATATGGGTCAATCATTTCACTTGCACTTTATTTATTTATATTTATTTTGTTTTTGCTTTGTCTCTTAACCTAAATTCTACCCTCCTTGTATATATGTTAAATACCCAATACATAATATACGATTTTAGGATACACATCTTTCAAAATTATCATATCATCTCAACTGTGATTTAGACCTAAGTACCTAAAATTCTCACTTAAATCTTATACACTCTACCTGACATCGATTACATGAATCAATTTTCTCCAGTGTGCTCTATCACTAATCATATGCTCCTCAATTGTCATATAGGTCATATCATTCCTTATTGTCTTTCTGTATGTCTTCTTTGGTCTTCCCTCTCTCACGTTTAACATGCATCTCATTTATTGTCTCGCACACCCTAACAGATGCATCTGCAGAACGCCTTTGTACATGTCCATATCAGCTATAATTGAAGAATACAATGAAGGGACAACATTGTACAACAACGAAGGACAAAAGAAACTGAGAAGCTATGACTGAAGGATGGTACTTTAGAACTATACAGTGACCAGATTATACATTCTTGGTCGTCAAATATTGCATTCAAATCGATGAAGCGTGTTCCCCATACCTCTGACTGAACAGCTGCAGCAGCTTTAACATGAGGTGGACGGTAAGCAGCAGGCTTCTGTGCTGGACGATTAGCAGGTGTTGCTTTTGATGAAGCGGATGAAGATTTTGAGGCTTGTCCTGAAAATGCCATTACAACGTTCTTATAAAGGAAAAAAAAAAAAAAATCAAACAAGAACAACACTTCCAAAAGGAAAACAACCTTGTGTTTTGCTTCCTTCCACTTTTAATGAGTTAACAGACTTCACAAGTTCTGCAATGTCACCGAACTTATCCTCTGATTCTGGCCTCCAATCAACCTGACATGTGGAAGGCATAAGTATCAACTGAAGAAGCAAGTGTTCACCCACAAAACACAAAGAAAACAAATTTCTAACCTGGTACAATTTGTCAAATGCCTTCTTGAAGCACAATGATCCATTGTGGTGAAAGATTTTGATCCTAACAAGAGATCAAGAATATTGACAATAACCAACATAAACATCGTCTAATAATATCCAACACAAAAAAGCTGCTCAGCAACCCAAAGCAGGACGAAAACAAATATAAGAAGACAAGCTATATATTAAGTCCAAATTCGTGCATTTCATGTCATTGTTACAAGATGTTAATAGAATAGAAGCTGATGGATAATAAAAGCAGCACTTGAATTATCAGTGACAGCCTTCATCACCAGACACATGATTAACTTGTAGAGACAGGTAAACAGTTGATTCCTTGAGAGAGAAGACCAGGGGTAAAATTTATAAACAAAGCCAACAAGGTATATAGCTTAAATGTACGCATAGCTAACACTTGTTATTGTCACAAACATACACATTATATGCATCAATTCACATTTGAAAAATAATAACGGTAAATGAGAAATGGGAAAAAAAAAAGCAACATCATTCATGGCAACAAAAGAAATCACGCTTAAAATAGCAAACAACAAGCACGAGAACAAAAGGGAAAAGGAAAGAAAAAAAGAAGTTGTGACCTATCCCTGCAATCCAAAAATTATTGAAATACGCATTACCCATTGTCAACTTGTAGTCTGGGAGCTGTAGTAGCGGTCATAAAATATTTTCCATCTGGAGACCATTCACTTGTCACTGACCATTCTGCCTTTGTAGTTCCAAGCTGCTTCTTTTCTGTGCAGTCCCAGAAAGCCTAAGAACGATATTACATAATAAAGAAGAAAGTCAATTAAACGATAATCAAAATAATACAAACAATAGATCATTAAATACATTCTTTACAGATTTATTCGATAATGAAAATAAAGAAAAATAAAACATAAAGAAAGTTTCAAGAAGGTTCGAAGAAAGGGTATGAAGAAGTAAGGGATTAGCGACATCTAATGCAAGGTTGCAAGAAGTACACTAAAACAGAAAGATTTCCAGCACAGGTAATAGGAAATGATATAAACATGTTCTAAATCACCATCACACAACAGTTGTATTCTGACTGGTGGTCAAATTCTTCAAGGAAGCTTTACTAATTGGTGGTACAGTGGATGAAATGGTTACAGAAACTCACTGACCACAGAGAAATTAACAGGATTAAACTTCATAAGAAGTCATGCATCACCTAATGCAAGATACAAAAACATATTTCCCCAAACACTTGCTTACTGCTACCAATACTATAGTATCTTTATCAGTATATAATTATTGTTTTTGATGGAAGACACATAAGAAAAAGTTGAGCATTTAGAACATACCATGTCACCGGGTAGGTTTCCAAACCCTGCCAAGCATAAATCTGAAGAACAACGAGTTAAAGAAAAAGAAAGAGGAAGATGGAAACGGAGTATCTTCCTAACCACTTTAGAATGTAATATGAACTTGAATTACACAGAAGGATACAATTCCCTTTTGGATTCCACCTGATAGTATTATATGGGCCACTTCCAAGCTCAAGGAGAGGCTTGCACTTTTTATCGAAAACCGTTGCCATTGCAGGCATGACTAAAGTCAGTCAAGGAATGCCAATAATAGGCACAACAGAGTACAAAAATGAAAAAGAGAGGAATTTAATAGGTGTGTACAGTACTCTAAATTTCACAATCATCACCATAATGTGAGAAAATTTTAACAAAAAGAAAGACGTATATAAGACATGTATACAAGTTAAATTGTGCTGAAATAACCCATATCCACCAGCAACGCACATGTAAACATGAGAACATGGATTAAAACAAACCATGTAATCTTAAATTCAGCTCTGCACCCACACTTGGAGAAGAGAAGACGGTTAGATCATACTTACAGTGCATGCTGTTTCATTTTAATAGATTACTGGAAGAGCAGTAGCGCTTTAGAGACAGTACCATCGCTCAACTTTTTGTGGAAGAAAATCAGGAATTTCGATAAAGGCAAACTGCATCAATGAAATAGTCACTCCTGAGAACATTCCCTGAAATGTTGTCAATCCTATCACTTCGTTGTAACTTGAAATTTCGCGTGAAATCATTTCCCTGCAATGTTGACAATTATATCATTTCAAATTCCTGGTGTAGTCTCGTACTTGTCAGCTGCATCCCCTTCAGCTTGCCTTTCTTCAGGGTGAGAAGTGACTGACTAAGTTCAGATGATCTGAGAAAATGATCTCAAGTAGTAGCTTCAGCAATAAGGCAATGTCCAAAGGCAATTCTGAAGCAATGCTTCTTCAGGGCAAGGAATATGATCTGCTAAATCAACAAGCATAATTGCAATGAACAGCTTCTTTTTGCAGCCCATGATCGATGCTTCTGCAATTCAAACCAAAGGGTTACTAAGCTCCAAAACAAGTGGGACGGCTTTTTTCTCATCTTTTCTTTCAGTTTTTCTCCTCCTTTTTCTCTTCATCCTTCTCCATTCTTGTACTAATATCCGTCCATCCTTCTTAACTATCCTTGCATCTAACTCCACCTAATCGAGTCTTTCAAATTAATTGTTCACAACCCAGGATAAAGGAGGAGATAGTGTTAGGTATCATAAACCCAAAATCTTGCCACTCAGATGAACAACTTGTGCATCTCCTTTTCTTCTTCCACCCACCTCCGAATTTTACCTGCTTATTTTTTCCTTTTAGAAGACTCACTCATAGCCTCTATTTTGTTCATTTGCAACAAAAGCTACCCCTTTGAGCCAAAACCCATTATCTCTTCTATCGTCCTACTCTCCTTCCCCTTATCCTCTCCTTGTTCTTCATGATGTCTGGTTTTATCGATACACATAATCACCTTTTCCAAAAAGAAAAAGTAAAGAGAGAGAGAGAGTGATGCGTGCTTAGGAAGACACAACAACCCAATATCTCTTGAAGACAAGAATACAAGAAAAACACAAAGAACATAAAGACTCTGTTGAAATTTAAAGAATATAAAACAAAGAACTTTGTTATACTCTTTGTATAAAAGAAGATGCGCAAAAAATCTTGTTAGACCCTTTGTATAAATCCAGGCATGCAAAGAATCTTGTTTGAACGAGCTATCGGTGAGCAAGTGCTCATTTTCTCAAATTTTATTGATGCAAAAGTCTTATCTTACAAAAGAGAACAACCCTATAGACTAAGGGGGTGGCCGAAAGACCCTAATATTCCTAACTTGTTCCCTAAGACAAAACCCTAATTTCCTTCTAGAACATTTAATAAAAATAGCTTTAATAAGCCACAACTTACTAAAACTATGTAGTTCTGATTCACATTAAAAAAAGATTCCTAACCCTAATTTTAACTCCCAAAAAAAATAAAATAAGTCTATAAGAGCATCTTGGACGATTCTGTCCATCCTACCCTCCATCTCATGCTCTTTTAATCTTCTTTTTGGATTTTCTTGGCTTTGCCTTTTGTGATTGGATCTTGAAATGAATATCTTCGATTGTTCTCAAATATGTCATATTGGACTGTTAACTGTCTATTGCAGGACTAGCAATTTTTGTAAGAAAAACATCCGGAGCCACTTTCGTGCAAGAAGCTAGCTCTCTCGCCTCCCACCAGAAGCATTCAAAAAAGTCACTGCTTCTGTCTTCCCTCCTCTTAACAACAACGTGCATTTCTGCACGCACTTGATCCACAAAGAAAAGATTCCCCTGATTCTATTGGTGATTAGCACGGATGTTCAAAACATCAGCTTCATCTACTTCTATATCTAGAGTGTATCTGGACATAATGTTTCTATGTTACTGATCTAGTACTTCATTCCTCATTTGAGGTTCTGCTCACTTGAAAACTCATACAATCAGCTTTCAATTTGCAACAACTCTAGTCTTGCAAAGAAAAATTGATATATCTGATAGACACATAAACATGTAAATCAGAAATCACAAGAAACAACAATGACATATATCACATTTTCAGGAGAAAAGTGGCAAAAGAAGGGATAGAGACCAAATGTACATGTAGCTATAGTAATTATGAAAACATATTCTTGTCAAAAAGGTGAAACAGAGATCAGAGATGTATAGAGCCCACATTAGTCATGAATGACTGGAAAGTCTTAGGTGATACATAGGCCAAAAATGTTGTCAACAATTCGACATACCTAGTGAGGCGCGATGAAGATTATGTCGGCCCGGTACTTTCAAATGCAACAGATAAAAGCTTGAATATATCAAGGGAAGATGATAAATCACTCAACTCGAATACTACAGGCTCCAGGGAACATAATCACACATGAAATATCATCTATGGCAGCTAATTTAAGGCCAGAAAAAAGAAAATTTCCAACCAACCCCGCCTAATAATCATGTTTAGATTCACTTTCTTACCAATTGTCTCAAGACAACAGGAATTCAACCTACATGGAAACAAGGATACATCCATAAACAACAGCAAATTCTTCACCCGAAGTTGACCATTTGACATCATGCACTGGCCCTTCTTTACCTGACAACAGGTCCGAGAGTCACTATTTCTTTTTTTGGCAGAAAAGCAAAAGACATTTGAAGCACATATCTTCATGGAACTTACGTAGAGGAACAAGCCCTTCATGAGTTCCGTCAATGGTCAAGTAGTTCAGCTTTGATTCTCCATAATAACTCTGATTAGTTTTGTCCACGTCTGACTGCACCAAAACAAGTAGCCCTGTAGAACCAGAATTCCAACTTAGCTGTACAGTTGAACAACGAAAGAAACTTCGTCGAGCAATAGGTTGGCTCTCTATATTCTGTCCAGTCGAAAATATTTGAACACTAGCTGGCATTCCCTGCACGGAGAGATAATTAGACAAAAAATCACACAGACATCTTGCAGTTGTCCACAATTTCAGAACTCCAATCAATGGTAGGAGTACCTTCGATCCAGGAACAAATGCAGCCACATATGCCCCAGGCGTCTTAGAAAGTTCTACTGCAGCAACTCCGGGAACCCTAATCCGATTGATAATACCTTTGGGAAAATCCCCAGGATCAAAAAACTGAATTTCATTGGTTGCTAGTCGGCAAGCTAATGCTTCATCAAGACTGAACTGTATCGTGGGCCTATAAAAAGCACAGGTTAAACAAAGCACAAAAAAAACTCCTCCCAAAGTAGTAGTAGTTGCTGGAGTTAAAAGGATACCATGTTGCTTTAGTAATGTTCTTTTGTGAATGCTGATATACAGAATTGCCTGTTTCTGTATTCCATAATACCACATTTTGTTCCTGCGGAGAAACCAGTTTCTGAAATGTCTGAAGATAAGTGCCACAAGGGGACATGGAAGATGCAAGAACGTTTGGGACTTGAAAAGACCTTATCTCTCTCCAGCTCTTACAATCATAAATGATAATTTGTGAATCAGACTTCATAGCCATCAGTTTTGATCCATCTTCACAAAACTTTGCACTGGAGCATACAACTTTAGCAAGCTTTACATTAGGCTGCTTATTAGCAAATGGAGGCCCTTCCCAGATGAAAAAACCATCTGGTTCTCTCACTAGAATTTCCAAAGATGGTGGTGCAGAAGCTGCCATCTAAAGCGAAGCAGTGTCTTGAAATCAACAGCTTGGTACCTGCACTACAAGCCCTTCTGCAAAGCAGAGTTCAGCATAAAGAAGAAAAAAGGTCAAAATTATGTTCCAAGTGTCTATAGCATCGACTGACACCAAGGCCCCACCCTCCAACTGTCTGTTTTGCACACAATCGAACATCAGATTATCTATTAGAACTATCTATATATCTACCTATGTGAATTATGTATGTATATACATATGCATACATAGGTATTGCTTTATGTATCAAAACATGTACCTGCATATTAAAAAATTAATATAATCATCTTGTATACCTTGCATCAAACAGTTTAAGTTATATTCATATTAAACAAAAAAATAAAAAAAAATGTATACCTTGCATCAACCTTCAATTCCAACTCTAAAACAAAGAGCACTCAGGGTACTTTGGTAGTAGATATTTGAAGTGCTCAATAGGAACTGAATTATGTAACCTCTAACCCTTTTATGATAATGCAATTTCTTCTCTATTTGAGATTCCTTCTATTCTAATGCGATTCCTTCCAAAACGAGTAACCACCAGGTATGCGTAGACACACGTGACATTGCCTGTTTCTCATTACCTAAATGAGTAAACACCAGGTATGCGTAGACACACTTGACATCGCTTGTTTCTCATTACCTATAACCATGTACTACTGCCGAATCCTAAATGAGTAAGCACAGTTAGGCATAGACACACATGACGTTGCTTGTTTCTCATTACCTATAACCATCCACTACTGAATCCTAAACGAGGAACCACAAGATATGCATAGACACACATGTCATTCCCTAAGTTATGTAGAAAATCTCCACTCATGAATCTTCACCGTCCAACAAAATATCAGTACAAAATCCAAAAGGCCACTGGGAAAGGTGTTTGATTTTTTTTTTTTTTTTACATTTCAAGTAGAACTGGCGGGAGATTACCTCCCCCAGGCATTATTGCAATGTAGAATCTGCTGCCAGATTTACTACGCGAGTACTAATTCAAGCAAGCAGAGGCATTTCCTTTTAAAGTCAAGCAAGTCGGAAAGCTCTGCCCTGTTTTCTATGTAGAGAAATGTTCTTTATCCACACACACTCAAACTGAATAAAAATACAGGACTTAACAATTAACCCTGAAGCACACCTCAAAAGAACGGATCATTCTCTCGCTCTCTAAGCCAAATTTACCTGAGTCACTCAGCAACGAGGGCTTCCCACACACCCTAATCAAGGCAGCTTCAGCACAATTCCCGGCGGGAAGCGGCGCAGAAGAGTATCCTTTGTTATCTCCGCTACTTACAGATTTCTGGTCGTTTATCTTGAAAAGGGGGTCCAATTGACAATTTAGTAGTACCCAAGAGGGTAGTTTTGGGAGGATTTGGCAGCTTCCGCCGGCCGCCGTTGTTCGTTGTCGAAGTAGAGCTGTAGGGGCGGGAGGACTTGCTCCGTTGCTTGAAAGGAATTAGAGAAATATTCTTTTTTATTGTGTGTATTTTACTTCGTGTTCATTTCCCCTTTTTTTTTTTTTTTGCCTTTTAAGAATGATGAAATAAGAGAATTCTGAAATTGTATTTTCATTTGATTTCATGTCTCAAAAAAGGACTTTTGGCATCCACCAAAAAAAAAAATTGACTAAAAATCTAATACTATTTAAATTAAGACAATCTATCTACAGTACAAATCCATACACATATATTCTAAATCTCATTTATTAGCCTAAGGTTTGGTCCATTACTCAGTTAGCAGCCTAACATTAATGAAACTCACTTAACAACAACTCTTTGTCCAAAATGTCTCACTTGTAGCCAGTCACCGGAAGGTGACTTGCTACAGCAGGTTTCTTTTTTTTAAAAAAAATTCATTTCTAAAAAATGTTATTATTTGTAAAAATTCTAAAAAATTGTAAAAATTAATTAAAAAATATTTTAAAAATCAAAAATTTAGGGAAAAAAGATAAAAATAATTAAAAAATTACCCACAACACCCAGCACTTCACCCACTTACCCCCCACCACAACCCCCCTTGCACTCCCCACCCCAGGCCAAAAATTTTTTTACAAATTTTTTCTAACTCACTCATAACACTCTGACCACCCCCGCGTCCCCTCCCCCACCCCCTGCTCTCGCGAATTTTTTTTTAAATTTTTTCTAACTTATCCATAACATCTCAACCACCCCTGCGTCCCCTCCCCCACCCCCGTGCACACCCCAAAAAAATTTTAAAATTTTTTCAACTCACCCACAAAGCTCCGACCATCCCCCGACACCCCAAACAATCCAACCCCCAGCCCAAAACATTGTCATTTTCTTTTTGGACTGGGGGGTTGGATTGTTTCGGGTTCTAGGAGATGGTCGGAGCTTTGTGAGTGAGTTAAAAAAATTTTAAATTTTTTAGGGTGTGCGCGGGGGTGGGGGAGGGGACGCAGGGGTGGTTGGGACGTTATGGGTGAGTTAGAAAAAAATTTAAAAAAAAATCGCGAGAGGAGGGGGTGGGGGAGGGGACGCGGGGGTGGTCGGAGCGTTATGAGTGAGTTAGAAAAAAAATTTATAAAAAAATTTTGGCCGGGGGGTGGGGGGATAGGTGGGTGGAGTGCTGGAGCGTTGTGGGTAATTTTTAATTATTTTTATATTTTTTTCCTAATTTTTCGATTTTTAAAATATTTTTTAATTATTTTTTTAGAATTTTTAAATTCTTTTTAAATCACTTTATTCAAAAATACAATTTTCATTTTTTTAATTAAAAAAGGTCGCCGCGTGTAACTCCTGGTTGGTCTGGGAAAGTCAAAGGTTAGTCAACGATTGGTCAACGGTTGTTCAACGATCACCTGGCTACAAGTGAGACATTTTGGACAAAGAGTTGTTGTTTAGTGAGTTTCATTATCGTTAGGCTGCTAACTCATTAATGGACTAAACCTTAATCTAATAAATTAGATTTTCTCTATTCTCTACTGCAGCCACCACCAATTCTCCTTACATCCACTCCATCCAACTTCTTCTGCGGTCACGTCCGCCATCTAATTCAACCCCATCCTGCCAACCACCACCAATTCTTCTTCATCTCCACCCCGTCCAACCACCTCCGCCGTCAGCCCCTCCATGTAATCCACCCCCAAAGCCTCCACTTCCTTCACTGTCCACCAGCATCACCCCCTAGCGCCACTATCACAACCACCATCAATTCTCCTTCCACCCCCCTTTAACCTCTTCCCCCGTCATCGCCTCCATCAAACCCACATAATCTTAGATCCACCAACAACCTGTAATTCCTCATCTCTAAATCTTTTTAGATCCACCGACAATTCCCCCCCCCCTCCTTCCCTCCCTCTCCCACCATTGTCTCCTTCACCTCCACCTCCACCTCCTCCTCCTCCTCCAAACTCTTCTTCGTCATCTCATCCATTAAAACCAGCATGTGGGACGAGAATGGCTACCATAAAATAAAATTTGGGAACTTCAGAAAGTCTTTTCTTTAATATAAAATTTGGGAACTTGTTCCTGTTTTCTTCAATTTGCAGGAAGCAAAAGCATCCTGTTTTTCCAAACCGGAAACAATATTTCTGTAATCACCTAAAAGGCTACCATAACATACAAATAACAAATAAAAAAACAACTTTTCTATAATTTTCCCAACCAAATTAACATCGGTGTAATTTCGTAACAATCGACGCTGTAATAAGCGTCACTGTTTTAATAGGTTGTCAATAAACAGTTAAACGTGTCAAATATTTCACTATAATGAAAACATGGCTATACAAATTGTTTCTTTCTATACCACGAATCATTTGTATAGTGGTTTGTGTTTACTAGTAAACATGGTTATAATACTTATACACCGAAGCAGGCTTGCATGTTTTACTTTCTCAGTAAAAAGGAAAAAACATATATACAGTGGTTTTACACTGGCATTAAAATAATTTTTCTCTCGAACAGATCATGATAGGGTTACTTCTAAAGGAACAAAGGAACCCAACATATGCAATGTATAACTAACATATGTCTTAGCATATATCATAACATAGATCAAGCTGTTTATAATAGATGTTTATAAGATACTAGGATTTTGATTCTTTTCTTAGCTATTCATGAGATCATAATGGTCCGTAACATTGTTTTATAAGTGCCAATATGTACATCATCATCATCATCCGTACCCAGTATATCCCAACGACAACAAAAGCTATCGTCAGGGTCTGGGGAGGGTAAGTGGTAGGCAGACAATACCTCTATCCTAAGGGATAGAGAATCTGCTTCCAGTGAGACCCCCGGCGCTCTACATAAGTGCCAATATGTACGATTCTTTATAACATGTTGCCATCTTATATATTAAACGTTTCTTTACACGATTGCATACACACAGATCTCATTACAACCTTTGAACCATTTGTATATAAATAATATCGACGGGCAACATCAATGTATATACAAATATGCATGCATATGTATGTATATATATGCGGGGACACACATATATATACCCATACATACATACATGTACATATACACACACACACATATATATTATGTATATGTATGGACGTATGTATGTGTATATATGTATGTATAACTGGATTACATGTACATATATATGCACATACATATATATGTATGTGTATATGTGTGTACACATATATATAGACATGTATATATCCACACACATACACACGCATATATATGACATATGTGTGTGTTTGTCTCTACATGTATGTATATATCTGTTTATTCATAGCCCATTTTCTTATATTTCTTGAGTGGCATATGTCAATTATAGATAAGTAACACACATCAACAAACTAAATTTTCAAAATCACATGGACATGCAACCCACCCCCACCCACAGAACAAGAAAAGGGGAAAAGAAAAAGAACCCAAATTAAAGCCATAACTTGGCTCCACCAATACTTGTCATTTAAGTTTCTGTGCAATTAAACTAACACAAAGCTTTAGCTTTCTCGGCGAACTTAGACAATATTGCCAAACAACCACTTTTTTTTCTTTTTTTTATAGCAACCAAATGCATTAAAACCTTTCTGATTATCGACGTGTATGCCATGTCTTATTGAGCTAAATCCAGTACAATTTCATGGAGTTTGTCTCACAACCGCTCAAAGTTTTGCTTTGTACTTTTGTACTTATTCTTAACTTATATATTATATGTTCACACGCAATAATTCACATATGAATGAAGTGGTTCAATTCTAAATTTGTGCCTAAAGTTTTAACTGGCCAGTTGTTTGGGTGCCGACCACCTCGCGTTTGCTTTTTCTGGCTCTTATGTTATAGTTATTCGACGTTCTTACGTTATAGTCATTAATGAGATCAACATAAATAAAAATGTTCCCGGTGCACTAGGTTCCCGTATTTGTGCAGGGTCCAAGTAAAGACCATATAACTTCGCGATCTAATCTACGTAGTCTTACCATACGCTTTGTGCAAGAGATTGTTTCCGCGATAATTGGTCAATTATTTTAAAATTTTACTGAATACTTTATTTGATTACTTTCTTTCTTTTTTTCATCTCTGCCTTATCAATGTTATGGAAACTCACCTGGTCCTCAAAACCACCCCTATGACCATTTAGAACCAAATAATTTTAGTCGACTATGATTAGACCACAAGAAAAGAAGTCCAAGTAAATTCAGAACCTGACCAGTGAAAAGTTCGACACGGCTAATCAGTCTGGAATATAATGCACCAAAAAAATATTTAATTTCCGATGCATGTATAACACATACGTGTGTACATATGTACCCATATATAATTACATTCAAATAGAAAAGTTCTTTATAATGTCTTTTTGGTAAGTTTGGTGCCGGTAGTGGTGTTTGCGAACTACGGTTAGATTGCACTCTTCTTCCACGTATACATTCCACATGGGGAGTTATAATAATTATAGATGGAGATTCTTCAATTAAAAAACTAATAACAAGGTGTTTGCTATCTACATGCCATTGGCACATTTATAGGCAGAAAGTTAGGACTTGTGGTCAGATTATATCACCAAAGCACTATGTTTGACTCGTAAAGAAGAACATACAAAGTGTTCTATTTCACCAGAAGAAGAAGGTGATGGAATCCACTGTCTAATCTTCGGCCATCTGGTCCTTGGTTGGTATAAACCTGAGTAGTTTTATAAAGAAAATATATACAATTATAATCATACTTGTGTAACGTACACAATTGTACTTGTGTGACGTATACAATGAAGACATAGTGTGTCTTTTTTAACAAAATTACACTGGTTTATACTAGACAAGATACTAGAAAACAAAATATTATAAAACACAAAATATAAAACAGATCGTATCCGTTAGAAGAAGAACTCATTCTATCTTCAAGGGTTCTTTTATTTTTACTTTTAGTGGTGCTTTATGCAATACATGTATATGTGTATGTGTATATATGTATGTATGTATGTATGTATGTATGTATACACATACACACATGTGTATATGTATACATACACACATACACATGTGTATGTAGATATACACACACGCATGTATATGTACATGTATATATATGTGTGTATACACACCATGACTTCTTTTTCTCATTGTGGTATATCTTAATATCTTAATATTTGGATAAAAAAAAAGCATATCTTGACAACGAGAGTTCCATCGCCTCAGCTCCAAAGAGTTTCACGTATCTAATTAATATCTTAATACTCGTTGGATGCTGGGTGGAGAAGGCATGGGAGATATGGATGTCTTGGCATAATAGACGTCCTGTTTTACTTTCTCCTGCTTTTACCAAAACGTCATGTAAGGGTATGTGAAGTTTCAGTTTTTCTGTCTCCTTGTTTTCTTTTTTGTCTTGTGACAAACCAAAGCCTTTCCAAGTCAGTTTGTGGCTTTGTATGAGTTTGGTCGGTTATAATCATGCGCTCACATGAAAAGTAAATTCTGGAGATGTCTTAACCGAAGTAGGTGAAGGTATGATTATTGTGTTATCTATACACGAGCCGAAAGTTTTATTAGAATTAAACTATCTATCTTTTATGATGAAGTATTGTTTATCTCTCTCTCAACCTCTTCAGACCCTAACAATAGTTTTTGCTGTCGTTAAAATATACTTGGTATGTGTTGTGTGATCATTATTAAAAAAAAATTAAAACTTTTCGCCCATACAGACCCATTTTTTGCTGTCTCTTTTTTATGTTATAAAACAAATGTCTCCGTGATGACTTAATTGCCCTAGGATATGTAACATATTAATTCTCAATCTACTGCCACCTTATGTAAAAGCACTAATGGCCACTTATTTTCCTTGTGTATTAACAAGTAACAACCCCAATGTATCATTTAAACGAACAAAATAAAGAAGAAAATTATGAGGTTGAAAAAAGCATGTAATCATACATTTGCACTAAAACAGCCGGCATTCATAAAAAGCTCAATTTAATTGCTTTGTTCCCATGTGCGATTTGTTAGTGAAAAGAAGCAAAGAAAAGGTAAGCACTCTGATTAATTAAATAAGAGTATATTAGTTTTCGTGCCGGGGGAGGAGGAGGAGGGTAATGTACAACTTGATTGATTTACTAGAAAGTTGAAGTTAAAACGATCTAAAACAAATAAAGTAGTTTGTCTGATGTTGAAATTGGAGTTATATTTCTTCATTCCTGCAATTAGCTTAAAAAAAAATATTTACCATTCTCGTACTGCATAATTCATTAGTAAAGGTGGTCGCGGTGTACTAAGTTATGGTGTTTGTGTATAGTCTGGAGAGGAGTCGGATCGTTTTGTGATCTGATATACTCATATACATAGTCTTACTCTACACTTTGTGTAATAGTCTATTTCCGCAGCTCGAATTCGTGAACTTAAAGTTACAAAACACAATTTTTCAATTGATCCAAAGTCTGTCCTTACGGTACAATTTATTAGTGATTTGATAATATTATCTTATTCTCTCTAGGTTTTCCTTTTCCCTTTGCTTTTAATCATAGTTTTCCTCCATGCGCGTACTTGTATATTCTTTTTACGATTTTTTTTTACAACTTTAACTTTCTTTTTGATTTAAAATGTTATTACCTTAGTTAGAAGTGTTTCCTTGGTGAATGATAAAGTTTTGCGCTTCTACCGTCCTGACACTTACTCTTGGTTGATGACTTGAGAAATGCCACTTGGCGCCCCCAGGGTGTCCAGTGGTAAGTGACAAAGGTGATTGGGGCTAGAACCCCGACGTTTCGAGTTCGAGTCCGTGTGGAGACAATCTTTGTTGAAATATTACAAGGATTGCCTCTGGGCTGGCTGAGTCTCGTGTGTCATCTCCCTTTGCAGGGCTGCCGGTGGAGCACATCCCTCGATTTACATCCCACCTGGCTAAGAAGCCTCTGGTACAGGTGGGGGCAGAACCCACTCCCTCATCAAAGAAATGCCACTTGACAGTTACTGATGCCGGAGAAGTAAAATACTAATAAAAGCATTAAAACATATTATATTATAGATTAGCTGTCATCTATGCATGTACATATAGGGCTGAATATCTTACTGTAAGCAACATTTCTGTCTTTTAAGATAGAGGTATTATTTGTCTGTCCCTTACATTTTTAAACTTTAGCGATAGTTTTTGATTGCGTTAGAATATATTGAGTATGTTTGTTGTTGTTTTATTATAGAGTAGGTATCGTTGTCATATGGATGTTGTGATCAACATATATTCATAGAATCTAAAATTCATGGTGTTTTTGTGAAAAGACAATAAAAAAGTTCTTTTTTAAACTTATTTAAAGGGTAATTGTCAATCATTTTAGGTTAAAATGAACTTTACTTAAAGATTGGCTTTTTACACAGACAAATGCTTTACGAAGCCATATAAAGGGAGAAAAAAAAAAGAGTGCATAAAGATGGAATCTGATTAAACTAATTTCTAGTCTCCGCTGCCTAACAAGAATCCCATCAAACAATTTGAGTACTTCCTTTTTAAAACTCCCTTTTTTATTATTTGTTTTACTATCTTTATGGGTGTTATTTTTGGCGTTTACCTTTTTTACATTGATTCCAAAGCCTAACCCAACTTATAAAATGGGATAAGTTCATTTAAGAAATTTGCAGGAATTTTCCTAAAAAGCAAAAGATAAAACGAAGCCCATAATGACAAAGGCAGAAAGTAAACATAAGATAACTTTGACAAGACACCACTTCATTTAATAAATATTAACAGATCTTTATGGAGATTGTAGTAAATTAATAATTTGTTGTTTTAGATACAAAAAAGTCTATATCCTGATCTAGAAGATTCCCACCGTTTCATTTTTAATGAGTTTTGTGGATGATGCAAATTAGTAACCCAAAGTCCTCCTAGATTGGTAATACTTTTATTTTGGATGATGTAAATCAGAAACTCAACGTATTCCTAGATTGGTAAGGAGGTGTCAATTCTTACTACACTAGGCTAGATGAAAGTATTTCAATTCAAGTAGAGCTTCAATTTTTCTGGGCAATTTGAATAAATGTTGTTCAAACCTTCGTGGAAAGAAAGTGAATAGATGTTTTAATACGATGGAATTATGTTGATAATACGCAGGACTAATAGAAAGTTAGTTGATTAGGTAATGACAGTCATGTGATTAAAGTGATAATTTGATTTGAGAATGGCCGAAAGCTTTCATGTAATCATGTATAAACCGTTGTAAAACACTAGGATTTTCAACACAATTAATTTGTTAGGGAAACTTTTGTTAGGTCAAAGTGTTAACTTTTACAGGCACCTGGGCTTGCGTGTGGGAATTTAGTAATTATTGTTCGATAGTAGAGTTACTCTTTTACATCATTAGCGTATAAGCTACACAACCACTCATCCGTTATACAACATAGAGGAAATGTCTCCCGGACATAGTCTGATGGAAACATTAAAGGGGTAATCACCGTGAAAAAAGAAGGTTGAGAGTTCGAATCTCTCTAGGAACATTTGTGGAGAATTACATTGCTTTGTTCCTGGAGAATTCCATGTATATATAGCATGCCATTTGTCTGAATCTATCAGGTACTTGATTTACATCGCTAAACTTCCTGTGGAAACAGAGATGGAAGAGATCCTTATAGCATATGCCCTTTGTCTGAATCTATCAGGTAACTGATTTACATTCCTATACTTCCTATGGGACCAGAGACACTTATTGTAGAACCAGAAATGGCATGGATCTTTACAGTACAACCTTTTTTTACAACCTAGAGGAAATATTTGTGGATTAATTGGCCACCTAGAATACCTATAAATTAAAAAAGACATGCCAAACTGTAAACTACACAAGAAATTAATAAAGGTTTTAAAGGTGTAGTCTAGCTGCTATTTGAATGATAGATTCCGTCTAAGATTTCTGTTTTGAATATTGACAACCGTAGTGTAGATGTTTGGGTCTTGCCGTTAGTTTATTATATCGAAACGGTTTGGACTAAGACACCTTGTGGACACTAAGTCCTGTGCCTCTCACCTAAGAAGCCGCTAAATGACCTGATTTATATTTTATACGAATCTCTTTAAAACTGGAGCATTGAAAACCTTCAGTGTCAAGGTATAACCTTTTGTATCTAAACATTAAAAGCTAAGGAACCAGAACTTTGTCATTATCAATCTGTATAATGGCTTAATCATAAAGCATGAGATCCATTTGATGATGACAAGACGCGCCCTAATCTTCAGCCAAGCATAAATTTGCAATCTGCAAGTGGGGTTAAAGCAAACACGATATTTTTTATTAAAGAAACTTTTTTTTTTTTTGAAAACAAAAGAAACCTTTGATTTAATGTTATTTTATAATAATAGTAACTTTCATTTCTTTGTAGGAAAATGTGGCAAGAGCAAAAGTGTGAAATTACACAGAATGCGTATCATGATGCAATCTGTCTTATAGCATATTTTTAGTAAAAAAAAGTCAAATCTCTAGTATTACTTCTAGATTTGTATTGATAGAAGATCAGTGGTTTTCTAAATTGATAAGGTATAACTAGAAACCTTTACAAGATGTCCACTGCAAATTAGGTCAACAACCTTATAACTCACGTTGTATGTATCCCGATCCAAACCTACGATCTTTTAGTTATAATATTCCAACTTTAGATACTAAATGAGCTATGCACTTTGGGATGTCTTATAGCATATCTTCCATTCAAGTTTAGCGAAAGGGAAGGTGGATTAAATAAAGAAAAGTCTACATAAAATAGTTATCTTTTTCCTTCTACACATTATTTTCTTTTACTAATATAATGTAGGGGTATGAACAGAAACCCTCCTATAAACTAAAACAAAGTTACAAATGTCTCCATATACTGTTTTATACATTTTCCTTCATATCTAAATAATCAACATGGAGAAAAATACCCACAAAAATATTTTATGAAGACATTTTATAACTATACGTTTAATTCATAGAGGATATTTGCAATCATTCATACAATATAATTAAGATTCCCAGAGTAAAATCTTTACCGTGGAAAATCAGAAAATATAATTAACAATGCGCAAATACTATTGATATATTACAATGAAAAAAGGGAATTAGATCGAACATTTAGAAAGATAATGCTTGAACTACATTCAGCAATGTTAAATGAGAGATGAGCCAAAGCATCAGTGTGCTTGTAATCTTCAAGACAGCCTCAACCTTCTTTATATAGAATTCGATAATATTCAGAATCAAGTAGCACAACTGAAATTGCTACAGAGACGGGATTTACTAGAAGTAAACTTTCCATCTCTTGTGATAAAGATATTGTTTACATGCTTCTCACCCTCTCCATACTTAGCTTTTGTTGTCGTTGTGATATACTAAGTATGTTTGTTGTTGTTGTATCTTAGAAAATTATCTTCCGTTTTAAAGATATTGTCATATTTAACTTTTTAATCCAGTGTGATTTATGTTACATTGAAAAGTCAACTATAATAATATCTTTGAGATGGAATAAGTAAATAATAAGAAAAATAGCACCTCACTCAGTCGACAACAACAACAACAATCATACACAGTATATCCCAACGGCAGCAAAAGCTATTGCTAGAGTCTGGAGAGGGCAAGAGACAGGCAAACAATACATTCATCCCAAAAGATAGAGAGTTTGATTCCAGTGAGACCCCGGCTCTATTTGTACCTGCGTAAATAATACAATAATAGAAATATGTACTAGTGAATTGATTTTACTAAATATAAATCAAAACTTTATAATATTAAAATAGTCAACCATGGATATGCACAAATAGTTAAAAGACAAAGATCAAAACAAAAAAGTCATTCGAGAGACCAGGAAATTTGTATTTCAAAAAATCGTATATGCACGCATGTTTCCTGGTCATATGTACTTGATCCATGTAAATGATTACACTTGTTTTGAAGTACCACGTCCAAAGTATGTTTTAAAATTTATCTAATCTTATGACATAGCATGATTTAATGGGTATTGTTGTTGTTGTTATTATGACATAGCACGATTAGATTGAGTTGTCTAGGATGAGGATTGATGTACTAATATAACAATATAACAATGAACAATCATGATGGATTCATAAAAGTCGTAACGTGAAGAAATAAGTGCCATCAGAATGAAACATCCATTCATAATGTAGGATATACTAACTTCATCTTAATCATGTCACCGAACTTCAAAGGTTGTTTTGTGTCGTCGCTTTCAGATGGTTGTTATGTGAAAATGACGAGCAGGGCGCTCAAGTCAGTTACGGGTGTTTTGCCTATGCAATTTATGCTGGAATAAAGGTTTGAATTACGGGTGTTTTGCTTATGCAATTTATGCTGGAATAAAGGTTTGAATGAAACCGGAGAAAGATCTCACTGAGTTTGTGAGTTTTAGTGTTATGGTCGAGATGGAGTTCTGGGAGTAATGCTCCAGTAATTCTCCAAAGACTGAATCTCGAATCCCCCTCCCCGCTGTGAGTGGAGGGGTATTTATACTTGAGATAGTGGAGGTCTGACCCCTGCCAAATGATGAGATGGCGATGTGTCTGAGATGGCGGTCTAGTCCATTGCAGAGCTGCAGTGTGATGGGACTAAAGCCTGAGACCGTAGCTGTTGTGTAGTTCGGCTTGTAATGATGACCTTGTACTGAGCCAATTGATGCTTGACATCTGGAAAGTAACCTGCTGGGTTATTTAGTGGGTCCCAAAGTACGATAGATAATATCTTTCTTTGAGTTCTTCTGCTACTGTTCAGGATAGCAGAGCCAATTACGAGGCCGAGGCCGACATCAATCCGAGGCCGAGGTGAATAAATATCCTTTACTTGCCAAGATTGACTTCTCAAAGGTTATTTTGATTATTGCATTGCCAAGCCGAGATGAGATATTCTGAAGTATTATGTACACCCTCACTTCAACAATTCTTAACCATGTATCAACAAGTGCCGACCTGACTCAGGAACACGGCCGAGCTGAACAGGAGTTATAATTGAATTTGACTTAGCCGTTTTAACAAGCCTTAGGTGAAAGTATAAGATAGCTGATCAGAAGTGCATTTTTGCCGAGCTGAAGTTCAGACTGGATGCCGAGGTGCAAACCTTTGACAATAAAAGTATAGCCGAAGTGTAGTTAGGCCGAGCAGCAGTGCTTTTGTGCCGACTTGCGGGACTTGAACACTTTATGCCCAAAATCTTCAGTTGACTGTTGTTGACTAACAGATAATTATTTTTGGTTCATCAATATCTATCTTAAAATAATAAGAGCACCCGAAAGTTATAGTGTAAACAAGACCCGATCAATCATTACTATAAGATTCGACTAATGATCGAGGTTTAGATCTTTCGGTACCTGATTAATTTTTTAATCAGCCAATGAGATATCTTCAGACTACCCCTTAAGACTTTAACAGTCATTAGACTAGTTATCCCAGACACACACGAATCACGCTCCTAACCGTTGCCCGATGGGATTCTCTTACCGTACCGTGAAGATTATTGTCTTTGTATTCAGCCTCACATCTTACGTTAACCATCTTTTATTCAGTCTTACAACCTTTTCTAATGTCACATGTCGTGCAATGTCGACATCCACATCCCTAAAATGAGAGAATCCGGACCGAAGATTTGCATACATATGCTGATAAGAAAATCCAGACCGAACATTTGCATGCATACGCCCCCACTAGAAATTCCTTCCTTTATGAGCCAAGTGACGGAACATCTCATTAATATTTCTCCTGCTTTATAAAACACACATGATGAGTTTAATGTGGTAAAAGTAATGTAATTTTGAAGCTACACCTATTACAGAATGGACGAAATAGTCACTCTTGATCAGCAGTTTTAATTACGCAAAATATACGAAGTTAGACAAACATTTTACCATGTTTAAAATCGTTACACTATGTTACTTTTGAAATTGTCAGTATGATGCAATGATGATTATCCCTTCAGTTAATAACCAACATAATGAATGAATTATGCTCCATCAATTTCAGCAGGAAGAGGGACTTTCATATATAGGTAGCATTGTCGACGGAAAAGATTCTCACTTAAAGCACTTATTAAATCATGATGTGTTACATGGTTGAAGAAAAAACATGCATGATGGCATATAAGGAGGCATGAATGATGGGGATGAGATCTATTGTCTAATTACAAGATCTACGGCCAAAAATATACAAAATGTTGTTTATAGTGATTATGATGAGTTCAAGGTCAATTGGGCTAATCCACCAAGATTTCATCAAAGGTCAAGATGGATAACATTCTCGAA
Organism: Eustoma russellianum; assembly: GCA_036186865.1. Classification (NCBI taxonomy): domain Eukaryota; kingdom Viridiplantae; phylum Streptophyta; class Magnoliopsida; order Gentianales; family Gentianaceae; genus Eustoma; species Eustoma russellianum. Next base: position 1,948,284 of record AP025052.1, read on the forward strand.
TGCATGTGGAGGTGTTTTTTTGTGGATCATGTCATTTCGAATGTGATCAGAAAATCAAAAATCAGACAATAAAAGTAGCGATGGAATCGCGACACCTCCTCATACCATAAAGAGATCACTGACCTAAAACTCAATTTGTAGCTTAATTGAAGATTGTCAAATTGACCCAAATTGGGCTTGTAATTTAGTAAAGTCTTTTTCTTTTTCTTTTTGGAATAAAGAGACATGGAATGCCACCCCCAAATTAGATTCTATTAGTCAATACCTGTAGAAAAGTGTAAAATTGATATTTTCTTTTTAAGTTATATTCTTTGTTTCTTGATAGCACATAAAATCAAGATTTACTTCTCTTGAAAGGCGTTACCTTTGCTTGTTCTTGATCAATTATGGGTGTTTCACTGATGTCTGAGCCAAATACTCATTTTATAGTAGACACTTTTGTGTGAGCTCCTTATATATGACATCTTCCAATCTAGAAAGCCGCTAAGCTCCTGATTTATATCTTACAAGATGCATCTTGGACTGAGACGGTAAAACCCTTTTGCACAAAATATGACCTTTTTGCACAAAAAAAATGAGAATTACTTTTGGAGGCTAATCTAGATTTTCGGAAAACATTTTTCTAAATTTCAAAAGAGTCTACTAAACAATTACCCAACTAAGGTGATCCTAGACGTGTATCAGATAATGTTGTTGATGTACACAGCGCATAGCTCAATTGGTTCCTGAAGGACAAATTTGCTAACAAGGTACAAGGTTCGAATCCTGCACCCTGCATTGTGGATGTCTTATCTTCAGACTCCAATGCGAGTCGGAAGGATAGGCCCCTAGCGTGCGTGTTCTGTGCCTCCTCTTAACGAGCCGCTGAGTACCTGATTTACATCCTTTCAGCTGCTTCGTCGGGTCGAAATGTAGGAGGCCCTTGGGGTTGGGGTTCAACCTTTTCCTAACAATGTTGTTGATTAAAAAAAAAATTTCTCACTTGTGAAGTTTATATTACATGGCTCAAGAAAAAGGTAAAACGAATCTTTTTTGATTACATGTTACATTCTGATTGGTCGAATGCATTGAATCGTCTATATTAAAAATGTCCTGTCTTTGATAAGGATCAAGGTATCATCATACATATAAGTACAGACACAGAGTGATCATATATAGAGACCAGGAACTGATCTTACATTCAAGCTCCAAACTTCAAAACCTCAAAAGGGATCGATTCTTATACTCATCATAAACCACTCATTTATTCATATCCATTCCTCTTCTTTCTCTATTCATCACTGACTTGCATGAATACATATGATTTTGCCACCCTTCTTTGCTACACTCTACTCATTTCTTTTAACTAAACCACCTGATAGATTGTCTACAATTATCATCATCATCAGACATACCCAGTATATCACAACGAAAGCAAAAACTATTGTTTGGGTCTGAGATAGATTGTATACAATTGTGATAAAAAAATTTGTTCACTATACTTGAATCTCTTGTTATTATTTTTGATTTTGTAGCTACCCTTTTGTTAGAAATGGATTATTTGAGAGAAACGGAAGGGAAACGAATCCATGATCACTATTCAAATAAATCCTCACAACTTATATATGTTCCGGGGACTATTATAGTCGGAGCCGGACCATCCGGGCTGGCCGCGGCGGCGTGTTTGAAAGAAAAAGGCATTCCAATTGTTATACTAGAAAGATCACATTGTATAGCATCATTATGGCAGCTCAAAACATATGATCGCCTCCGGCTTCACTTACCAAAGAAATTTTGTGAACTTCCACTTATGCCCTTCCCCAAGGAATTTCCAGCATATCCTTCTAAGCAACAATTTGTTGATTACTTGGAAGCATATGCAAAGAGGTTTGGTATTTCTCCGGTTTTCAATAAGGCGGTGGTGGCGTCGGAGTATGATGGAAGTATAGGTTTTTGGCGGGTTAGGACGGAGGGGAAGACGGCGGAGGAGACGACGGAGTTTGTGTGCCGGTGGTTGATCGTGGCCACCGGAGAAAATGCGGAACCGGTGGTGCCGGTGATTGATGGGATGAAAGAGTTTGAAGGGGTGGTAATGCATACAAGTTGGTATAAAAGTGGAGGGGTATTTAAGGATAAAAAAGTGTTGGTAGTTGGGTGTGGAAATTCAGGTATGGAAGTGTGTCTGGATCTTCATGATCATCATGCAAGGCCTACACTTGTTGTTAGAGATACAGTAAGAGCTGTCAATCAATTTTTCTTGATCATCTGTTTTTCTTATATGTTTCCTTTAAATCATTTCCATCTATTCAATCAGTTGAATGAGATTCAGTTAGCTAAACCGTTAAGTAATGCGTGCAATCTAATGGTTCAATCAGTCAATTTTTGAACGGTTAGACCATGCAAATATACATTATTTAACTGTTCAACAAGTGACCAAATGAATGAGACCGGATCTTCTCACCACAATCCTCTCACTCACTTCTCACTGTACGACACGTGGCAGCAGGGCAGGTGAGGCTAGATAAGGATCACCTGCATCTAGCATCAACACCCTCCCTTGTTGCCACGTGTCATGCGGTGGAGAAGGCGGTGAGAGGATTATAGATGAAGGTATCCAAACTCCAAATGAATACCCTTAAAAAAGAAGCATATCCATTACAACTTTTTTGTTGTGTGTTTTTTTTTTTTGTCATTTAAAAGCTTTTTTCAATTATAATAGGGCAAAGATCTTCGTCTCAATCTTTGCCTGTCGGATTCACAATCGGCGGGCCCGGGGGGACAAGTTGCTAGGTTTTTGGGTTTTCGTCTTAAAAGCTGTATGTGTTCACCAACCAAATGAGTTTTAAGTGTGACAATGACCATCACGCTTACATGGAATTTTGGCTAGTTGCTTACATCCGACCTCTTATATTTTGTTATAAACGAAAGTTTTTAATTCAATAGGGTAATATTGTTGTAATTTTCTTCTCTGTGCATGTGTTTTACCAAAAAGAAAGACATATTGCGGCTCTTCTTGTATTCTATTTCCTTCATTTTTCTTATTATAAATTTTAGAATTTTCTATCACAAATTACAGCCTTATAAAGATATATGCTCTGCTTAAAATGGGTTTTTGTTTTTTGTTTTTACTTTTTTCAAAACATTAAAGTCACTCTCATTTATGATATTTGATGGAGTGATCACGAGATAGGAGAACGACTCTTGTTCAGAATTTCGTTAAAAATATTTACGAATTTTGCTCAAGCATGTCATGTACAATAAGTCACTTTCTGGAGATTCTAAACTTGCGAGAATTTATCTCATTAAAACAAAAAGCAAGATCAACTTAGGAATTGTATAATATATGCTATTGCTGATACAAAGTAATTATTTTTACAACCCCAAACCCACTTTCTTGAATCTTTTTGAAAGGTTGTATCACTTAAATTTTATGCTTTATTAAACCCAAAAAAAATTGAATATTGTCTACTGTGCTAAAGAGACTTATTCTTATTATCATTTTCTTTCTTTCTTTCTTCATATGTGTTTGATTAAATGTTTTTGTGGTGAATTCTAGGTGCACGTCTTACCAAGAGAGATACTAGGAAAATCAACTTTTGGGTTGTCCATGTGGTTACTCAAGTGGTTGCCAATTCAACTTGTGGATGGATTGCTGTTGATTATATCAAGAATTATATTGGGTGACACAGCTAAATATGGTCTAAATCGACCTGTTAAGGGACCCCTTGAGGTCAAGAATTTGTCTGGAAAGACACCGGTGTTGGATGCTGGGACACTTGCCAAGATAAAGAGAGGAGACATCCAGGTACTAAGATCTTGTCAATTGTCCTTTCTTTGCAATATTTGGAAAATCAAATCACCTTTTCCCTACTTGCATAATGCAATCCTTCTTTTTTGGTTGCAGTTCATGTTGTTGCATCAATCATGGTATTTTGTAGTGAAAATTTTCATATTCTATATTTTAATTTTGAAGTCCTTCATCGTTCCGGACCTAATAAATTTTGTAAAAAATGTAAATAAGGTTTATTCAGCAGGTTTCTAGATTAAAAATCTTTACTGGGTTTTTTTTTTTTTGCGGAAACATTTCAATTTATATATATCAATAAAAAGGGACAAAGCCCAAATACAAGCTTCAGCATGATTTGTCTGTTCAGACAAATTCTGCCAATTTAGTCTAAACATCTATGATGTGTTTCATGGGATCTTCCAGAGCTGGTTTCCTTTTTCTAGTTTTTTTTTTCTTCTAGTTTTTGGTGGTTTATTTTTCCTATTTGTGATTGCTAAGCCCAGTCAGAATATCTACATGCTTATGTTGATACCGAATACTTTGAAAGTTAGAGTTGCACGACGTGGATTTCGTGAACAACAATTCGTCTTCTTTAGCAAATCAATATTTTTGGTTCTTAGGGCATAGTCCAGTTGATTTTCGGATTGTGATTTGCTTCAAGAGGTCAAGAGTTCGATTCTAGGGATACTCACAACGTGGGTGTTCCTCTACTGCTAGGCCGAAGGTCTGGTTTGCGGGGGACACCTTAGGTGTATCACTGCGTAAGATCTCACCCAATCTAGGAGATCGCTATGCTTCTGATTAACACCCTCCACACAGCTCCTTGGGATTGAGACGATGAGCCTCCCGGAACGAGGGATTTCACATTTTGCTCTAATATTTTTGGTTCTTACTATAATTGGATGATATGAAAAAATTGTAAGTAACCTTTAGAGGATACATACGCTGAACATGTAACGTTACACCTTATATTAAAGTGGGTTTTTTCTTTCTTTTTCGTTCTCATTTTCCTTCTTTCCCAAGTATTTCTCACGTTGCAGGAAAACTTTAACAAATAAATCAAAATGGTTGAATTAATTTCCACTTGTCCAAATGAAAATATTCATTTATATATCTTGGCTAGTCTTTAATAGCTTCATGGCTCTCTACTTTTGTTCAGGTAAGTCCCGGAATTCAAAGGCTAACAAGCCAAACGGTGGAGTTTGTCGATGGGAAGAAAGAAAATTTTGACGCAATCATCTTTGCCACTGGCTATAGAAGCAATGTGCCTTTTTGGCTAAAGGTAATTTCTTAAACGTTATGTTTACGATTGTTAACGCGTAAGGACTTAATAATATAATTTAAAAGTTTTAGTCAATAAGATACCATAAATAGACGAAACTATTTCTGGTAAGGTTGCTACTTCGCGATCCAATGTACCTTTCCAGCCATTTCTGGTAAAAATACTTTACTGGGCCTTTCTAGCCATTTGAAAAAGATCTTACCTTACACTTCGCGATCCAATGTACCTAAAGGTCACAAATAGACGAAACTATTTCTGGTAAGGCCCAGTAAAGTACCTTTAGCATTAAAATAAATAAATAAATGGAAAATGAAGTAAGAGTCAAAAAAAATTAAGAAAGTGGGGTTAATAGTGTAATGTTTCCTTCCATGACAGGAAAAGGGAATGTTCTCAGAGAAAGATGGGCTGCCTAAAAGACCTTTTCCAAATGGCTGGAAAGGTGAATGTGGGCTATATGCTGTGGGGTTCACCAAACGTGGCTTGCTTGGCGCATCCATGGATGCCAAGAGAATCGCAGAGGATATTGAAAATGCTTGGAAAGATGAGGCCAAATATTTATCCTATACAACCCCTTTTCCTTCTTCATAGTGCATTTACTAATCATCACACTTTAGCTAAGGCTAGTTTGTCATTTCACATAGAGGCTACATTAAATCATGAGATTTTTATTAGTTGATTGGAGAGTTTTGGGTGCCTTTTTGTCTCAAGTTGGTACCTATATAAAGGAAAAGAGGGAAGAAGACAGTGTATGCTCATAGTATCACCAATGATGTGATAATTCCACTTTTGTTCTTCATATTCATCATATATAACAAAGGTTTGTTGTTTTTTCTCATTACCAAGCACCTTCGTGTATATATGTAGATAAAGACAACTTTTATTTATTTTCGAATGTAGGATGTGGTTACATCTATAAAAACACAACCTCAAATAGGCTGAGGTAGTTCGTGTAAAGTATTAAAGATGTGCATTATGAAATATTTCAAATTGGGCTAGATAATGTGATGCTAAGTTAGTCTCGCGTAAATAACATGTAACGGGAGCTAGATAATGTGCAGCCGAGTTAGTCTCGCATAGAGAACATGTAACAGTAGCTCCTGCCGACCGTATAAATAGATACACTCGCCCCTCATCCGTCCATTTCTCTAACCTTCAGATGATTCTTCCTCCCTCAATACTCTCTAGCCTTCAATTTATGCCCAAACAATCAGTCTCCATTTCGATTGCAATGTATCGCAGTGAGAAGAAAATAAGTTATAGCATTGCTACTTGCATCTCAGCTGCGATGGGTGTAGTAATCAGGCGAAGCAAATGGCGCCAAGAAGATGACCCTTGTATTCAAGTGTGACATTTTTTTTTTCTTCTCCTTTTGTTGGTTTTGGGGAGGGGGTGGGGGAACGGCATGAGCTTGGTGTGTTTTTGTGATGTGAGAAGGTAGTTGATTCTTTTACTAAGATAGCTTTGTTTTTGTGTGGTGACTTGAGATTGTAATCGAATATGATGGGAAACTTTTTATGCACAAAGTCGTTTTCGGTGTATCAGATTCTCGCATTTACGTAGAGTTCAGAAATGAATCGGATCGATTCCCTGGCGTACGTTGAGCATTCACTTTCTTTTGACTTTCTTTTGACTTGCACTGTTCAACTTCTATTCAAAACCTTCAATTCCAAGTTGGTGGAAGGACCACTCTTTTGAAATAAGCTCCACAGTTATATCCAGATTCAGTCTGCTCCGATCGAGTTGTTTATATGTACAACGACAAAACATTCAAATTGGGATTAATTTATCATAAACTTCTTTCATCTTGTTTGCACATTTGTGAATATGATAGGTAATTTATAATAAAGACACTTGAAGAAAGTGAAGAACCAACTAAAGTTGAAGTGCTTGTTGATGATTGAACCAATTAGGAAAATATTAAAACTCTTGCAACGTCATTTATCTATTTTTTTTTAATCAACCGAAGTAAAAATCTCATAGTGGTGATCAAGTTATCTTAAGAGAATGACGTCTGTGTATCTTATCCAATCTTGTATACAAAATTATATACTTGTTCATAAACTTAAGGTCAAAATTCAAAAAGTTGCTTCGAAATTTCATTAAGAACATTTATTTTTGTTAAACTTTAAATGCTTTTTAGTTCAATGGTTACAATAAATGCATGCACCTTCAATAACTTAGCCTTTTAACGTGACATCACTTATCTAAGCATTAGAAAATCAGCAATAAATATTGTCACAGCATATTCCAAGTTGTAGCCATTTAGGCAATCCTATATGGACAGTCAAACACCAGTTTCGGGAACAGAATTAGACTTATATTGACTAGTTTTGAAATTGTTATTCTTAGTTTCATTTCATAATCTAAATATGAAATTTAGTCTTCTGGAATGGCTAAAGTTTGACATTTTCTGAAAACCCATTTTAGGTTTAGAAAATCGGATGTAAATCACTTGAATGGTAAATTTTATGATGGTTTATGAAAATTAAAAACTATTAGACATATGTGGACCAATAAAATATAGTAGTCGACATGTTGGCAGTGATAAATATGAAAAACAGGAAGTCCATAATCAATTATTATGTTTCTTATTGGCAGTTAAGTTTACTAGAATTTACTCAATAACCACTATAAAATTTGATAGTTAAACATGGGTAAACCTATTGACATTAAACCGACATTTTTGATTTCTTATTTTTTAGATTTAAACCCACGTTTTAAACAAACGGACCTTTATTTCTGAACGCGCTTCTTAAAGAAAAAAGAAAAAGACTCAATATAGTATCATAAAGCTAATTCCTTCACAGTGCAATATACAATACTTGAAATACAACTAAAAGGATACAAAACAAACTGAATGTATAGCTAATTCCCTTTTTATTCGACATCCTTTCTAAACATTTTGCTGGACATATTGAGTATGCCCTGTTGTATTATTTTTTTTTAAAAAAAAAACACAATATTTTTTATTTATTCTCAAGATAATTTTTACATCCGACATTTCTTTGACATGCACGTTTCCACGTGGTGTCACCTTGAGAAGCTAAATTCTATCTTGGGGCTCGGGTTATAGTGGGCAATTTTAGGTCTTTTTTTCTTCGATCCCATTTTCCTCCGTGGCTGGTTTCTGTCTCGTTCTTCCCCCTTCGTTTTGTTTCCTCTTCGTTGTATATTCTTGTTCTGTGTGTTCGTCTTTCTTTTTTCTGTTTTCTTCTTCGGCTTATCTGATTCTGATGTAGGCTGTGCTTACGTCTGTTTGTATACATCCTTTGACATATGGTGGAAGCTCTTGTGGTCTTTAATTCTGTAAAGGTTTGCTTCATCATCCCGTGCTGAGCAAGGTTGTGGGCCGCTGTATTTGTTTCTCTTGCCCCATATCTAATCGTTCCTCTGAGTCTTCTTGTTATTTCTTCTACCCATCTCATTGCTGGAGATTCTTCTTTGATGTTCTCTGTTTTTGTTGTATTTCCTCTATTTTTTTGCAGTCTGTTTGTATCTCTATCTCTTCCATTTGTATGTTGAGATTTGTCTTGTGTATGGTGTAGTAACAGATTGCTATGAGTATTGTTTGGATTTCTGCCTGTAGCGGATCTGTGACTGGTAGCTTAAAGCTTATTGCATGTTTGAAATTCCCTTCATCATCTCTGAGAATTACTCCCCCAGCTGCTGTTTTCCTTCCGATAGCTGCATCCGTATTTAATTTTAATCTACCTTTTGGGGGTGCTTCCCATTTCAGTATCTTTGCTGGTTTTGGTTGCATTTGTGCAATTATGCCTGCTTGTAGTAGAGCTTCATTGTGTGTTGCCATTTTAGTCTTGTTCTTGGTTTTGCTCCAATTGTACATATGTGCTTTGATTTGCTCTTCTAGTGTTTGTGGTTTCCATTCTGCGTCTTCTTGTATGATTTTGTTGTAGGCTTTCCAGGTGTACCATGTTATTATTCCTGGAGTTATGATTCTGAGTGCCCCTGTTATTGTTTTTTCTGAGCCTTTGAGCCACCATGCCATTAAGTGTTGTCTGATTTGTTGTTGTGGTTTCGTTGGCCCGTCCATCAGATATGCGAACTTTTCCCATATGCTTGTTATTTCCTTGCATTGTATGAATATGTGGCTTTCGTTTGCTTCGTCCTTCCTGCAAAAAGGGCAAATTGTGGGTGAGATGGTTATAAATTTTTGAAGGTTATCTTTTGTGGGGAGGGATTTATGTAATAGTTTCCATAAGAATATTTTGATTGTCCCTGTTTGGTATTTGTGCCATATAAACTTGTGTGATAGCATGGTGCTTTTGGTCCTTCTGCATGTTTCATAGGCATCCTTTAGTGTTATCTTTTCTTCTTCATCCTGCCATTTTTCTGTGCAGTGGTTGTTTATTTGGCAGATTCTTTTCCATATTGGCGTGTCCGTTGCCTTGTATTGAAAGTTGTGTCTTGTTCTGTATTTTTGATTCATGTACTTGCTCCACAGGCTTTCATTCTGTTTGTATCTTGCCCATAGTTTGCAGGAGTAGGCTCTTTGGATGGTGCTTATGTCTCTGATGCCCAGCCCTCCTTCTCTTGTGGGCATTGTTAGTTTTTCCCATTCTTGCCAGTGGTGTCTTTCTCCCCATAGGAACCTTTTCATTTTTCTTTCTAGGTCTTTTATGACCTCCCTTGGTAGTGTTGAGGTTGCTAGGATGTGTAGTGGTATCGTGACAATACATGTTTTATCAGTATGAGTTTTGATGCCATGTTGAGCATTCTGTTGCTCATTGATCTAGCTTTCTGTCAAAGTGGTTGAGAATAGGTTGGCAATATTTTGTCCTGTTGATGCCTCTGTGTATGTAGCATTCCAAGTATTTCAACGGGGGTTTGCTGTGTTGCATCTCCAGTATTTGTTTTATACTTCTTCTTCTTTTTTCCGTCATCTTTTGCACTTGTTATTAGTGGCTTTTGCAAAGTTGATCTTTTGGCCTGAAGCTGTTTGATATTGTTGGAAGAATTCTTTCAGCTTCTTTACGTTTTTTTGTTGTTCCATTGGTGAACACTAGGTAGATCATCTGCAAATGCTAGGTGGGATGGTGTCTTGATTCCTTTTCCCACCTCATACTCCTTTATATTCCCATTTTCTGTTTGTGCCTTTATCCCTCTACTGAATCCCTCTGCTGCAATGATGAATAGTAGTGGGGATAGTGGGTCCCCTTGCTTTACCCCCCTTGTTGGTCTGAAGTAGTCTGTTGGGCTGCCGTTTACTATAACTGATAGTTGTGTGGTTTCTAAATGGTTGAAAATCAGTCTTCTGAAAGTCTGTGAGAAGCCAATTTCTCTAATATCAGCTTGAGGTATACCCAGTCTACTCTGTCAAATGCTTTTGTCATATCTAGTTTTATTATGACGTTTGATCCTCTGCATTTTTTCTCTATGTGATGCATCATTTCACTTGCCATTAGGACTTGGTCTGCAATTTCTTTTCCTTTCATAAAGCCTGCCTGTTCCTCTGATATTATTCTTGGCAGCATGCTGTTAAGTCTTGTTGCCATGATTCTCGTGTTTATCTTGCTTATGAAGTTTGAGAGACTTATAGGCCGGTAGTCTGAGTAGCTTCTGGGATTATCTGTCTTTGGTATGAGGGTGATTGCAGTTTTTGCCATTTCCTTGGGTGGGAGAAAGCCTAGAAAAGAATTCTTGTGTAGCCATGAGTATATCGTGTTTGATTGTATCCCAGCAATATGCCCCTGTTGTATTATTCAACTTATTTCCACAATTGTTACTAGATCGTATAAAAGTGGCTGATTCCATATTATAGCCAGAAAAAAAGAGAACCTGAGCAGAGGGAAAAGTTTGTAGGATGTTGGGGAAGAAAGGGTAGAGGCACGATTGAAAATGACTTATCAATTTTATCATCAGTCCTCAGATGAGAGGGAAATCATACCATTCCACAAGATTCATTGAGAATTTTGGGTGCAACAAGTAAACCCTGGCTGGATTTATCACCTTACCTTGTTTTCGGTGTCAGACTATCAGTCTGGGACCGCCACTTCTCACTACATTCTTTTCCCTTCCTGTATCGTTCTTCCATGCGCCCAAAATTTAAGACGGTAATGAACCAAGCCGTTCAGTTGTTCGATTCGAGCTCGAATCGGATTAAAGGTTAATGAACAGAGTTTGAACATCTTTTTTCTGTTCGAACTCGGTAAGTGGCACCGTTCGTTTAAGGTGTTCTGCTCGTTAATGTTGTTCTTGAGTTAAACGAACCAAGCTTGAACAATTAAATATGTTCGTTTAAATGAACCGAATTTGAACAACGCAATGTTTGGCTCATTTACAGCCCTGCCCATAATACAACAAATGAGTCGAGTCGGGTCGAACCGAGCCAAACCGATCTAGTCCGAATACTAATTCTTGAATCGAATAATTTTAAAAATTTTCGATCTTGAATTCGAACATGATGTCTATCTGATTTTTGATCTCAAACATCTTCGAACTCAAGAAAAAATTCGACATATTCGTGCGTAATTAAAAATAGTTTTTACTTTGAAAATGGTCATATAAATATAAAGTTCATTTTTAACTCATAATATTGAATGATTATTATTTTTTGCATGCAAAACTATTACTATTTAAATAATTAGCAGTTATATGTCACATCATACATAATTCTATATACAATTTTGAGTTCGAACATGATCACTAGCTAAAGATCGAAACATCAATATGCTCAAGTTAAGTAATCGAGTTGATTCGAGTCAATCTTGAGCATTTTCAAGCTCAACGAGTCGAGCAAAAAAACCTCAATCAAACTCGATCGGCTTACGAACATCTTTGCTCATTTACAACCCTAGCTCATATTCTATAAAAATTTTTATAGAACTATGTGATATAAACCGACGACATATGCATAAAAAAAAAATAGTCTCATTAGAACTTTATTTTCAGCAGAACCGTAAAGGGCCCAAGTCCAAACATTGCTCATGGCATGCCACATTCTTTAATAAGTCGCATTCATATCAAGAACCCCCTTTTTCTTTTTGCTGAAGAAACAATTTACTAATTTCATTTAACACCGTCATTACCTTTAAAAGAAAATTGTCAGTACAAGTGTAATCTAAAATCTTCATTTAATTGGTGGAATGGTGGCATAGAAATAGAGGTTGCAAATCACCGACTTATCATCGTAATCTTTTGGTCAAAAAGAATCAACAAAGAAAATGGAGCCTTTTTCAAATTTAGCACATGGATTCGATCAACGTGTCGCTTTCAAATAAAAGTTTAGTACGAACCACTTGGCTTGAAGTGTATTTGCCATAACCATCAATTCATCTAATTCTAACGTCGTAAACAATTACGAAGAGGAAATTAAATAAAGGAAATAAACTTTATGTCAAAATCTTATAAAGACAACACGTAGGCATCAGCTTGATATGTTTGTTTAATGTTTTATCAAGATGTTTGACAGTGGCGATGCAGGCGGCTATTTTTTGGGGGACAAAATTCACACTATGGGATCCCGTCCACTTTTCGGACTCAATAGACAGTCTATCGAAAATCCGGCAAAAACTCCCTTACAATATAGAGATATGCAAATATTATAACATAAAACCTAAATCAACACATCCGCTAATCAAAATGCAACAATAATAAGCAACCATCAACAATATCCAACAAAAGTTATTCATAAGCAACATCAACAAGCAGCAATATCCAACAAAAATTATTAATTTGACGCTCGACATACCTTTTATTTACGAAATGAAGGACGAGCAGCAGGAGGGATTATCGGTGGCCGCAACAAATTTCTTCGAGTTCCCAAATTCTGAAATTGTTGCATAATGTTTTCATTTGAAATGGTTCTAAAAACTTACTTCTCGAAGTAACACAGTAAACAGTCCGATAGTAAGTCGTCTCCCAATCGGTTGCGCAGATCAGTCTTTATTATATTCATCGCAGAAAAACTTCTTTCCACACTCGCTGTTCCGACAGGTAAGATCAGTGCTAACTCGATGAGCCAATATACTAAAGGAAAGTAATTGTGATAATTCAACTCCACCATCTTCTTTGCAAGAACTCCAAGATTAGTAATATGAGAGAATACTTCATTTGATTTCATATCACCAATGTAACTTTTAAGTTCATGGTTGAGCTCAATTCGATCCTTGGTAGTGAAATTGTCTGGATATAACTCAGCAAGGTTTAGCAATTGACTATGATCAAAATTTGCAAAGGAATTGGAAGGATCAAGGCACATCACACATCTAAGTAAATCTGTGCTGGCTTCGGTGAGGTGTGTATCTACTAATCAAAATTGTTCCCCTAGTTCCTAGTAACACATATATCACATATCATTAGATAGTTTTGGAATTAAAAAACAGATACCTTAAATTTAGATAATCAAAAATACAACTGCATCTATCTACTACCTAAATTTTTTTTCCGAGTTGGGGGCGGCTGCCCCGTGCCCCCCTCTGAACGGCCATGTGTTTGACCATGGTTTCAATCCAAATTTTCAATGTCGACATATCACATTTTGACCGTTTAATCTTCACCTCTGGACATAACCATTTTACATTATTTGAGTTCATTATCATGGGTGGTAAACTTACGTTGCAAGAACACCCCCCGGCCGCCCCTCTCAAAATGTGAGGTTAACTTTGCATGCATACTTCCCCGATTACTACACAACATTTTATAAATTTATTCGACTTAATTGTACATCGTATTATATGGATTACAACAATACGTTTTCGGTGCATCAAGCTTTCGCGTTTGCATAGGGTCCTGGGAAAGACCGGATCACTTTGCAGACCTTGGAGTAACTGGTAAGATTACTGCTTTGTAAACTTGAAGTCATGAGTTTAACCCGCAAAAACAAACTATTACGCAGTAGGTAAAACTGCGTACATCAGATTAGTTAAAAGGTATTTTTGAAAAGAGGGGGAAATATTATCCCACGGCATAAATAAATTTCACCTTGTGGTCCCACAGTAAATCGTGAACATTTGGGCCCAATTAGCCCTTCTTTTATAGAAATTGATCCGCGAAGGCGAGAAGTGGAGAGGGAAATCATTGAACACCGTGGCCCAACCCAAAAGCTACAAAGAATTCCAGGATGAACGGCCCAACCCACTAGCTGAAGCAGAGAAACCCTTATTTGAATCCTAACGTGTGTATAAATTTAAAAGCACATGATGTATTGAGAAACAACTTTCGGAATTCTCGATTTAGGGTTTGTGTTACAAACAAAATTGGAAGATAAAAGCTGCTGGTTTTTCCAATTGTAAGCCTGCTATACCGGCTTTTCTTTGGGCTTGAATGCGTACTCTTTTCCTGTTGCGTGTGATGTATTCAAATACGTAGATATTTATTTTCTTGATGTGAAAGAAGTGCAGCAAAAGAAACTTGGGATCAGAGCCCGTAGTCATCGAATCTTGAGTGGTGTTGGGATTTCTTTTCTAAATACCTTAATTTGATGATATCTTTGTCTATGACTATGAGCTGGAAATTCATGAATCGATTTTGCTATAGTTGGTCCACTTGCTTGTTGTATCATGTGGTGTATGAATCATGTATATGGTAGGTGTTTGCTTTTTGTCTTTTTTTTCATATATGTTCTAGAATTACTGCTTCTTATGGCCTCTTCCCCGCGTCCCCTCTTTCGTATATTGTGTGCATAGCTGTAAGTTCAATGTATGTTTGTGTCTGTATTTATATGTTATGTTGGATATAGTTTAACCTGTAAGTTTTTCCAGTTGAGTATTTTGATAGTAGATCTGATCCCTTCTTCAGTGTTTTATATCAATAGGGACTCCATACACGCCTCCTTACTGGCTGCATATTGCAATTGAATATGGTCGACTTGTTTGGGTCGTAGCCGGAAACCTTTGATGTAACCTGGTTTTCCGGTTTTTTTCTTTCAAATATGCTTGGACATTTTCTCATTCAATTTGTTTCATAATTTCTTATAATCTTACTAAGAAGCCATAAGCATAGGACATTGACATGAATTCCAAGAGAAGCTGCATTGGGAAATATATCTCTCTCCAACTTGTATTTCTGTGTGTCTTGATACTGTTTTGAATTTATTTGCCCTCGAATAACCAAATGGTGGAGCAGTTGCACATATACTGTTTGGTTCAGACAGGGGCACATAATAAATTATAGATAGCTTTAAATCTTGAATCGGTTTGAGGGTGAGGAATTGTTTTTCTCCAGTTCCTTTCCTAGACATATTCAAACATTCTGTACATATGAGTTCCATGGTATCTTAAGTCGGCGGAATTGATGAAACTATGTTGACCTTTTGAAGCATAAAAATGGGACACTTGTAAGCACAGGTTACCAGCGTTTCTATTTAAAAGCTAGAATTGCAATAGGTATATTCCCAAAGTGTTTTGAAGTAGGAATTACTGTATCTCTTAAGTTATAGGCATTACATATTAAGAATGACATTGAGGTACATGTCGCATGGAATAAGATGACAAGAAGTCTTTTCCAGCATCCTCCTGTGTCAGATAGGTAATAAAAAGGTGTGGTGGTTAGATAACGTATTTACGGCGCATCTGCTTGATTACGGACAGAAAATACTTCATGTAGATCCTAATTTATTTCTTGCTTAGATGTTTAAGGTTTGTCTTATCTTTCACCCTTAATTAATTTTGTATCTCTTTGATATCCTTTAATGTCTCAGATAATTGAAGTGGAGTGGCTGTTCAAAAACTCGTGGATCGGGCATATTCCAATGTGTCGGGGCATTTATAGAGCTTCAGGTCATACTGATCAGGGGGCATATGATCAGGAAGAGTTGCATCATTTCTACAGTTCTCGACATACAACACAGGAGTTGGAAGCTCGTCTGGAGCAATTGAGGAGAGAGATAGAGTCAATCAGATCAGAGAGGGATCAGGTGGAGAGAGAGCTGGAGGTATTGAGATCGGAGAGGGAGCAGTTTGATAGGGAGATAGAGGCAGTTAGATTGGAGAGTGAGCGGTTGGATAGAGGGATAGAGGTAGTTAGATTCGTGAGGGACTGGGTGGAAACAGTGAGGGCCAGAGGCAGTTGAATGATGAACCGGGTGGAGATAGAGAGATATTACTGTACATAGAAACCATGTTAATAGATTACTAGAGGCATTGAGATCAAAGGGTGATAAACAGAGAGCTAGAGACAAGCATATCCAAGGGAGAAGGCTTGCAGTTTATGATTTTTTTTACTTGTCATTATACTTGTAGCAGTGGCATGAAACGACTTACATGCAGATCATTTGGTTGATGTATATAATTGAGAATTGGGTTGCTGCTTTGACATGTAGCTCACTGTTGTAAGAATTTTAGGTTGCATAAATCCCTAGAAGAAATGGACAATGTACTAGTGTAAGCCTGAAGATAAAAGGAGACATCTTCCTTGCAGAAAACAAGTCATATCGCATGTCCTTGCCCTACTAAGAACAAACAGTTTGCGAACGTGTTCGATTCATATTTGTTTGGTAATTATTTGTTAATGAGCCGGATTCAAACAAGTATTCGAGCTTGTTTAGTTTAACGAGCTGAACTGTTTGCGAACCGTTTGGTTCGTTTAAACAATTATAAGATTATCGAGTTAAATTCGAACCAATTTTAAAGTTTGTTTACACTTCTAGACTGTTTCTTCTTCTTTATTGTTTTACCCCGTATAATTAAATTCATAAACGTGTGAGTCACCAGAATGGCGAGGGAAATCTTAGTTTTCATTTTGGGTTTTCTTAAAAATGTTGCCTGGTCAAATTTTTTATACTTTTTTTAATATACATTTATATGATTTCTCAAGTTTATATCAATAAACTTCAACTAATGTTTACATCAATTAACTTCAACTAATAGTTTACAGCAATTAACTCTCAACTAAAGATATAACAGAGATAGTAATAACAATAGTAACTAATAGTTTACATCAATTAATTTTAACTAAAGATATAATAAAAGTAGTGATGAAAATAGTTTGATTTTTCAAATCAAATTAGAGGATTGTTTTTAAGACGGAGTGAGTAATCGTGTATTTTGTTTAGTTTTAGCATATGATTCTGGTAAACATATTCAGTATGTAAATGACATACATGTTAATAATAAGACATGTTAATTTTTAGTCGCTCTAAGATTTATAACAAGTCAAACTTGTATCACATGAAAATAGAACCAAGCATTCAAGTGCGCAATATTTTATTTGTGAACCAAGTTTGAAGACACCGATGACTTTCAGGGGAGATTGGAAAAAGAGCTTAAAGAAGGGAATTCTGCCACCGGTACATTGAACACAAACATGGATTTTCTACGGTTTCTTCTTCGCCTTTTCTGTGTGCATAAAGGCTGAAGTTTCAAGCCCGAAGGAAAACAAGTCATGCGCATGAGAGACCATGGTATAAATGGCTGCAACCGCATGGAGATTGGATCAAAATCATGAGGGATGGCTCAGGGAAATGTTTTCTGGGGGAAAACTACTTCTGAGTTAAAAGTCAAAAGGGAAGCTCTGCTGTTGGCCAGAATAATGAAAATCAGAAATGTGTGGCCAGAATAATGAACATCCTGATGAGGTTGTGAACAACTGCTTAGATGATATATGCGGCTTGTCATTTGTTATTTTTCCTAAGCAAATCTGGGTGAGAGATGACTAACAGAAAAAGTATGAGTTTTGATGCGGGGAGTGAAAGAATCTGAAGTGACTTAACAGTGTCAATGTTCATGTTTGTTGTGTCTAATGAACGTTATGTTTGAATTGCATTTATGATTGTCCTACTTTGGATAAACTATGAAAATAAACGAAGATCTATAGGTGCCTAAGTTTAACGATGTTTTCACAGCAACCGACCTTTACATAAATCACACTGTAGGAAGAAGACAGCTCTCGACTCCAAAAGATGCTAGCAACCCGTAGAGTGTAGACTATAGAGGTCCATCCCTAAAGGTCCATGGGTCAGTCCGCTGGCAAGCCTGGCCCGGCCCATCACGGTCCGGATTCTGACATCCAAACTACCACACCAGTAACGCTATTAGGACCTGCACATCAAATAAAGACAGAGATTGAGAGAGCTAGTCACGACCTTACTTGAACAGGATCTGTTCTATAGGATCGTACCTCTGAATCCTTGAGTTCTAAGGAGACAGAAAATCAAATCTGGTTGATGAGTAATGGCCAGTAGATCAGAGCGTGATTAGCAGCTGCTGTGTCTTCGGACCCAGTTGGCCGCAGAGGATCGTTCTTCAGACTGGTACGCCGTCTGGGGTGGTCTAGTGGCTGTCTGACAGATTCTTCCCTTTTTCTTTTTGTTTTTTTCTTAATTATAACGAGGTTAGGATTTTGAGTTAATAGAGAGATTCAAGGGTTCGGTTTTGGATTTTACATGCTCATTGGTACAATGATTAGAGTTGGTCATAAAGGTCGAAACTTTAATATCTTCTGCTGCTTATTCACTCACTTGGGTAGAGAGAGATATGCTGTTGATTTAACTCACCGGTGCAGTTAGCTTTTACATTAATTTTATTAGTCTTCCTCCACTTTTCCTTATATTCTGCAAACTCGATAGTATTCTAATTTCTGCATTTTTTGGGGTATTTCTTATATGGGAGTAATCTGGGACATTTCATATTTACTGCTTTAAGGAGAGCTGTGGTGCCCTTTAGACCCAGATAATTATGTGATCTACTTGCTCTGTGTTTATGCAAATTTAACTTACGGTATTGAAAAAATTGAATGCGAGCCTCAAGCATACAATTTTGTGTTCCATAGAACTCAGCATCTCTGTTCTGCACTTTTCCAATATGAAAAGCAACATCTGTACCAAGTTCCTTTACTCAGATTTTCTTATATTATCCATGGACAATAAATCCTCAATTAGATGTCCGAAGAACATATAAGATGAGCCCTCTTCGGTAACAGCCTTTCTGCTTCTATCTTTCATCTCCTTCACCTTTTTCCTCACTTCATTCTTCTTTTCCTCTTCCATAATCTTTATTATTCCCTTCTCTATTTCCTCGGCACTAACAAAGAACTTGCTCTCTGTGCTCCCTTCATTTCTGTAGTCCATTCTAATCTCAACAGCCAGTCCCAGCTCCACTACCATCTCAAATGCATTCACTTGTTGCTCTGCATATATTGGCCAGGCAGCAATTGGCACACCAAACCATAAGCTCTCCAGTATTGAATTCCATCCACAATGTGATACAAATGCCCCTACTGATGGATGAGACAGAATGGCTGCTTGGGGTGCCCATCCTATCACTTTTCCCACTGTTGCTGTTCTTTCTAAGAAACCTTGAGGCAGAAGTTCAACAAGATTCTCTTGCTCATGACCTTCTTCATCATCTTTTTCTCCAATCGGCCTATGTCGACGTAAGGACCACAAGAACTTATATCCACAGCGCTCGAGCGCCACCGCTATCTCCTCTACTTGCTCTTTCTTGAATCCCCCAAAGGTCCCAAAACACAGGAAAACCACTGAAGACAAAGACTGAGCATTCAACCAGCTCATTAGCTCATCATCTGCTTTGCAATTATATCTGACTAAAGGCCCTATTGGGTAAATCCTGGGGATGATCTTTTCTTGATCCAAAAGGGTTCTGATTGCATAATTCTCCAGCTCCAAGAATGAGTTCAAGATGATACCTTTGGTCTCACGGATTCTTCTAGCAGCTTTGAAGGTCGACTCTGATCCCCCGATTTTGTCAAACATAGTTGTTGGCAACACCTTTGCTGGAACCGGGCTAATGAAATATGGCACGGAAAGGCTAAAATCTGTGTCCTTATAGTCAGAAACATCCTGATCCTTTTCATCTTTCATATTCTGGACATGGAGATGAAGTCCAAGAAAGCCAGCGCTACAAGTATAGAAAGTGATGCTGGGAAGTCCCAATTCATTAGCAACATCAACCATGTTCAGGGAGAACAAATCAAGGACTAAAGCTGCAACCTTTGTGGACTTCATGATTCTAACAACTGCATCTTTGACATTTGGCTTGTAAAGATCAATAAACTCAACGGCTCTTGCGAAAGGATCTTGATATCTAGCTCCTGGTTCTTCTTCTCTTGATCATTGTATAGAACTGGATTTGGGATTTCAAGAAAGCTGAGTTGTGAATTTGATCCAATCAAGTGAACAAGGGAGAGATCAGTAGGTGTGTTGGAGGGAAGGTTGATGACGAGGTATACAATTGATATGCATTTGTCTCTGGTGGTAAGAATTTTTCCAAATTCAATCGCAGGGGCAAGATGACCCATTCCTGGGCCTGGAATGAAGACAAGTTTAGCTTTTTCCATTTCGATTTTGTTGCAATGATTTTGCTACCTTTCTTCTCAGTAATAAACACAAGTGAGCATCTTCAATTATCCTTTCAACTCGATTTTTATAAGGTTCTGGTATCCCCATGGTAAGCTTCACTCAGTTTTTGTCATGTGCTGATCTAATAGGAACGCTAACTGTTGGATTTGATTTTTGACATATTTAGACTAAAACTATGGTGCCCAATTATTAGTCCTATGGCATCCGTGGCATGAAAACGATCTCTCCCCCACCCTCCGCTACTACTGTTTTTAATCCTTGTCCTCTGTGTTAGAATTTAGAACGGTTGAATGAAAATCGTTTTTCATTTATCTTGTACAAAAGATTTTATACATAGTCGTACATACAATGAATACACAGAATCTTCGGTAATAAGTATCTCATACAAATATGGTTATAAATTTTTTTTTGAGCTTAATATGGTTATAATTTGATCATCTAAATTAGGTAGGATATGATTTCTTTATTTAAGCAATTATACTGCTACTTTCCATCACTCTGTTACAAGTTGAGCAGTGTGATCGCTAATAATTAACTTGCACATATTAGAATCAAAGATCCTCCCAGTGACCGTTTTTGTGAGGATATCCGCTAACTGACCTTTGGAATGCACAAACGGAAACTTCTCAATTCCACCTTCACTTTTTCTTTGATGAAGTGTCAGTTTACTTCAACATGGTTTGTTTGATTGTGATGAACATGATTTTCGAAAATACTAATAGTTGCTTTGTTATCGCACATCAATCGCGTCGGAAGCGCCAGTAAAAAACCAATCTCAATCGTCAACTTATCTATCCAGAGAATATCTTTTATTCCCTTAGCGGTGCCTCTGAATTCTACTTCAGCAATTGATAACGCTACTAGTTTATGTTTTTTTTTTGCTTTACCAAGTCACCAGGTTGCCTCCAACTAAAGCAAAATATCATGAGGTGAATCGACTATCGTTTGGATTTCCTTCATAATTACCGTCATTGAGTACCTCAACATCTAGATACCTATGTCTACCAAACACAATGCATGTACCTGACGTGTCTTTTATGTATCTTACTATCTTAATCACAGACTCTATATGCTCTTCCTGAAGTCGATGCACAAACCTGGTAGCATTTTTTTTATAGAAACGAAGTCATATTAATTGGAACTGACGGACTAATTCTTGGGATTTTACCAGTAGCAACTAGGAACCAAGTGATATAAATTGGAAATAACTAACTTTTGAACTATTTACTTGATCCATAATTCTTATTCTTCTTCCCTTTCAAAAAATTGTCACAGATGACTTGTTAACATAGTATAGATTAAATTATGATGAAAAATCAACCATAACAATATTTTTAAGACAAAAAACGTTGTCAATTTTCGCAATACAAGGGGATGAAGTCCACTTTTATGTGTAATATGTGTGGACAAAATACAGGATAGTTCTCTTTTATGTGTAAAAAAATTGTCATGTTAATCATACACATCATATCAAGCCTGTGATGAAAAAGACCTACACAACATGCGTAAGGACATAGTATAATAAAAAGTACTAAAGAATGAATGGCAATTAAATGACATTCTCTATACATTAGACTCCTGTATTTATACATGGTCTTAAAAAGGGTTAGATCACTTTGCGATCTGATGTACAATCTACAATGTAGGGTTTGAATTTTGTCAATAACTTAGATTTAAATCATTTTTGATCGGCTAGGTAAAAGTAGACTTTGAAAACTATTGACTAAAGCATATTGTATGATTTATACCAAAATCTTATTACATAAGTGGAAATAGAAATACCAAAATCTTTGGGTGGAAGATTCGACATTTACAAGGATCCATGCTCAAAATTTCACATGTGCCGATATAATGCACATAGGTCTACAACAGACACGACATTAGAAATTTATTGAGGACAATTGGACAACATATAGAACGGAATCTGACGGCCAAAAGCAGCAGAAAGTATGTGTCATTTGATGATGATTTCCCCCAGAGAATCTCTTTTTATTTTTTCCTCTTTTTTTTTTAACTTTTTTGGATAAGTGTATGCACTAAATGATGACGACCCTCTTATGCATTTTACATTTTAAAATAAAAAATAAAAAAGAGAGAGATTCCAAGTTTCAGCAATACGTCATTCTAAAGGGTAATTTGCACAAAGGTAAATTGAATATAACCCTGTTATTTATAAATGAGTTATTTAGGAAAAGGACAGTGGTCAATCGGATAAGATAAGAGAGTGGAAACTAAGATGGTTTCGACATGTCAATTGCAGACATAGAACGGCGTCTGTTAGAGCAGTTGAAAGCCTCATTGTATAGGGAAAAAGAAGTAAAGGCAGTCCCAAACTGACTTGGGAGAAGCAAATTAGACATGACCAACTAGATTTGCACATCTTTGAGGACATGGTCCAGGATAGGAGCTCTTGGAGACCGATGATTAAAGTTAGCGAGGTTTAGGCAAGATATATGGCACCTTAGAGTATATATAGGGGCTTAAGATACTCTTTCAACGTGAGATGACTTTGCACCTTTTATGTTTTTCTTTAATCTTTCATCATTTGTCGTTCATTATGTGTCTGCAAGTGTATATATATAGAGTCGAGGGTCTCGCTGGAAGCGAACTCTCTATCCTTTGAGATAGAGATATTGTTTGTCTGCCTCTTGCCCTCCTTAGATCTTAACGATGGCTCTTGCCGTTGTTGAGATATGTTGGGTATGTGTTATTGTTGTATATAACCCTGTTATTAGAAAAAAAGAATCATATATTTTACTTTTATCCTCTTAGCTCCTCCCAAAATATTATTGTGAAAAATCTCCTTCAGATCGTGTGGTTTAATGTCACTGGAAGAGCATCTTTTATTTATCTTATTAATAATTAGGCCTTAATGGCATGTAATCTTATACTGCTTCCTTTGTCCTATGATTCTTTTTTTAATTACTTTGAACTCGTTAAAGGAACAGTTTTTAATACGTTGTTTGATCATTGATGATACGGATTATCATTTCTGCCTTTTATTACGTTATTTATTTAGTTTTAATACCATTCATCAGAAAATACATAAATTTGTAACTGTTAAAGTAAGTGTGGAAATTTTTTTTAAAACATCTAAAAAAATTTAAACTAACAAAATAAGATAATGAAGAATATCGATTGACAGTTATTTTAAAAAGATAATCATAAGAGGACAACAAGCAATCTTAAACTTCATTAACTATTTCATCTGAATGCTCCTATCCGTAGCCTGGGCTTAGGATTGTAAACGAGTCGAACGAGCCGAGAATCGGATTGTTTAAGCTTGTTCATTTAACTTAGCGAACGAGTCGAACTTGTTTGTTTATTTAAACGAAACATATTTAATTGTTCAAACTCGGTTCGTTTAACTCACGAACAACATTAACGAGCCGAACACCTTAAACAAACGGAGTCACTTACCGAGTTCGAACAGAAAAAGTGGTTCAAGTTCGGTTCATTAACCATTTAGCCGAGCCGAGCTCAAACCGAGCTCGAGCCAAACGAGCCGAACATACCAAACGACTCGGTTCATTTACAGATCTACCTGGACTAAATTGAATCTCTTATATTTAAAGGGATGTGTTATATGTTCAAGTGGGCTTTCAAAATCTCCAGTGGCAAAGAAATAAACTAAAGTTAGTAAAAACAGCTGGTGCAATATTTCGAATCAACGGTTAGATTATTGTTGTATATCATAATCGCTACCTCTAAAAAAAATTACCATTGTAGTTATTTTTTTTTTAAACCAAATATGACATGTATCAATTTGGATATGATGCAACAAAATCATGTTACGTATGTTGAAATAAAGTTTAAACCGAGTTCGGTTAAAAATAAATCGACTTATATCTAAATTTTGTTTTAGCAGACACAGTAAGATTCTGTTGCAGTACATGTAAAATTGGACATATATAAGTTATAAGATGTCGCATCAACAAAAACTGAAAGATTCACATAATTTTTGTTCATATCTCATTATAAACGTGTAGACTATATACTATTTGACTACATTCATTACATTAAGATAATAATCATTCTCATAGGCTGTTACTATAAAAGATAAGATCCATCTCAATTTTATATTACTTTAGGTTGTTATAAAATTATGACTATTTGTTATTTTTGCTTTACCAACTTAATACACTGTCCTCAAATTACTCTTACAATTAATGAGAATAATGAGAAAAAAGAGAGTAATTAGACTAGTGGGAGGAGAGAGAATCAGAGTAAAACTAGAATATGACTCTAAAATTTTATTATAAAGTAGCTACTAAATAATGTTTTCTTAATAAGTTGGATTTATTTATAAGGGACTATGAAATTAAGATAGAGAGATATCATTTAGTCTTATTATTAAATTTCTTTTACTATTGTAACTGACAAAAGAGAAGATGCAAAAATAGTAGTTTGTGTATGCAATACAACAACAACATTACTCTAATGTCTTAGATACTCCCACCTATAGTAGGGTATAGGGGGTCGGATGATACAACATACTCATGCGTTAGAAAGACATAGAGATTGTTTCCCGATGAACTAGAATGGATATTACGTGCGATCAACTGGTACTTTATAATATAAGAAAACTAAATTAGTGAATTATGCATTAAAATCTAGTAGAAATGCTTTATCTTTTCAATAAAGCAAAACTGCTTCTATCTATTGTGAAATTTCCTTTTGAACAGATCTCCTGGATACAACTACCACACTCTTTAACCAAATTATCAAAATTCTGCAATCTCTCAAGATCTTGAAATTATATAACCCTCAAGATTTTCATAAAAAAGAACTTCTACCCTCCAAGCATTTTTGGAAAGAAGATGAGATATTGGAACAATCAGCAGCAAAACTTCAGAGTAGGCCAATGTGACACAAAAATGGTGGAGAATTGAGAGTGGTCAGCAACCAGGATGGTTGAAGCTGTGGAGAAAGATTAAAAGACAGAAGCAAAAGAAGAGGAGATTGAATGCATCAATGTCCATGCAGATTTCATATGATCCACAATCTTATTTTCAGAATTTTGATGAAGGGTCAGGCACAATGGAGCCTGATAATCTGTTAAGATCTTTCTCCGCTCGATTCGCTGATCCTTCAAGAAGCTTTAGGAGGACGGAGTTGCTAGGTTGATCCTATACTTATGGAAGCATGAAGCAGATCAGCATTCCCTTTTTCCCTCTTTTTTTTTTTTTTTTTTTAAGGCCTGTGCTTTTTTTTATCTTTTGTTTCAAGACTGTTGTTGTGGGGAAATCTTCCATGAAAGGATCTTGAACTTCAACATCTTTAGTCATTTGTATATTATTCATGTCTTCTTATATGTTATTTTGGTTTAATTTCTACACTTTTAATGACTGAAGTGTTGTGTAATTCTAGAATATCGTTTACGGTGCACTAGACTCCTTTGCACAGGGTCTGGGAAGAGACCGGATTGCCTTACCATACACTTTGTGGAATAGGCTGATTTTGATGCAAAAACCCATGACCGGTTATAAAGCAACAATCTAACTAGTTGCTCAAAGACCCTAATTCTAAATAAAACATGATAACCAAAGGAATGAAAGTAACATATAAATCATTAAGGATGCTGAAGTTCAACATGTTTAATGGAAGAAACATGTTTGCGTTGTCATTATATTCATCTATATTATAAGTATGTTTATACTGTTTACTTTGCAATTTCTTTATCTCTTATCAGAATGATAGACTGAGACTTGTCAAGAAGCATATACTCAGGAAGAACGAGGTCCTTTTTCAGAATTAACATAGGCATGCTTCTACATACTGGTTGCACTTGTAAATTTTTTTTAACAATAAGTCTGCTAGAACATATAAAATGCCGTTCCACTATGATCTACATCAATAACGGAACCACATTACCAATAATTTGAAATTATTTTTTCGTTTGTTATGTTTACACACATCAACTTTATGCTCCCCATACATTCTTTTATTTATTTATTTTGCTTGGGTTACGGCTAGTGATCTTCATTTGGTTGCTGTACATATGCATATATAGTCTCGTTGTCAAGGATTTGCAACTACAAAAGAAGAGGATGGGAATACAAGTTTCTATATGGCCTTGCTTAAGCTGTTCAAGACTTCCATTTTAAGAGCAACTTTTCATATTATCAAAAGCAATAACAAAATTTGAAATTTAACATTTTACACACAAACTTCCGTCTTGGTTTTCTCACAGATCTGCCATTTTGTTTCATGTTTCACAATATAAATGAGCGAACTTCAAGATGAAGCAAGAAAGTAGACATCAGCACATCTCTCCTTGAGAAGAATAATGGAACAAGTTGCTGCAGACTAACCCATTATGCATACATTAAGAAACTGCGATTTCTTTGCATAAATTCCTGGGTACAATATCTCTCAACACAACATTTAACCCATTTACTATCATATTTATCAATGACGTTGTTGGGGTATGCTGGGTATCTGTTGTTGTTATACTATCATATTTAGCAACAGAAAATTGTTATTCCCCTACACGACATTAGTGTGTGGAACAATGGCGGTTCAATAGACACAAGGATAGACTAACTAATATCTGATTCAGCAACAAAGAATTGCAGTTCGTTTGATTTCATTTTGTGAAGGGTGCCATTGCAAGAAGTATCAAACGAGGGGGACTGGTTATACACCATTAGACAGCTCGATTACATGGGCAGCGTTCACTTGTCAAAATAGTCAAACATCAGTTGCTTTTCTAGCTTGTCTTGCATTCAGCAGAGTAAGTCTAACAACAATAACATTACCCCATTGTACGGGGGTCATGTACGCAACCATACCCATGTATTAGAAACATACAGATGTTAGCTTCTCGATGACCCATAATAAAAATTGTGTCAAGCTGTGCCGATCAACTGTTATTTCACAATATAAGAAGCGCAGTCAATTTAGTGCGTCATTTTGTTTTATTCCATCATATTCTAAAGTTAAGGAAGAGTGTGTCTATCACTCCATTGGAAATAGAAACACAGCCGAGTAAGTCTAAGAAAAGGGGAAAAGCTTACAGGAAGAACAGAAGAAGGCTAACCATAATTAAGCTACATATGGGAAGCATTACATGCCATAAAGGAACCCCAATTAAGATACATATGGGAAGCATTACACAGAATAAAGGAACCCCACATCTTTACAATTATTCACGACATTATATGTGAACGTATTCCTGGTAAAACTAGGTGAAGGAAATAGTTTCCAGGAAAGGAATTTGGTTAGACTGTTATGCTGTGACTCATGTGGCAGCGGCATGCTTACTTGCAACTCATTGGTTTTGATATTTCAACTCATTCCCTGCCACAAGAAAGAATGCTGTATGCCTGCGTGAATACGAATAGTAAGTCCAGCCGAGTGATTAAAGACCATAGCATGAGTCAATCGAAACAATTTTCTTTTTACCTGAAAAAATTCATCATTCTTGTTTTAGAATCTGGGTCAATATGTGTAGCGCTGTCTAATGCAAGTTGCATATGGTGTAACCATCTTTGTGCAGCTTGGTGGGTTACAGGAAATGGTCTGTGGCGTCCAATCAGAGCTGGGTGGCCTGCACATCAGTAGACAAACAATTATCAACGTCGATCATTTCCTAGTCATCAAGGAAAATGATGCAAAATAAAAAAAGGCAGGATAGCTCAACATCACTGGCATCCTTCAGACTCTTATAAAAACAACTGCTTGTATTAGATTTTCAAGAGTCAAAGACACACTCTTCTTTGACTTTGGAATATGATGTAATAAAGCAAAGTGACTCACTAAATTGGTTGCGCTTCTTATATTGTAAAGCAATAATTGATCGACATAGCTTGACGCATCATTATGGGTCATCGGGAAACAACATCTATGTGTTTCTAACACATAGGTATGGTTGCATACATCCGACTCCATATACCCCGTCATAGACGAGAGCCTATAAGGCAATAGTGTAATGTTGTTGTTGTAAAGATAATTGTCTAAGTGGAAAATGAGTTAGGTAAGCATGGAAGGGATATGGAACATTCCTCAACAAGTAAAGAGCTTTGTAATCCAAGAGGATGTGAATTGGATCAAGTAACAAGTCAACAGCATATTAGAAGATCTGAAGTTGCTAATCTAGGGTTTCAAGCAAACAGTATTACGTTGCAACCAGGAGGCACCATCTTGCTAAGAAAGAAATCAAGCAAGAATGCATAACTCTGGCTTAAACTTTTCAAATAAAATATGAGTTAGCACCCTTTAACTTCTCTTTCAACATAAATAAAGAAACGAGAATTGTTATGCTACTCGCGGTAATTGAAGTTATCATTATAAGGGGATATATATCATATTGGAAGCTAAGAGTGCCAGACTATATCTTGTTTGACATTCCAAAGGTTTCAATTATAAAGTTTCCACTGGGAAAAAAATGTATGCTTGTAATTTGGATCTCTAGTTCATCGATTACCTGATTTGTAATTTCATTTTTCTATAACCATAATTTCATTTTTAGGATTTGTACCATTGCCATATCCTTCCACCCCACAGGACTTCTGCATTCATCAACGGAGTTAGATTTCATTGGCAAGAAGCTGCTTACTTTTTAACATGTCAAAACTGACTAGAATTACCAAGATACAGACCATACAATGAAATGTACACAAAGAAAAGAGTTCAAACATTAACCATCTGGTGTAAGCAACACAAATGGCATACCTTTCCGTTGAGAGTACAGAGGAGGTCCACCCATTCTTTGCACAAAAAACTCATACTGATTTTGAATGGCTTCCTCTTTCTTTGAATTTGCAAAAATCGATCGAAACCATGCTTCCTCATCATCATACACCCTGTTTCCACATCAAAAAAGCCAGAATTTGTAAAATAAAAGCAAACTAACATACATTACTTCTCCTAGAATATCTGGGGAAAAATCAACAACTACAGCAAAAAAATCCTATTTAAACACGAAAACGGGAAAGAAACATTTGGAGGAGAAAAATCCAATCTTGCAACTATGAAACATATGGTAGAGAAGCTGAACAAAGAAAAAGATTCCATCTTTAAGCATTCTCCCAATAACCCATTAGTCCAAATGGAAGTTTAAATATACTGGACCTGTTGTAGAAATTGGTAGAGAGATTAATGAAAGTCTGAAGGCCAAGCTTTTCATAAAGATTGAATTCGTCGATAGCAAATGCGTCTTCCAAGGGTACTCCACTATACTCGGACGCTTTCTGCTGCAGAGACTGCATTCTTTAAACGATTCTTGCTGCTCCTGCTCTCTTATTAAGTGGCTTCAAGGGAGGGGTGGTGTAAGTTTGAATTTGAGAGGTTCGATATTATACATATATAGCTAGTCTTGGGGATACGGGAGTCGCGTGGAGAACACGCGGTTAGCGTGGGGAAATTGGAGTTGGCAGTTTTGTCAGAATCAGATTTCCCGGCCAATGGGAATTGACTGGTATAGGATGCTGTGGGCTGGTTTGTCTTCGTCTGGAGTGGTGGCCGATGACAATGTTGTAATCTGTGAACACGATGACGTAATTGTGTTGCCTATGGCTACAGATTCCAACTGGATTACATTTTCTTTTTTCTTTTTTGCTTTCTTGGTTTAGTTGATTTGATAATATTTATGCGTTAAATATGAGTTATTAGGTTGTATCATGACCATATAGTGGCGTGTAAGTAATGAGTTTGATTGTTTTATATAATTTGGTTGAATATTGGATGATGGAAGGTGGTGTTGATGTGTAGATTGCCTAAAAACGATAAAATTGAAAGTTATGTTATATCACACACCACGTAGTATTTTAAAGATAGCTGAAACTGTAAAACTTTAGTTTAGATGATTCAAAATGTTTTACAAACCTTGTTTAGAAAATTATGTTTAACTCATAGTCATAATCTATGAAGTGTGAGGTCAAATTCAATATAAATCATAGCTTTCTTTTGAAAGATTAGTATTGATATGTTCAAAATTGTAAACTTTTTTGTTAGACATTTAAAATAGCACAATCTATTTTTTGAGCTATATAGCTCACTCAATATATATTTTTAAAGAAAATTATATTTTACAACCAAACATTTACTAGCTTTTTACAAAATATTAAAACCTAATTTCATTATAAATTTTATCCGATCCTTCTACAACATATTCATAAAAATCAGATGAACTGTTGATAACATGTGATTGCATGTTACTTCCATCGATCTCTTTCTTATTTTCTTTTCCTCTAATATTCCTGTAGCGTCCCCACCTCTCTTATCACCACCTCTATCTCTTTCATTATTTTTCTATCCTTTTTTTTCCTTCTTTCTACCGTCCCTTCATCGTTTCCTACGACCCTAAGCCCACCCCCACACCGCCCCTACTTTCCACTTACCGTAATGCCCTTAGCAATCTAAATTAAAAGCTTTACGTCTTGAATCCAAATAAAAATAAAGAGTCTAACATTTATTGTATATGGAGTGGTAATTAAAATCCATCTCTTTCTTTAAGGGAAAAAAGAAAAGTTCATTGTAGCATCATGATTCAACTCGACTAGGTCGGTAACTTTGAAAAGGTAAGAACGCTCCTCAAAATTGAAAAGATTACACAAGTTAAATAGAAGAGTAAATTAAATGCATGGGAGCATTTACGGATATGAGATTCAATATCAATGTTAACCATTCAAATTGGTACCGAACTGTGTAATTACATATTTTTGTAATAGAAGATGCACCGGGTTTTATCCACAATATTTTAGTAAAACAAACTCTCTATATCTTGAGATGCAGATATTATTTGGCTATATCTTTTTTTTTTTCAGACCATAACAACACTTTTTATTGTCGTAATTATACACTCCGTACGTTATTTTATCCTTGGAACACCTCAACTTCCATAGCCAACATCGGATCCGATTTGCGTCTGCCATCCACATGTAGGACAGGTGAAATTTTTTTTAATTTAAAAAAGGTGCTAATTTTTGTTTCAAAAGACAGAACAAGATTAAGCTGTTAACTTAGTGACATCCTGACTCCCCAAGGCAATTTCGCGAAAATACCATATTGCCCCTAGCAATCTAATACATTTCAATTTCCACAATCGGCTAAATCCGGAACTAAACAACTTCGCGCGCCGCCACATTCACACTCTACCCTTTCCGGCGAAAGGGCCCGAAACTGAAGAAGACCTATCGTTTTGAATTCTAGGAAATGGCGTTTAGATCGAGGGAAATGATGAAGAAGATAGTGAAAAAAGTTGGAGGAGAGAAGAATTTGTCTTCCGTGGATAAAGAACAACTCAAGAAATCTCTTCCTAATAACAAGGTCGTCATTGGCCGTGCCTAACGAGGCATCTTCGCCGGCCGCCACATCCAGTTCGGCAACCACGTCAGCGAGGACGGCGGCAACAAGTTCGTCCTCTTTATTTTCTCTCTTTTTTTAATATCACGTTTTCTTTGGTCTGACAAATGTGCATTTTTGCGATTCGTAAACTGTGATACATGTATATTGTATGATTTGCTTCAACTGGAAAAGACAGGCTGCTCTTCATTTTTGTGCTGCTTGATGCTTGTAATGATTTAGCAAAAGGTGTGGAGCTTGGAGAAATTATTACTTGTGTTTTTGCCTGTTAGTTTCAAGGTGTGAAAGGAAAGGCATAGATATAGAATTGAAGAGGTAGGGCAAGCGAAGCAGGAGAAAAACAGGTAAATGATCAGATCGCTAAGATGGTCCAGGATCCTAAAAAGATGAAGCTTACTATATTGGCCATGGGCATCTGGCTGTCAATTGCATTCATTACCATGTTTCCTCCCCTCTTTTAAAAACTAAGCTCGTATCAGACTTTTAGTATGATGAACTTTTGAGTGGATGTTCAACCCTTCAATCTAGTAATTGTAATGAGCCGATATAAATTTGTGGGACTGACTGAAGAGAGCGACTGACTAGTAGAGCTTAAAAAATTGTATCTTTCAGTAGTGAGGGGACCTGTGTCTGAACCACAGTATAAGGAACGTAAGTAGCCTATGGAACAAGGATCATTGGTGTAAGGACTTCTAATGGTGAAGCAGTACGGAAGGAGTTTCTTTATCTTTTGTCATAAGGATTATTGGTGTGAGGATTTTCTTTCTCTCTGCAATATCGTCTCTAGCTATGTTCGGTTAGGCAAAAGAACTTGAAACAAATCTTATGTAACGAACCTAGTTACAAGAAAGAAAAAAAACCTATATTCAGCTTACGCATATGCAGTTGAAGTAAGTTCAACTTTCTCAAATGATTTGCTTTTCTTTGGTTTGAATGCCATAAAGTAGCTCATTTTAGTCACGAGAAAATCACACCAGATTTAAAAACAAATAAAGATAGCAGTTGATGGAAGCGCTGTGGTACTTCTTTGAGAATAAACATTCTTTATGTAGGAAACTCTTCCATATATATTCGCTTTGTGGCTTCAGTATGATTGCCGTGCGGTTCTGGAGTGGAATATCATACAACCTTTGAACTTCATCTTAACATCGAGTTCTCCTAGATGATAGTTTGTTACAAGTATGAACCTATTACTAGTGAACACGTTCATAGAAGAGAAGGATGGACAATCCCCCCTGCTTATCGCATTCCTACTATTAACAATACAATTGTCTTGAAGGCTGTTTATCTCTTTCATCAATCTTCCTGCAATCTTATAGCCTGTAGTTCAACTAGAAAACTAGTTTAATTTTCTAAGGATTGATAAAAGACTAACTTTGATTTATAAGTTGTTTGAATTCCAGGATTTTGCTGGTTAGACAAAGTTCAGTCGACATGGTTCTACTATAGCTTCCCTTGGCACCTTTGGTGCAGCATTTTGAGTATAAAAGTAAAGGAAAAGAAAATTGAGCTTATTGATTTGTTTTTTGCTTTGCTTTTTTGTATGTAGCACCAATATTGCAGTAACAAAAGTAGCCAACATGTATTCTGATCTGTTTAGAAAATAAAGAACAAATTTGATGAAGTATTCTGCAGGACAAGGAGGTGTTGGAAGCCCAATGTACAAGAAAAACGTCTGTTCAGCTACATCCTTGATCGGCATATTCGTGTAAAAGTCACAACTCATGCTCTGCGTTGCATAGACAAAGCTGGTGGGCTTGACGAGTATTTGCTCAAGACACCTTATCAGAAGATGGATACCGAGTTATGTCTTCGTTGGAAGGCCAGGATAGAGAAATTGTACGAAGAGCTTGGAAATATGGAAGTCGTCTTCTTCTCACACGAGGATGAGGCCAAATTGGAAGAGCAATTTAGACAGCTAAAAGTAGCGGAGAGGACAGCTCGTAGGGAAGCCAGGAGAAAGCCGTTTGGCTGGTCAGCCAAATCAGAGATGCCAAACAAAGAGAGAGAAGATACAGAAAGGGTTGATGAAGAAGGTGGTTCAGACGCCGATTTTCATGAGCCAAGGGTTGCTCACGGTTGAAGATGGTTAAGGCTGTTGCAGGGATGTTCGTTGATTTCTACATAACTTGGGCAAAGTTTCTTGTCCATGTGTGCCCGGCGATGTTGGGATGGCTGTTAGCATGACAAAGGTGAGAGGATAATCCTCTGGATGATGCACGCACTTGTGAGTCAAATGCTTCTTGGAGATCAGCCCTTGACATGTTTTGGGAATCTCGCGCACGTGGGAGCCCTATATTTCCTCAAGAACTCCTGGCAGAAACGAGGCATTGGCAAACAGAGATGGTTAGTTCTTTATGAATCTCTTATAACTTTTGGATCTGATTTTACATAAACAGTGAAAAGATTACTTGCAAGTTGCAAGAAACCTTGGGTTTTGTCGTGTTGGACACAAATGTCAATATCCATTAAGAGTTGGTAGTGCCTCAATTTTCTCTGTCCCTCCTTTTACCAACTCGCTTTGTTTGCTTTTAAGCACCGGCAAGTACTAGGGGTATGGTTTTTTCCGTGCCCGTATAGGGTGCAAATCATCCAAAGTTCCAAACTGAATTGAAAAACACACACACACGTATGTTAATATGTATGTATGTGCAACAATAATATTCATTCAATTTATTTATCAAATTTCATGGTCAAGCTATGACAATTTTAGTGGTTAATTATCATATCTAATTCAATTTATTTATCAAATTTCTTGTTAGCTCTTGAATTGGATTTTTCCCATTTACGAATTGAGCTTATGTCATGGATTATGTAAATCCATATAGGCCATAGCAGCAATTATTTCAAAGGGTTGCAATAATACTCGTGTGATTTCCAGTTTGCAAGAGCTTTTTTTATTCTTTAGGATTCTATGTTGATATCCGACATGTTTCCTGTAGCTAATCGTGAAATGAGTAGGTGAAACCTAGAGAACAATTGTCCAACGTTTGGAATCAATCAGTGTTAACAATTAATCAGTAGGTTGTTTAAAAATAAAAAGGTCGTTACCAATAAGAAATTGATATTGTTATTCTTATATAGTTTACACTCGGGACACTTTTTCTAGCGTCTATCGTCAAGAGATTAATCATGTAAATCGATGACTAAAAACGTTACGAGGATGTAATATAGTCACACTTTGACAGTTTGAGCATCGTTCTGTTAGTAATTACCATTGCCGGATAATTAGGGATAAGACTGTATAAAATCAAGGAGAAACTTTAGGAAATGATTTTCCGTTTTAATTGTGATTGATTGTAGTTTAATTGTGATTGATACTCTTCCTTGTATAGAGAAACAATACTAGTATAAATTTGTATAGAGATGACTGAAAAATATCATCAAGGAATATATGAAAATCTTTGTTCCTACACATCCGTGCCTTTACTGTTTTTGCCATATTCCGTCATGGTATCAGAGCAGGTTATGATCAAACCTGTGTTCTTGATTCATGACTGACTCAGAATTGAGAATTCATCACTGTTATAAACTACCCTTAGGATCAAGTATCCTACCTGCCCTAATCTGAGTTTTCTCTTCTTTGAGGCTCAGAATTCTTCATCATTGCCATACATACCTAAAGCTTCAAGCTTTATCTCTGTTCTTATCGTTTTTTTTGGGGGGCTCAGCACGCTGGTCCTCATTGCCCCAGTACCTTTCCAGACCAAGATAGTTCCTGCTCAATCCGTTCCTGCACATAACGAAAAATATGTCAGAAACACCAAATACCCCTGAAGGAAGTTCTGGAACATCAGAAACCAGAACCAACTTCCCTGCAAATATTGACTGGTCAGAGCAATTCGCCAGGTTTCTTCAGCAGAATATGAATATCTCACCAACACCATCTGTGACGGCAAATCTTGTCCTGAAGGTTAAATTAAACAGCACAAACTACACACTGTGGTGTAGATTAATGAAGATGGCATTAGGGGGAAGAGGGAAAACTTCTCATATCACTAGAGTTCCCCCTCCTCCGTCTCCTACGGACGCCAACTACTCAACATGGGAACAGCAAGATCAATTAGTCTGCACATGGCTAATTGATAACATTGAGGATAGTCTCGTTAATAACGTGTCCCAGTATTCCACTGCAAAGGCTCTTTGGGACGGCCTTGCAGTGACCTACGGATCTGGGAGTGATCCACTCCAAATTTTTGATCTCCATAAACGGTGTTATACACTTAAACAGGACAATAGACCCCTTGAAGCTTTATGGGATCAATTTCAAGGACTTTGGTTGACAATTGACTCCATGGACCCTAACCCCATGGAGTCACCACGAGACATTGCAGTGTATGCGAAGAAGGTGCAGGAGCAAAGACTGTATCAACTACTACTTGCAGTTGATGACAGATTCTCAGATACTAAGAAGGAAATATTAAAAAGGGAACCACGACCCACTGTAGAAACCGCATACAATGAACTCCGTAGATCTGAAATCCAACAAGGAGTTTTAACCAATACCCCATCAGATCTGAGATCATCATCTGGGGTTGGACAGGGTCTGATGATTAAATCACCATCTGAGACATGTAAGAATCGAGGGACAGCAGGATCTTCCACCCGCTCAGGAGGTCCATCACGGCGGGGAGACCCAGACAAATCAGTGGAGTGTGCTCACTGCAAAAAGAGAGGCCACACTAAAGATAAGTGCTTTAAGTTGCATGGTTACCCCGACTGGTGGGACGAGTTCAAGAGAAAAGCACAAGCCTCTGCCGTCCAGAGCACTGGAGAGAGTGTCTCTGCAACAGGAAGGATAATGAACCCCAGAATCGAAAAAAATTCGAAGGAACAGAAGGGTCTGCCATGGCTGCCGCAGGGTTTGGAGAAGAAGAAGATGGCTGCGGCGAAGGAGTTCTTTATATACCGAAAATATTTCCCAATGCCCCCCCTGAATTTTTTCCTTGTCGCACTAAAATCCCCCAGTCCCAGCATAATGACGGCCACGCCCCTCCAGTTCCCGAAATATCTAAACAAGCCCTCCAAAAATCCCACCACGCCACAGAAGTCCAGAACTCATATCCCATACTAAATCCAACCCCTCTGAAGCCTATTTTACCCAAACAGTCCCTCAGTTCCCAATGTCATGCCATTCAAGCCCTCCCACAATGGATTTTGATTGTGGTGCCACAGACACCATGACATATGATCCCTCTGACATACTGAACCAAACCAAACCTACTAAAACCACCGTTGCCACTGCCAATGGTGCATCTCTCCCAGTCACACATGGGGGCACTATATCTCTCACACCTCAAATTACACTCAAAAATTGCCTTGTGTCCCTTCATTATCCACCAAATTACTGTCCATTAGCCAACTCACCAAAGCCCTTGATTGCGTCGTACTTATGTATCCTCATTTTTGCCTTGTCCAGGACATTCGTACGGGGGCGATCATTGGGCGTGGTACTGAGCGCCAAGGTCTGTACTATGTTGATGCGGTGGTGCAGCAGGGACAGTCTAATCTTGCCACCGGGACGACTGAAAGGCAGGTGTGGTTATGGCATCGACGTTTAGGGCATCCTTCATTCAGTTACCTAAAACATCTTTTTCCTACTTTGTTTACCTTTCCTATTAATAATTTGTCTTGTGATACTTGCCTCCGGGCGAAACAAACTCGGGCATCATATACTGCAAATAATACTAGAGTCGATCGTATGTTCTCTTTGGTTCATTCTGATGTATGGGGCCCCTCACCCTATAATACCCCACTTGGCTTTCGTTACTATGTCATTTTGTTGATGACTTCTCACGGATGACATGGCTCTATATCCTGAAAAATAAATCAGAAGTTACTCAAAAGTTCATACAATTCTACAATATGATCCTCACACAGTTTGACACAAAAATTCAAATTCTTCGACCTGACAATGGAGGTGAATATCTCGATGGCACTTTAACACAATTTTTGCATACACATGGTATTCTTCATCAAACTACTTGCCCATATACACCCGAACAGAATGGCGTTGCCGAACGCAAAAACAGGACCCTACTTGAAATGACTCGAGCCATGATGTTTGACTCTCATGTTCCGACTAGTTTCTGGCCGGAGGCAGTATCTACAGCTACATACCTTCTCAACCGACTTCCGACCAAAATCCTCAATCACCAGACACCTATTCAGGTACTCTCCTCCCAACATTCTATACCCTCTCTTTATACCCTTCCTCCTAAAGTTTTTGGTTGCACTGTCTTTACTCATACTCCCAAACATGAAAGAACCAAACTTGACCCATGCGCCGAAAAATGCATTTTTGTTGGATATGCCACCACTCAGAAAGGCTATCGATGCTATAATCCGCAGACTCACCGCCTACATATTACCCTAAATTGCACTTTTCTTGAAACCGAATATTATTACCCCTCTCAGTCTCGGCTTCAGGGGGAGAGTACCTATGATGGAACCCGAGACTGCTCGATGCCACTTCCCATCTGTCCTACGGTTGTTCCAACAGGGCAAGTAGATGGCGCCGAATGTGCTATAGCTCCCAACATAGTACCACCTGAGACGCCAGCACCACTACCACAGGATCCTCCAACACCGAATGAATCGTTCAAGGTAACAAATCAGGACATAAATACTATTCAATCTGATTCTACTAATCTTGATACTACCACCCTTGATTACCCCATTATCCCAGAAATGTGCACAGGGACAGATATTCAGGTGGGGCAACGGATACTACCTCCAAGGGCAAATCGAGGAATTCCTCCGGAAAGATACTCTCCGGACAGAATCTCTAAGACTTCCAGGTATCCATTAAAGACATCGATGACAGGAGTATCCGATGTAGCCCAAGGGTTCTTTACAGCCTTATGTACAACACAAATCCCTCGAACAGTTGAAGAAGCTCACTCTAGATCAGAATGGAAACATGCTATGATTGCTGAAATGGAAGCCCTGGAAAAGAATTGCACATGGGAAAAATGTAGTCTTCCTATTGGAAAGAAGGCTGTTGGTTGTCGATGGGTATTTACGATTAAGTACAAGGCTGATGGGAGCATTGAGAGAAATAAAGCTCGGTTGGTTGCCAAAGGTTATACACAGACTTATGGTATTGACTATTCAGAAACTTTTTCTCCTGTGGCCCGAATTGATACGATCAGGGTACTGTTCTCTGTTGCAGCAACTCAGAATTGACCTCTACATCAGTTTGATGTTAAGAATGCGTTCTTACATGGTGATCTCAAAGAAGAAGTGATATGGAACCACCCCCAGGTTTCACTACAGGGTTCAAAGAGGGAGAGGTTTGTCGGTTAAGAAAGGCCTTGTACGGACTTAAGCAGTCCCCTCGAGCGTGGTTTGGCAGATTCACTCAGGTCATGAAGCAAGATGGATATCACCAGAGTAACGCAGATCATACTCTGTTTATCAAGAGAAGGAAGGGACCGATAACTTGTTTAATCATATATGTGGATGATATGGTGATTACAGGAGATGACGCTGAGGAGATTACTCACCTTCGGAATCATTTGTTTACAAAGTTTGAGATGAAAGATCTAGGAGGTCTAAAATATTTCTTGAGAATTGAAGTCTTGAGGTCAAAAGCTGGGATCTACATATCACAGAGGAAATATATTTTGGATCTTCTTGCAGAAGTAGGGATGCTCGACTGTAGACCAAGTGATACTCCCATAGCAACAAATCAAAAGCTGCAGGTTATCGAAGGAGAAATGGAGGCTGATCTGGGGCAGTACCAGCGCTTAGTAGGCAAGTTGATTTATTTATCACATACCAGACCAGATATTGCATACGCAGTAAGTGTGGTTAGCCAGTTCATGCATCGTCCCCAGAAGCATCACATGGATGCAGTTATGAGGATTCTGCGCTATCTAAAGAGGACGCCAGGAAGGGGGATTGTGTTTCGGAACAATGGACATCTAGACATACATGCCTACACTGATGCGGACTGGGCTGGGAATGTAGTAGACCGAAAATCTACTTCAGGGTATTTTGTACTGGTCGGAGGAAATCTAGCAACCTGGAGGAGCAAGAAACAAAAGGTTGTCGCATTATCCAGTGCTGAAGCAGAGTTTCGTGGAATTGCAAAAGGAATTACGAAAGTTTTGTGGGTTCAGAAGTTGTTAAAGGACATTGGACTGCGATTCGCTTTACCTACACCGCTTTATTGTGATAACAAGGCATCCATTAGCATATCTGAAAATCCAGTACAGCATGACCGGACTAAGCATGTTGAGATTGATCGACACTTTATTAAAGAAAAGTTGGAGGCATGAATTATTAAGTTACCTTTTGTTAGATCAGAAGACCAACTGGCAGATGTTTTGACCAAGGCGGTGAATGGAAGGGCATATGAGGATATTTTGTGCAAGTTGAACGTTGTTGACCCCACGGTTCAACTTGAGGGGGAGTGTTAGTAATTACCATTGCCGGATAATTAGGGATAAGACTGTATAAAATCAAGGAGAAACTTTAGGAAATGATTTTCCGTTTTAATTGTGATTGATTGTAGTTTAATTGTGATTGATACTCTTCCTTGTATAGAGAAACAATACTAGTATAAATTTGTATAGAGATGACTGAAAAATATCATCAAGGAATATATGAAAATCTTTGTTCCTACACATCCGTGCCTTTACTGTTTTTGCCATATTCCGTCACGTTCAAATTGAACTATCTTCAAGTCAAACTTTGACAATATCATAAAAATATAGTTACAGTTTCACTTGTGCATTGTTCAAATTAAATTATGCTCAAATCAAAATGTAACAATATTTTTGGAAATGAGCGTGTTGAAACTTGCGTTTACATGAGAAGATGTTCACATCCAGTCAAAGCCTTAAGGCTATGGGTGATGATACATCATCCTCCTATAACCCATGTATTTAATCTCAAAGTGGCCAGTGTGGAAAAATATTCTCAATATTCGCTCTCACGTGTCAACGTGGCTTGGCATACACATCCGCCTTAGAACCCGCCGCCAATCTCAAAGCACAAGCCATGCATGAACATCTGGACTTGATGAGTGGATACAATAAATGGCCAACCATGGGTCAGTCAAAGTGTGAGTTCACATCTTAAACATGCTCTCCCACCATGAAACTTGTGATTACATGAAATGAGTACTATATCCACTCAAAACCTTAAAACCTTAAGGTAATGAATGATGATATCTTATCCTTTTATAACTCATGTATTTTATCTAAAGTAGTCACCGCCATAGACGAAGACTGAGCCTCTATATTCAAATTTCTATTCATTTTGTTAGAGATCTCTGATCACAGATAAACGAGATTCGATCATGTAGCAACCGAAAACGTCTGGAAGAGACAAAGCCTTAGGATGATGCTGGAACTGGATTTCCTACACTTCATTACCGCGATTCAGATAAGATAGATGGAACTACCTCAAAACCTGCATTTCGGGTATGAAGATGGAATTCACTTACAATATTCTAAATAGACCGATATATTATAACCATTAATCACACAACAGGATTTGGTTAACTCTCGATTCATAATTATAAGCGTCTTCTTATCGAACTCAGAGAGGTTCACTGCTTTGTTTTTGGTTGGGCATTGCAAGTCAACAAACTTTAATCAGCCGACCTTTATGACTGCATCCAGTTTGGACTAAAAACAGTTATTATTGTTGCAAATAATAATTCAAATAGTGCATCAATCATTATAATTAATAATAATATATGCAATCAACAACAATCATATCCAGTATATCTCAACGACATCAAAAGCTACCGCTAGAGTATAGGAAGTGTGAAAGACATACAAACAATACCTCTATCCTTATAGATAGAGAGTTTGCTTCTAGTAAAACTCTACATCTATATATACCTGCATAGATAATATAATATATGCAATCAGCACACTGAATCAGAGGAAGAAAGAAATGTCAACATGTCTGGCTGGAAGATTCATGTATATGTTGTTCGTGAAAGACACTTTTATCGATTTAAAATTAGTCTAGTTGTTGTTTCATGCTACGCACGGACTTTTACGTCCTCAAGCCGTCACCCCGCAAATTGCATTTTAATGAGTTGACTTATCCTCA
Organism: Eustoma russellianum; assembly: GCA_036186865.1. Classification (NCBI taxonomy): domain Eukaryota; kingdom Viridiplantae; phylum Streptophyta; class Magnoliopsida; order Gentianales; family Gentianaceae; genus Eustoma; species Eustoma russellianum. The sequence continues at coordinate 1,989,990 of AP025052.1, forward strand.
ATTCCAATACACCATTATTATTATTACTATTATTAAATTATTGTGCAAGTCTGCGTTATCGGTTCGATATATTGACATTTTTGCGAATTTAGGTAAACGATAGTAATATGTACATGTCTACATATATTTCTTTTATGGCACATAGCAAGATTATATGATTTAGAACCTATTACAGAAAAAAAAAACCTTTACTTTTAATCCAGATCGAATTCTCATACATACACGTACGATTTATATCGTATCATCACCAAAAAAAAAAATAGCCTTTCACGTGAACAAATATAGATATGGTACAAGAATTTCCTGTTAATTAGTAACACATAAGAACCTGTTTTGCGTATCATTAATTTATAGTTGTAAATCGATTCTTTTGAAGTAAAGTTAAGATATTATACCACAATCTTATCACATTGCTTTAGAGTCTCCCGTATATAACGAGGTATGGAGAGTTGGATGTATGCAACATACACATGTGTTAGAAACACATAGAGGTTGTTTCCCGATAACCCATAATGAAAATTACGTCAAACTTTGTCAACGGTTACTTCACAATATAAGAAGTGTAACCAATTTAGTGATTCATTTTGTTTTATTATATAATATTCCAAAGTCAAGGTATTATAAACTAGTCAAATGGATGTATCATTAATATGAAAATAGTGGTCTGCAACAAAAATGTCCTCCTTAATGTGAAATATGTATTAAACACCATATAAAGATACTCAAATAGTTCCGCATAGATATTTGAATAGAAGATCTACATAAATACATAAGTACAATCTAACTATTACACATATAATATCAAAATGAGTATTCTTTCTTGTTTTAATAACGAAAATTCGATCATATAGTCGTATAATTGATATAGTAAATTTCTTGATTTATCAAGAGACTTTCATATAACTCAAACCTAATTCAGCGTATGAGCTCATAAAAGAACACGTAGAGTTGTCCGTCAAAAAAAAAAATATATACATACATATATATATATATATATATACATACATATAATACTCTACAAAGTTAGATGAGCTCGCTCACGAGAACTCCATGTTCATAACCGCCTACCATCCCCCGCGGTAAAAAATCTTTCTCTTCTCCTCTCTTATTATCACCCCCGGCGAAGATGTCGTCGGTGAGGCTGTCTCCGATGCAATTGATTTACAGGCGACATTCAAGCAGCGAAATAAGGAATTTAGCATCTGTTTCAAGCAGCCTGCTGCCTGCTTTCGGTAAAGTTGTGACTGAAGGTTCTCTACAACTCAGAAGATTTGTGATTGCCCCTTATGATCATCGATATCGGTAACTTAATTTTAATGCTTTTTCCATTCTTTCAGGCAGCATGATTTTCTCGACGAAATAACTTCTCTTCTCGCGAAAGTCATTAAACTGTAGTGAGTAAAAATTCATATATTTATGATTTTAAGATTGATAAGAGAACAGAAACTATTCTGTTAGACAAATAAAAGAGAGCGCCATTAATTCAATTTTTCTAAGCTTGACATTTTTTCTTTCGTTTTTTTTTTAGATTTTTTTGTTTTTGAAATATGATGAAATAAAACAAAATGACTCTTTAAATTGGCTGTGTTTCTTAAATTGGCTGTGTTTCTTATATTGTAAAGTAAAAGTTGATCGACACAGTTTGACGCAATTTTCATTATGGGTTACAGGAAAACAATATCTATGTGTTTTTGACACATGTGTATAATTATGTACATCCGACTTTCATACTCTGCCATAAACCGAAACCTCTAAAGCAATGAGTAATGTTGTTGTTATTGCTATCCGATGTCAAAAGGGAAAACTTATGCATAGCATAACTTTGAGGGAAGGTGGACTTGTGTTCTACCCACTGGAGCATGTTTGTTTATTGTACATGTTAATATCTAAAATCTTTTGAGCTATGTCTCCATATAGCAAAAGAGTTTCCAATGTTTACACATATATATAATTATAGATTAATTCGATATAACAATTTTAATTGATAGTTTTATGTGATGGTTTTAAAATGTGGTCCAAGCATACTTACCTTCCGATACATGTACTTACATTAGATGAATTGTAGCCAATCTAGGCGTTACTCTTTGGAAAAAAGATAAGAGGTTATTTGCTTTGATAGTTATAATAATTATTGCCTGTGATAGTTGTAATCATAGTTATTACTGTAACATCTGTAATTTATGTAAGTCCCAATCGCTAGAAAGTTAGGTGGTGGTTGGAAAGTGTGTCAACCGGGTTGAGCACGGGTTGGGATCTCATAACCCTCACTTTCCTCACATTCTTTGTGACCATGCGACACGTGGCATCAAGAGGGGGCGGTGAGGCTAGATGAGGTGACCCTCATCTAGCCTCACCACCCCTCCTTACTGCCACGTGTCGCACGGTCACGCGTCACCGCACTCTTTTGCGGTGAGGGTATCCTATCCCGTTGATCACATAATGGGTTGACTTGACAATAGCGACCTCGATATCTGAAATTAAAATTTCATTTCGGATCCCAAAGTGGATAAATTAAATAAGCGGAACAGTCAACTCTGTTTGTAACATAAATGCTATGTAAAAATCTTTGTTAAAATAAGTATTGTATTTCAAATATAAAAGATGGTTATTACCATTAAGCCCTGCTTTACATGTGTAGGTTCTCAATTAAATTCGCTTTTAACTGTATAAATTTACAAGTTACTCATTAGTAAATTTCAATGATAAGAGAAGTGAAGTAAAACTTATAATGTATGTGTTGCTTCGAATGTTAAGTGTATAAATTCCTGTCGCTTATGCACAAGTAATATAACATGTAACATAATTTCTCATTGTGAGGAGTGATATATTAGTACTTAAAATGCATGTACATAATCTTTTAAAAATGCAAACATAAAAAAAAAATAATGTATACTTTACTTTGTATACTTTATATACAAATTCCATGTCCACACGGGATTCGTTTGATCAATGCATGTAACATGATTGATTATTTTTAACTTAAACAAAATTTGGCCATTAAGTCGTTTCTGACGCACTAGGCTCCCGTATTTGCGCATGGTCTAAATAGGAACCGAATCATTTCACGATCTGATGTATGCAATTTTATTTTACAATTTATGAAAGAGTCGGTCATTAACATTATAAGAAGTCGACATAGTGCCTTTTAGTATGATCCTGCCAACTTAGAATTGACCTAGTGTTAAAATGATGGACACAAAGTTTATTGCAAAAAAAAAAAAAAAAAAAAACGGGGACACAATGTTTTAAGTGTTGGCACAATCAATCCTGTACCAAGACGCAGTCGTACACTGTGTGCATATGAAACAACAAAATAAATCAAACCCGGGGCGAGTCAAGGACTCTGTCCTTAAGACGTATTGCTCCGGTATACTGTGCCCAACCGGTATGAGCAATCGTCTCCCAGGATACAACGGGTACCTGTTCAGTTGAGCGGCACTGCTGAACTTGAACTCCTTCGAACTCTAGAGTGTCCTGACTTCTCCGGACGATATGCAAGACTCACGTGCTATGAATGCAAAATGCTTTGAGAATGCTAAGAGCTTAAGGTGTGTTTATGAAAGAGCCATTAGCCCTCTTTATATAGGGGAGTAGGAGGTACCGTAACCGTTGGATCAAAACCAAAGTTTGATTTAAGCCGTCGGATTAAAACCTCCTATCCAGATTAGGATGGTTTAATCTCAGCCATTAGATTGAAGATAGATTATCAGGTTTAAACCTGGAACGTTGGATGGAAACCATATTCGGTTAAGCGGTTAAGACAGTTTAAATCTCGGCCGTTAGATTCAAGCTGCTTTACTCACTACCGTTAGATCACAACAGATGATCTTATCTTGAATGGAGGAGGATAGAGTTTGATTCATTTTTGAATCAAATCTGCCAACAGAATCAAATCTGCGCCTGCTGTCAGACTTCGAGCGATCACATCGATCGATCGATGTGATCGACTGATGTCTGACTGAGTACATCATTCGATCAAATTGAGCGATCGAAGCTTCCTGATCCACTTCGATCGATGACATCGATCGATCGAAGTGACATCGATCGATCGATGTCATCGATCGATGTCCGTCAGAAGCTTTTACGCCACGTGGACACTTCCAACGTGGCATTCCTCCATACGGGTGACACGTCACCCATCCACAACATTTCCATCTACTTCGAGCATTAATTTCACATTCACACAACACATAATTGAGTGAGATCACATCCTAACATTAACTACACGTTAAGGATTCATTAAGCTCATAGTACGTTGCACAAGTCTTGCAACTTCATAACGGGCCAAGGCCCAATCTTCAATATCCAACGATGGGCCAAGCCCAACCTTAATTCTCCAACAATCCCCCACATGAATGTAAATTAATGCAGACGCATATGCAGACTCTAAGGAGAAGTCAGACAAGAAAATATTGCATCAGAAGAGGTAGCTTCTGGCTTTGAACCTTTCTTAGTGATGTACCATCGGATCCACTCGGCTAAGTAGTGACTTGATGTCTTGAACTAGTCAGCCTTTGTTGTGAACCAAGACAATGACACTCACACAATATTTCCTTTAACACCCTTTTGGTTCTCATGGTTGTGTTCGTCTTGGCCATGAACAACCTGGTTTCAGAAAGTGTTTTAGAGAAATCTTGCCACCCAGACTTTTTCATAGAAGCGGCCCCACTTCACACTTACATAGGTGATTCCTATCAAGAGTATTCTGCCATACTCCACTTGACGCATCAAGATATAGGACATCATTAAAAGCCTTAGCTTACCCTGAAATCTCTGCAGACAGCACTTTTACCAGACGGAATGAGTAAGTGCTAACTGAACCTTCATAACTTAGTTGTCCCATTGAACCAAGATTCTGGGATCTCCAGTCAACAAGGTTGGGTTACCATTACAAAGATTCATGCATTATGGGCTTCAGTCCCATTCCGCTTGTCAATCTTGACATCTGATCTCTAGGCAAGCCTTTTGTAAGCGGATCCGCAAGATTCTCCATTGATTTTATATAATCTATGGAAATCACGCCATTAGAGATCAACTGTTTAATGGTGTTATGTCTTCGACGTATATGTCGTGACTTACCATTATAGATGCTGCTTTGAGCACGTCCTATAGCTGACTGACTATCACAGTGTATGCTAATAGGAGCAATCGGCTTAGGCCAGCACGGAATATCTTCCAGAAAATTCCGAAGCCACTCAGCCTCTTCACCAGCTTTGTCCAACGCTATGAACTCAGCTTCCATAGTGGACCGAGCTATACAGGTTTGTTTCGTGGATTTCCACGACACAACAGCACCACCAACCGTGAACACGTATCCACTGGTGGACTTCGAGTCTTTACTGTCTGATATCCAATTTGCATCGCAGTATCCTTCTAATACTGCTGGATATCTCGAGTAATGTAATACATGATACATTGTGTATTTTAAATACCTCATTACTCTGTTAAGAGCTTTCCAATGATCATCACTTGGATTACTCGTAAATCTGCTCAACTTGTTTACTGAACAAGCTAAGTCTGGTCTTGTACAATTCGTTATGTACATCAGACTCCCGATTACCTGAGAATATTTTAGCTGGGCAACAGGTTCGCCTCGATTCTTTCTTAAGTGTATGCTTAAGTCGAGCGGGGTCTTTACCGGTTTCACATCATCCATATTGAACCGTTTCAGAACTGATTCAATATAGTGAGTTTGTGACAGTACGAGTCCCTCAGTCATCCTAGAAATCTTAATTCCTAGAATAACATTGGCAACTCCCATATCCTTCATATCGAAGTTTCTCGTCAACATCTTCTTTGTGTTCAAGATTATGTCCCGAGTACTTCCCATGATTAGCATGTCATCTACATAGAGACACACTATCACATAAGAATTCTGTGTGCTCTTAATATAGACACACTTGTCACACTCATTGATCTTGAAACAATTAGCTAACATGGCTTGATCAAATTTCAAGTGCCACTGCTTAGGCGCTTGCTTAAGCCCGTACAAGGACTTAACGAGTCTACAAACCTTAGACTCTTGTCCTGGAACCACAAACCCTTCGGGTTGTTCCATATAAATCTCTTCCTCCAACTCACCATTCAGAAACGCAGTCTTTACATCCATCTGATGGATTTCCATGTTATAGACTGCAGCAATCGCAACTAGCATCCTTATAGAAGTGATCCTAGTCACCGGTGAGTAGGTGTCAAAGAAGTCAAAGCCTTCCTTTTGTCGATAGCCTTTAGCTACCAACCTGGCTTTATACTTTTCAATAGACCCATCCTCTTTCAGTTTCTTCTTGAAAATCCACTTACAACCAAGTGGTTTACTTCCAGGTGGAAGGTTAACCAACTCCCAAGTGTGGTTCTGAAGAATCGAGTCTATTTCACTGTCAACTGCTTCTTTCCAGAATGGTGCTTCTGGAGTTGACATAGCCTCGGAAAAGTTCCTTGGCTCATTTTCTACCATATAGGTTAGAAAATCTGGTCCAAACGAAGTTGGCATTTTGGCACACTTGCTTTGACGAAGTTCCTCATCTCCTTGAGGAGTCGCCTCACGCAATCGCTTACCAAATCTTGTTTCTTCTTGAATTTTGTCTTTCCTCGGAAAGACATCTTCAAAGAACACTGCATTCCTTGACTCCATGACAACGTTTTCATGTATGTCAGGAATATCCGATTTGTGCACCAAGAATCGATATGCACTACTGTTAGTTGCATAACCAATAAATATGCAATCAACCGTTTTAGGCCCAATTTTCACCTGTCTTGGTTTAGGTACAGCAACCTTTGCCAGACACCCCCACACTTTCAAGTATTTGTAACTAGGCTTGTAGCCTTTCCAAAGCTCGAAAGGGGTTACATCCATCTTCTTAGATGGAATTCTATTTAAAATGACGTTGGCTGAGAGGATTGCTTCCCCCCACAAGCTCTGAGGTAAACCCGAACTTATCAACATAGCATTCATCATCTCTTTAAGAGTACGGTTTTTGCGTTCAGCAATACCATTTGATTGAGGTGAATATGGCGCAGTCGTTTGATGAATAATGCCATGTTCGGAACAGTATTCATTAAACGGTGTATCATATTCGCCACCTCTATCACTACGAATTGTTTTAATTCGTTTGCTAAGTTGATTCTCAACTTCATTTTTATAATCCTTGAACGCATCAAGGGCCTCGTCTTTGCTACTTAGCAAATATACATAACAGTATCGTGTGCAATCGTCGATAAAAGTTACGAAATACTTTTTACCACCTCTTGTTTGCACAAACTTTAAATCACACACATCGGTATGAATTAAATCCAAAGGTTCAGTGTTCCTTTCTATTGAAGGAAATGACGCCTTTGCCATCTTCGCTTCAACACATATTTGACATTTTCCTTTGTTATTAAAGTCCAGTTTGGGCAATAAGTCAAGATTACTCATACGTTGTATTGACTTGTAATTAACATGTCCCAAACGAAAATGCCATAAACAAGAAGATTCAAGCATGTAAGCAGAAGAGGAAGCAATTTTATTAGCCTCTGCGGGCAAATCTCTTTTGGGTACAATAGTGATGACATTCAATTTAAACATCCTATTTGACAAATACCCTTTCCCCAAATACATGCCATTTTTCGAAAGAATAACTTTATTGGATTCTAACACTAGTCTAAAACCATGCATGACTAGAAGAGATCCAGATACTAAATTCTTCCGAATATCAGGGACGTGTAGCACATTCTGCAGAGTCAGATGCTTCCCTGATGTGAGCTTCAGAACAACTTTTCCCTCGCCTTCAATCTTCGAGGAGGCCGAGTTTCCCATGAAAAGTTGTTCATTGTTCCCGGGCTGATACTCCGTGAACATCTCTCTGCTGGAGCAAACATGTCTAGTGGCGCCAGTATCAAGCCACCACTCGCGTACGTTCCCCACAGCATTACACTCTGATACCACCGCACAGAGATTCAGATCATCCAATGCATCGACTATGTTCGCCTTTGCCTTGGTTTGCTTCTTCTTGGGCTTTCTGCACTCATTGCTGACATGCCCCTGAATGCCACAGTTGTAGCATTTCCCGGTGAACTTCTTGGCGATCTGCTTGCCTTTCTTGTTCACCCCGAGTTGGCCTTTCTTTTTCTTGGCCTCTGCAACATGGGCCTTAGCCTGACCAGAGCTAGATTGTGGCGCTCTTTCAGATCTACGATTGTCCTCCTCAATGCGGAGTCGAACAATTAGATCTTCCAATGTCATCTCCTTTCTCTTGTGTTTGAGATAGCTTCTGAATTCCCTCCACGAAAGAGGTAGCTTCTCAATCACTGCTGCTACGACGAAAGATTCACTGAGCAACATGCCCTCTTCTTCCATCTCGGCAACCAACGTCTGAAGTTCCTCAACTTGAGAAACAACAGTGCGAGAATCAGACATTTTGAAATCCAGGAATTTGCCGACAATAAATTTCTTAGTGCCGGCATCTTCCGTACGGTATTTCTTTTCCAAAGCCTGCCACAAAGACTTTGCGGTTTTATACGTGCAGTATAAACCATACAAGGAGTTGTCCAAACAACTCAGAATATGACTCAAACAAACATAATTGTTGAAGTTCCAACCTTCAACAAAATGTTGGTTTTGCATATTCTGGGCTTGGTCCTCCAACGGATCCACCATAGGCGGGTCCTCAGTCAGGAAATTTGCCAATCCCACAGCAGTCAAGAAGAACATCATCTTCTGCTGCCAGCGTTTGAAGAAGCTCCCACTGAACTTCTCCGGTTTCTCCACTTGGGCCACTACAGGACCCTGTGCAGGAGGAGCATGTCTTGGCACCCCGGCAGTTGGTGCCATTGGAGCAGAACTCTGAATGTCTGCACCATGAACCGAGCCTGAGCTTGCGTTCTCCATCAGATTACTGTTCAGTTGATCAAAACGAATAGATCAGAACAGAATCAGATTTAAGAAAGGAGTAGAAGTAGACTGCAAATCAGTACGAAACTGCTTTTGCGCAAATTAAAAAATGGTACAGAAATTAATTGAATAGAATACGTCTTAAGATTGTTGGCACAATCAATCCTGTACCAAGACGCAGTCGTACACTGTGTGCATATGAAACAACAAAATAAATCAAACCCGGGGCGAGTCAAGGACTCTGTCCTTAAGACGTATTGCTCCGGTATACTGTGCCCAACCGGTATGAGCAATCGTCTCCCAGGATACAACGGGTACCTGTTCAGTTGAGCGGCACTGCTGAACTTGAACTCCTTCGAACTCTAGAGTGTCCTGACTTCTCCCGGACGATATGCAAGACTCACGTGCTATGAATGCAAAATGCTTTGAGAATGCTAAGAGCTTAAGGTGTGTTTATGAAAGAGCCATTAGCCCTCTTTATATAGGGGAGTAGGAGGTACCGTAACCGTTGGATCAAAACCGAAGTTTGATTTAAGCCGTCGGATTAAAACCTCCTATCCAGATTAGGATGGTTTAATCTCAGCCATTAGATTGAAGATAGATTATCAGGTTTAAACCTGGAACGTTGGATGGAAACCATATTCGGTTAAGCGGTTAAGACAGTTTAAATCTCGGCCGTTAGATTCAAGCTGCTTTACTCACTACCGTTAGATCACAACAGATGATCTTATCTTGAATGGAGGAGGATAGAGTTTGATTCATTTTTGAATCAAATCTGCCAACAGAATCAAATCTGCGCCTGCTGTCAGACTTCGATCGATCACATCGATCGATCGAAGTGACATCGATCGATCGATGTGATCGACTGATGTCTGACTGAGTACATCATTCGATCAAATTGAGCGATCGAAGCTTCCTGATCCACTTCGATCGATGACATCGATCGATCGAAGTGACATCGATCGATCGATGTCATCGATCGATGTCCGTCAGAAGCTTTTACGCCACGTGGACACTTCCAACGTGGCATTCCTCCATACGGGTGACACGTCACCCATCCACAACATTTCCATCTACTTCGAGCATTAATTTCACATTCACACAACACATAATTGAGTGAGATCACATCCTAACATTAACTACACGTTAAGGATTCATTAAGCTCATAGTACGTTGCACAAGTCTTGCAACTTCATAACGGGCCAAGGCCCAATCTTCAATATCCAACGATGGGCCAAGCCCAACCTTAATTCTCCAACATTAAGTTTCTCTTAATTGATCAGTAACATGAAGTTAAAATTAGGTGACTTGGTTATCATTAAAAACAAAACAAAAAAGGTAACTTGGTATAATGGCTGCATGGTAATTTATATAGCTAGCTATGTTAGAAAAAGATTGTGATATATGTAATACATAATTGACATCCCAATTCGATATAATTCTTCTATTCCTTTGATTTTGTATAATGCAAACCAACATGTTTGATGGAAATCGAACCTGAGGTATGAGGCTATATATTGAAAATTAATGTGGGATTAAACTAAATTCTATGGAGATGAAATTGAGGTAATTAAGTTGCAGGTGGTGGCAGACATTTTTGGTGATATTGGTTGTATATTCGGCATGGTCGTCACCCTTCGAGCTAGCTTTCAAAAAGATGGCCACTGGCTCACTTATGGTCGTTGATGTAGTGGTGGATGCTTTCTTTGCCGTTGATATCATTCTCACTTTCTTCGTCGCCTATTTGGATAATTCGACTTATCTCCTTGTCGATGATCACAAGAAAATAGCTATCAGGTAATTACTATATTAGCTTTGATTCTATATGTGTATTTTGTTTCAATTTAAGACACACTTTTTTTTTAACTTTAGAATATGATGGAATAAAGTAAAAAGACTCATTAAATTTGATGCAGTTTTTATATTGTGAAGTAGTAGTTGATCGACAAAGTTTGACGCAATTTTCATTATAGGTAATCGAAAAATAACCTATGTGTGTTTCTAACACATGGATATGTTGTATACATCTGACCTTCCATACTCCGTCATAAGCAAAAGCTTCTAAGGCAGTGGGATAATGTTGTTGTCTAGATATGTATTTTTATGAAGGAAATAGATTCTTTCATGCATAAAATTTTCCGCTTTATTAACCACTTTGAAAGTTGTATTTTGATGCTAATAATTGTTTTTTCCTTCTAAATAATATGTACCACCATTTCCTTTCTCTCAGTTTCTCTCAAGTTCCCACTCTTTCTCTCAATTTTCTTTCTGTGATTCTTATATTGTGAATTAGCAGTTGATCGACACAGCTTGATGCAATCTTCATTATGGGTCATCGGAAAACAACCTCTGTGTGTTTCTAACACATGGACATGGTTGCGTACATCCGATCCCTCCATACCCCGCCATAGTCGGGAGCCTCTAAGACATTAGGGTAATGTTGTTGTTGTATTTTAAACCAGTTACAAATAATATGTGTAACAACTATGCACTAAATGGAAAATTTTGATATCTTAGGTACAGATATCCCGATGATGTATGTTTTAGACGAACGTAGTTTGTTGCATGAAACTAAGTCCATGTCACATTCAATCTTTTATGGCACCAACAGGGAGAAATACACAAATAAACGACGCCGAGTACTCGATTAGCCAATAGTTCTAAACCCATAATGCTATTCTTACTCATAAACATCTTTGCTGATATATCTGCTTCTTTAATGTATACTATAGGTACGTGACACGTCTATTATTTCCAATGGATATAGCATCAACTTTACCATTTCAGACCCTTTTCCGAATTTTCTCCGGCAAAAAGCATCCAGGTGAAGTGCTTGGCTTCCTCAACTTGCTCCGCTTGTGGAGACTTAGACGTGTTAGTGAACTTTTCTCCAGGTTCGTTCTTATGTTAAATTTCTTCGTATCCAATTTCAGTAGTACATATTTTCTATCATATACAACAACATTAACACATTGCCTTAGAATCAGATTTTCTATCATATACGAAAGAAATAATATTTGTATCCAGGTTAGAGAAGGACACTCGATTCTCCTACTTCTGGACGAGATACTTCAAGCTTATTTGTGTAAGTACCATTCTTGAACCCCCCACACCCCAGACAGGGCTTCAATCTTCAATGACAACTGAGAAAGCATTGCAGGTAACGTTATTCGCGGTGCATTCAGCTGGTTGCTTCTACTTCTGGCTAGCTACACATCACCGCCTAGCAGATGACACATGGATTGGTGCATTGGTTCCTGATTTTGAAGTGCGAAGTGTGTGGCTTGGTTACACTTACTCCATGTATTGGTCTATTGTTACTCTAACAACAGTTGGGTATGGAGACCTGCATGCTGTTAATACAGGAGAGAAGGTCTTCAACATGCTTTACATGCTTTTCAACATTGGTCTTGCTGCTTATATCATTGGTAACATGACCAATCTCATTGTCCACAGTGCTGTCCGCACATTCGCCATGGTAATACATCTTTCCTCCATTTTCTTGACACATAGGTTTGCGATAAGTTGACAACTCAACTAAATGCACAGTGATGTTATATACTTTGGAGTTTGAAATAGAAAAGGTATTGGAAAAAGTACATAAAATACTTCAAAATCTATTCCAAATTTATATAATTACATGTAAGAAGTTTCATTGGAGAATTGAGTGATGCATAAATTGGATAGGATTGACTGAAACTTCACAAGCTGAAGTAGCCAAACGTTTGGCTAGGTCAAACGTTCGGTGACATGTTTTTTGAGTTCCTTGAAACATTTGAGACTTAGCGAATGCTTTATCAAACATTCGGTGAAAAGTCACCGAACATTTGGCAACAGTGTTCGGTGACATCAGAGTGGTGTATTCTTATGAGTTGATGTAACTTTTGCATCTTAGGTATCTCTTTTCAATCTCGAACGGTCATAAACCAAATTTAAAAGTAAAATTATGCAAAGAGATGTTATTTTGATTTCTTGTTCGTGAAACAAATGTTTATAAATAAAATGATCCTATGTTTTGAAAGATAGTCTTGAAAAACTTTGGAAGCTGTTTGAAAATTTTGTGCAGAATTTTCTTCCTCTCTTCTCTCTTATTTCCTCTGATATTCACCTCTAATACACAAGAACAATCTATTTCTCGAAAAGTAAATGGACAGGCGAAGCTGTTATATCTTGGGAAATATTTGCTTATAGTTTACCTTGCTCGCCCGGTGGATGCAAAGTTGCTTTAAGGACAGTAACTTCGGTTATGTCTCGGCTATTTTTTTCCTGCTGTCATTTGTTTAGTTTCATGTTTTTGTCATATTTCCTTTGTCTTCGATTATCATACCTTTGTAATCCTTTACTGCATACTTGTACTTTACAAATGAAATCTAATGTTTGGGAACTACATCATCTCCATGGACCTGTAGTTCGTGTTGTTGGTGGTTTTGTTGCCATATATGCCTAAATTCCCAACCAAAGGGACCTGCATGAACTTAATTACATCATATATGAAAGCATGCTATTATGATATGATGACAAAGAAGGCCTTAAGGACAAGAAAATAGGGATGCTCACGTACATGCTTTTGCAGAGGGATACCATACACGAGATTCTAAGGTACGCAAGCAAGAATAGGCTTCCAGAAACCTTGAAAGAGCAAATGCTAGCACACGCTACGCTCAAATTCAAGACAGCAGAACTGCAGCAAGAAGTACTTGAACATTTGCCCAAGGCAATAAGATCAAGCATTGCTCATCATCTGTTCGGCTCAACTGTAGAAAGCGCCTACCTTTTCAAAGGAATCTCAGAGGACCTTATGGTTCAACTGGTAGTGCTCATAGCCCTCCCCTGTTATAGCATATCTGTATCATCACCAAACGAAATTGGTCCCTAGGACATAGCCCAGTTCCGGACAGGAGTTCTCGAAAGGGAGGTCAGAGGTTTAATTCTTGCCAAAGGCAAGAGAGCCACTTTCCAGCAAGTGCATTGTGTGGGAGCTTCCTTGGCCTGTAGGCTTGCCTGCAGTGCTGGGGGTCTCCTAATGCAGACTACTATGTATATGACTAAGCTCCTGCTAGCGGGCCGTTGGGTACCTGATTTACATCCCTACACTACCTTTGGGACTGGGTGTGACAGAGACCCTTACTGGTTGGGGTTACCAAACGAAATTGTATATATCTCAAAAAGTCAGTCTTTCCTTGTTTATAGAGTTGTGATTCTATCTTTCAGGTTCCAGAGATGAAAGCAGAATTTTTTCCACCAAAAGTAGACATTATCATCCAGCATGAAATATCAACAGATTTCTACATTATAGTGTCTGGAGCAGTGGTATGCAAACATTCTAATAAATATCTTTTCTTATATCTGTTTAGATAATTAAGCATAAACTAACTACATGAAATTGCAGGATGTAATGACGTACAAAAATGGAACTGAGCAGGTAAATCCTTGAACGAGTAGTCTTCTTTCATGCTCAACTTTCTACACTTGCACAAAGTATAGGGTAAGGCTGCGTACATCAGATCGCGAACCGATCCGACTCTTCAACGGATCCTGCGCAAACACGGGAGCCTAGTGCACCAAGAACGCACTTGACTTTCTACACTAGCTACTATACGTCCTCAGAGGTCCCATGTTCACATTTTTATGACATCTCGTGTACTAGTCATCTTAGAGGAAAGATTAGTATGAAAAGAGCATGTCGGCTTTGTGCTTAAAGTTACATATCACAAGTATCAGTTCCATATATTACTGAACAGGCACTTGCTTAGTTAAAATAAACTAAGAAATAACACAACTTGTTTCCAGAGGACTTGGCACACACGGCAAGTACATTAATTATATAAGCGTTACTGTTACTCCATCTACAAGAATTTACCTTTGGCTAATTTCAGTTCTTGACAAAGCTGGAATCTTCCAGTATGTTTGGGGAAGTTGGTGTAATCTTCAATTGTCCACAACCATTTACAGTCAGGAGTAAGAGGCTTTCTCAGGTTATTCGGATCAGTCATCATCGTTTCAAGCAAATGGTGCAGCCACTTCAAGAAGATGGAAAGATTATCCTCTCCAATTTTCTTGAGGTACAAGTACTTTTACTCATTGGCTCAATTTGTCCATTATCAAGATTCTATATTACATGGAAAATTTGTTCTTCATTTCTCAACCTTCATGCATAAACATCTTGAGGATAAGCATAAAGCATTAACTGTAATTTACATGGTAAACGTCAGCATCTGAACGGGCTAAGGAAGGAGGAGCTGGAAGAGATTCCACTTGCTACAGAATTTTTGGGTGACCTAAGATCAGAGGTAGCTCATCATTTTACTAGTATCAACTGAATACCTTATTCTGTTAATACCTGACTTCCCGGTTTTCTTAGTCTATCTGCTACCGATTATCTCCTACCAATATGAATCATGGTAGGATGTATATAGTGCTGATTGTCTTACACGTGAACCGATAACACTAGACCTGATTCACTAGATTTGGTTTCAATAAGATGCAGAACTAAAAAACTATATGCTCTCCTCCTTCTCTCCCAACCCCTTTTGCAGGCTAGAACTAAAACAGATGGGTCAGAGCATCCTGGAACCAAGGAAGAATCAAATGGTAAATATATATGCTGTCCTTGTAGGTGCAAAAATCCTGCCCAGGTACATGACCAGTGTTTAACATACAGTGGATCGGTTTACATGCAACAGCTTCCGGGATTTGGATTTGCAAACTTGGAAAGAGCATAATGTGTGCATGCAAAACTTAAATACTTGAAGTTAATTCAAGCTCTTTAGATACATATAGAGTCAGGGGTCTCACTGAAAACAAACTTTCTATCATTTGAAATAGAAGTATTGTTTACCTGTCTCTCACTCTTCCCAGCCTCTAGCAATAGCTTTTACTGTCGTTGTGATATACTGTGTATGGCTGTTGTTGTTTCAAGCTCTTTACGATAATCTCACGAAAGGCTGTTGCAACATCGCAAAATAAAATTTTCAAATTTTCTTCGTTTTGTTGTCTCTCTGGCCATCAGGGTGACAACAAAACTGGTTCTAGGCTTTGATTGAGTTGGTGATAGTTAGTCCATGTGATGTTCCACTCGACTGATACAACATTCCGTTGACTTAGAATTGCTGCTTAAAAACTGAATTTTACAGCTGTACGAACAGAGATGCTTGATCCATTTCTTCTTCAATTTCTTATGGAAAAGTTGCTTCTTTTGTTTCTTTTCAACAGGAATGTCAGCAGCATTTACATATTCAGACACGTTACCTACAAGAGTCATAATCCATGGGCATCACCCAGATAATATGTCGACTGAGGAACATGATCCAGGAAAACTAATCCATCTTCCACGCACAATAGAAGACCTTTTGAAAATAGCAGGTGAGAAGTCTCTATGCAGCAAGAATATTTGCCCTACTTCCGAATCATAGAACTAGACAACGATTAGCAGGAGTGCAAATCCTAGTTGAGATATAGTTGAAACAGAAAGGAAACCACACATGAATCAGAAATGTGCATAGGCCTCTTATTCATGATAATTGAACTTTCTGAGCTTGATTTCCAACCATTTGTTATTTCAATTATTTGGTATGCTTAGTTGCAGATATAAACATTCAACAAAATGACCAGGTATACAATGACTAACATCAACTGTTATTGTACACAGAAAAGAGGTTGGGGAAAAGAGGAACAATAATTCTCATGGCTGATGGCTCCGAAGTAGAAGAACTGAATGCATTAAGAGAAAATGACCATCTCTACATAGTTTAGTCATAAAAGTGAGCAGAGGTTATCATGAAAGACCTTCTTGCTGTAAAGTTCATAACTGGGCCAAAACCTTCATCAATAATAGGACCTTCAGTCGAGCAAACACAGTTCAAGCATATGCATAGCCAAGGTGAAAAGGAGGAGAAAGGTTCCAGAATAATTATGTATGAGCCCAAATACAGAAGAACTTAAACATACACCGAAAGTTCTGTCTCAACTTATTTAGCATTATATAATAGCATATGAAGCTTCTTTTTTTTTCCGAACTCATCTTCTGCATCTTTTAAAGCAATTTTATTTTGAAGATCAAACTTCCTGGACTACTGTTGTCGTCCAGTATTTCAGCAGAACTCTTCAGAAGAAACCATGGCATTTTACATTTCTTAAAACATGAAAGTACCAGATCCTGGCATGCCACATATACTTCTTTGAGTGAGAAAACTTACAAGAACATAGACACTGTCCAGACTTGACCAAAATTATGAAGGACCATCAGGACTACCATTCCAACAATCACACTTCAATCCCTGCTAAAGAAGTAAAGCATAAAGTATATATACTAATATAGTGACCACTGATAAGAGAATGGTGTTTGTGAAAACGGTGTCTAAAGAAAGTTGAAGATGAATTTTGTCCTTTCTGCTTTAGCTGATATCATGGTTATTCAAAATATTGATAACAGCATATGCAGCCTTTTGAAAATGCTCTTTCTCTTGATCTAGTGTCTTCTTCTTCTCAAGAGCAAAGTCCCTGCACTTCCCTATCTCATCCTGTACTTCAGAAGAGTTCTGATCTATTTCGCTGCATGTATTAACCAAAATATTCAAGCACATCAGCGCAAGAAAGCAAACAAGAATACTGCACAGGGTAATTAACACAGAGGAACGACATTTTAGCCTAACAGAAAAGAATTTACCCTCGTCAAAGGCAAATTGACCAATCAAAAGAGATCAATTCACCGGCATAATATGTAAAGGATCAACATGACGTTTCAAGCAATAGTAGATTCATTCACATAGCTGAAATGAAATCATGAATAAAAAAATGAACATGAATCGAATAGAATACGAGTTCTAGGATATCTAATGTTCTAAAGGAGGCTCAAATTGCGACTAAATATGATGACAGAAAAGTCGGTGTTGATAAATCATAAAAATGACTAGAAATGGTAACTGTGGCTAAAGCAATCTTAGTTCCTAATAATCTGTCTCCAGTTAAGGGAAACTTACTTCATAATGCAAATGCACGTAACATATACATATCCAATAATATAGGAGAAGTATACCAAATTCCATGATATTCATTTACAACATTTGTTCAATAACAAAGGTAAAGGATGAATTGTCTAATATTTCATCAACACCTCCACTTAACTCAAAAGTTTCTCAGAAAAAATAACGAGGAAAGTTTTTTTTTTAAGAACTAATGAAACAAAAGTTGGCTAAGAGAAAAGGAAAAAAAACAAATAATGCTAATAGTTGGGAGACCAGGCTATCTCACTTAATCATCTTCAGCATGTTCTCCATTGCAGCGTTTGCCTGATTTGAAAGATCTGCAAACTCAGTCCAGGAAAGAATTTAGGTTAGGAGAATTCATGAGAAGGAAGGTATCCATGTACTAAACTGATATCTCTAGAAAAAAAACAGAGAGAATACGTAGAAACCACAGTCTAATCACTGGAATTACGAGAATGGCTTAAGAAAACTCAGCTAATTGAACATTTTACATCATTTTCCTTATCGTAATTCAGTATGACATCGAATAGAAAGCAGAAAATACGGAAATCTGATCCCTAGCCCATATCTAAAAATGTAAGGAAATAACTGCAGGAATGCTGAACTTTAACAAATTGAATAAGCAAGTGATGCGAAGTGACAGTTTTCGAGATGAACCTTCAACTACGGAATCCAAAGGAATAAAAGTGAAAAGCATTTCCACCAAAACTACATATAGATCATGAAATCAGGAAAACAAACAAAACAAAGCGTGAAAAAGCTCGTTCTTAATTCGATATTGATGCATTTAAGTGTCGTAATGTGAGATAGCGCACCGTAAACAAGAGAGGAAAGCTGAGATTCGGAGGCGGAAGGCAGAGAAAGGAGTTCAGCTTCCGGTCGAGACGGAGGAGACGACGACATTGCTCACACTATGCAGCGAGTAGTGTGTGATTTTGCCCCTTCTTCTCTGCCAAGAAATTGAGCGGGCCTTTTAATATTTATCTTCCCCTATGGCGCTGTATAAAATCGCGGTGCGAATGGCCATAACGTCCTTATTTGGTTACCTACAACAACAACATTACATTATTGTTTTAGAGGCTCCCTCTTATTGCAGAGTATAGAACGATCAGATGTACACAACTATACACATGTGTTATAAACATATAGAGGTTGTTTCCCAATGACCTATAATAAATTACGTCGAACTGTGTCGATCAACTGCTACTTCACAATATAAAAAGCGCAGCCAATTTAATAAATCGTTTTATCTTATTTTGTTACGTCTGCACAAAATTAAGGTGATTCATGTCTCCTCTTTTAATTTTCTAAGTCAGATCATATCATATATGTTATATATAAAAAAAAGTGAAAAAAAATAGACTACATATCGCATACTTCCAATGCATAAAATTAGAAAATTAGATAGACAGTAAATTAGAAGATCATTGACGATACGTAATTGTAAACATCTCTTAGCCAAAGAAAAAATATTATACTACACATTACATACTTTCAATACATAAAATTACAAGATTAGATACAGTAAATTTAAAGATTATTGACGGTACGTAATTGTCACCAGACTACAGGTTTTGCTTCATATTTGTAAATTTACTGTATGTTTGGGCCCAAGGTACATGAAGGCGATCCATTCTATTGTACTCTCAGAAATCCCTCACCTCATCATGATTTTCTTTCTCAATGTGTCCGTATCAAAAATATTGTTTTCATTTCAATTTTGGATTGTTCAAAAAATATGTTTATTTTCTAGAAATATAGTAAGTATTAGTAGTCAAAGGTTTTATACTATCCATTTGATTAATGATTACATAATTTCTTTTTATTTTGCCTTAGATAACCAAGGATAGAATAAGAATAGTAGCTTATAAAGTTTTGACTTTTGTAATTTTTGATCAACTCAAACTATGACAATAATTTTAGGACGGAGGAGTATAATAAGGAGACTCGAACCAGTTGTTGAAAAAAATATTTATTTAGCTGATCACTAAGGTTGAGGTTAATGGTTGATGAGTTAAGACATTCATGGTCTAAGGCTCTGGTGCAATCGTTCTGATGGCATCATGCAACTGTGGTAGTGTAATATGAGGAAGGCCTGGTTTGGAAATACATGGGGCTTATGGGCCTAAGTCAATCTCATGTGCATATGTGTCTTTCAACAGCATTTTACGATTGGAAATGAGTAGGTGTTATGTCATTTATTATGTCTCTATTATTATGTCATTTATACAGGTACATATGGAGCCTAAAGTTTTACAGGAAGCAGACTCCCTATATTTTGAGATAGAGGTATTGTCTGTCTACCACTTACCCTCTCCAGACCCTAACGATAGCTTTTGCTGTCATTGGGATATACTAGATACGGATGATGATGATGATTAAATGAGTAGGTGCTAATCATGTTAAAACACATCATAATTTCACACTCTTCAAATTTTTCCATTCAAGATAAATACTCAATCGACTAATGTTGGATGTAAATAATTAAATAAGAATAATTTTCTTGAGATGTTACTAAGACACTTATTGTTTTACAGTGACAGAGTATAACAACAACATCATCATCTCTTTGCTTTAGAGGCTTCGTCTATGACGGAGTATGAGAGAGTCAGATGTACGCAACCATATTTATGTGTTAGAAACACACAGAACATAACGTAACTATCAAATTGACAATGATATATGTAAATAAAACTCTAAGCTTCCCTTCTATTTTTTTCGGACTAAGTCATTTTAACTTTTGCGTCTATAGTATTTTTGGATGGCCAATTTTTTTTGTCCAACTCCGTACAGAAGTTGAAACGACATTGTTTTCTATTTTCTAGCCATGATAAATGAATACATAAATTAAAATAAATATTTACAATTTAACTTCTTTGTGTCTAAGTCCATGTAAAGCTAAAACAATGTTGTTGTTGTTGTTTTTTAATGTTTTAGCCATTCTTATCAGTAACAAAAAATATAATAAAATATTCACGCTATAAAATGGTGATGTTGTTTTAACATGTATGCGTATTTGGGAAGAAAAAAAAGGAATTAATCACTTTTTATCCAAATCTCATCAATTTGTTGTACTAAATGTTCATTTTATGAAATTAGTCACAATCTGATAATCAAATTATTAATTATTTGACGGTCAAAATAGATTCAACAACAACATTACCTATTGTCTTAAAGTCTCCCGCTTATGGCATGAGTATGGAGGGTTGGAAGTATGCAACCATAATCATGTGTTAGAAACATACGAGGTTGTTTCCTAAATATCCATAATGAAAATTGTGTCAAGCTCTGTCGATCAACTGCTACTTCACAATATAAGAAGCGCAACTAATTCAGTGGGTCATTTTGCTTTATTCAATATATTCTAAAGTTAAAAAAGATTAGATTGTGTTATTGACTCTATTACGACCAAAATAGATAGTTAACGCAATAAATCAACGATATTTGAATAAAAACTCTAATTTTATAAGTATCAGATGGTTTACCTAACCACTGAAAAACATCTAAATAAAAAATGAGACTTACTAAAAAAAATTAGATTTAAAGATTTAATTGCTTAGTTTTTGACAATGGGTTTTATCTCCGTCATGGTAACAAATGTACTGCGACTGCGTATCTGATTTTCTAGTCCTTTGGAAGAAAATTATTACCTTACCAGTGACTTTGTAAAGCAAAATTTACGTAAGTTCCAGGACACAGCTCATTTGATATTCGATTTAGAAAATTACTTCAAAAAAGGTCGAACGTTCAAACCGGAACATACAGCGTAGATGCAATACTGTTATCTGGATCAATAATGGTTATAACATATCTACCGATCCATTCAGTTAGTAGACACCTTATATGAGTTTTATTTGCCTATATCAATGTCACTTTGTAATAAATGCACTGCGACTGGGAATCTGATTTTCTAGTCCTTTGGAGGAAAATTATTACCTTACCAGTGACTTTGTCAAGCAAAATTTAATGTAAGTCTAGAACATAACTCATTTACTATTAGAGTTGAAAATTTGTTATAAGAAAGGTTACATGTTCGAACCGAGACATGTGCAACGTAGGTAAAATACTGTTATCTAGATGAGTAATGATTATACCATAGAATTCGGCCTAATTAGGTTAAAGAATTACTGATCCAGCTTATAATAAGTGTAGGTTTTTGATAATGACTTTCTAGCCTAAGAGTTCGCGGAACTCCTGCATTACACAGATGTAGAGGATTGGTATAGTGAAGACCCAGTTGAGGATTTGAACTTTTGCTGGAAGAAAATTTACCGTAATTTCACTCTATACGGATTCAGGTGGTAACTGGTAGCGGTACAACACCCAACAAATAACGCACAAAAATCAAGGAAAATGAGCATCAGAAATACACGTGTGGCGGTCCCCGAGATTTCAAAATCCATGGAGAGCAAAGGACGTATGAAACGATTGAATTCATGGGTCCTCAATTCGGGTTAGGATCTTCCACCGCAAAAGCTTCACCGCATTGCTCATCACACGATATGTGACAACAGATTGGGATGGTAAAACTAGATAAGGTAGTGTCGTACGATAAACAGTGGGGTGATACTTTTGAAAGGCAAGAGATCCCGTCCCCCAGCCCGTCTCATAACATGTTCTGGAAAATATGAGTAAACAGCCTAACAAATCGACAACCAATTTAAATCTAATTCATAAACAAATTCGAACTTGTGTATTATAGATTAAACTCCTATATTACAGATAGTGCCTTCCCGTTATTATAGATTAAACTCTTTATAAGTCTTTAGGCGTTAACCTTTGGTACTAAATTAAAATCTAAGGAAAGTGTTATACTTGCTAGTACACAAATTTATCATTTGAATTCAAATTTGATATAGTATATTAATTCTAGTTCTTTCTTCAAATTCATAAACAATTAAGTAGGTCTTGTTGTGAAATTACTTTTGGACTTCAAATTTGTATATTCTATAGGAAAGTATGAACGCTTTTAAGTTTTCATATGCTAATCGAAACTTACGGGTTGAGAATAAAACTCGAAAGTAGACTTAAATATAAAGATTACTACTATTCTTAAACAAATAAGTTGGGACATAAAAATTTTTAACATTATAAACGCAAGTAAATTAATAAACATAGACGAATACGAACCAAAGTTTTTAAATGATTAAAATAGCGTTATATCTTGCTCATTACCTCAGCCTGGCATCTTTTAAATATTTTTAAAAAGAAGAAGAAAGTTCAGATTGCGTCTACGTTTGGGGTTGGAATCTCTTCACCCCCATTTTCCTTATCCTCTTTGTGGCCACACGACACGTGGCAGTAAAGTTGTGTGGTGAGGCTAGATGAGGGTCACCACCCCCTTACTGCCACGTATCGCGCGGTCACGCGTCACTGCACTACTTTGCTGTGATAGATTTCTATCCCCTTCGTTTGATATATAAGAGGAATAGTCGTAACACCAAAAAGTCATACGTGGTCAAAGAAGCTTCCGAGGTAATTACCAGCGGCCCGGGGGGTGGAGGAGCAATTGGAAAACATAAAACATAGGTTTTTTCTTGGATAAAAAGTTGAAATCCATCACTCTGTAAGCTCCCACCGTCTGAACCCCAAGAATCATATGTAAAACATGCAAATCAGGAGTCCAACGGACATTTAGATTGGGTGAGATATTACGCATTGACCCACACAAATTGTCTTCTACAAATCAGTCCTTCGGCTTAGCAGCAAGGAACACCTACACTGTATGCATCCCTAGAATCGAACTCTTGACTTTTTGGATCAAATTTCAATTCGAATACTAACTGGATTATATACTCTAAGCAAAAACATAGTTTTTTCAACCATGAACTCCGTTGTTGTATATTGCCACGACAAATAGTTAACACATCACTTCAAATTGATACTTTGTATCATTTCATTTCATTATTAATTGAAGTCAATTAACAATATATGGGTAATTGAAAAACGTGGGGGGGGGGGGGGGTTTGATGTGAGGAATAAATCACAAATAGACTAATGATACAACGAAGTTTTTTCAACCATGAACCCTATTAATGTCGCTTGTTGCCACGACAAATAACTAACACATCACTTTGAATTGATACTTTATAGTTTGTATTAGATTTTAGAATATGATTAATAAAGAAAAATAAATCATTAAAGTAGATGCGTTTCTTATATTATGAATAGCAGTTGATCGACACAGCTTGACGCAATTTTCATTATCGGTCATCGGGAAACAACCTCTATATGTTTCTAATACATGTGTATGGTTGTGTATATCCAACCCCTCATACCTCATTATAGACGAAAGTCTTTGAAACAATAGGGTGACGTTGGTATTTCATTTCATTATTAATTGTAGCCAATTAAGAGTTTATGGGTAATTGAATAACAGCGAAGGGGATGGGGGGAGGAGGGATGGGAGGAATAAAAAATCGGAAATAGACTAATGATACAACCAAGTTTTTTCAACCATGAATCCTATTGTCGCATGTTGCCACGACAAATAACTAACACATCACTTTGAATTGATACTTTTAGTTTGTATTAGACTTTCAAAAATATTATATAATTTAACGTGGACATAATTTAATTTAATTTTCATTTTCAAGTAAAACCACTTAAGAGTTTAAGGGTTTATGTTACTTTCGTGGAATCTCGTCCAAACGTCTTGTACCTCTCACTGTTGACTGTTCATTTTCTTTTTCTTTTTTCTTAGGGAAGTTTTTGGAAGAAGTTGTCACAACAGCATTGGAATTTGCAAAAGTATTTCTTACCCATGATTAAAAGCTATGTCATGGATTATTCTTTTTTTATGCAGTAACGAGTTATGAACTTATGATAGATGGGATATAAAATACTAACGTGTTGTTTCAATAGGTTAATTAAGTACATGATATATATATATATATATACATATATATATATACACACACGTGTGCAGAAATTACCTTTTTCTTCTCTGATGTTCGAGTTACGAAAGAAAATATAGCTCGCGTTTAGGGTTATTATCTCCCCTCAAGACTAGGGCTGTAAATGAGCCGAACAAGCTGAGCATCGCGTTGTTTAAACTCAGTTCTTTTAACTTAGTGAACAAGCCGAGCTTGTTCGTTTATTTAAACGAATATATTTAATTGTTCAAGCTCGGTTCGTGTACCTCACGAACAACATTAACAAGCCGAACATCTTAAACGAACTGTGTCACTTACCAAATTCAAACAGAAAAAATAGTTCAAGCTCGATTCATTAACCTTTTAGCCGAGCCGAACGGGGCGAACATACCGAACGGTTCGGTTTATTTACAGGCCTGCTCAAGACCATCTTATCATATGATGATAATTATATATGTTCTAACTTCTAACAGATCTAAGCACGGTGTGTGGCAACAATTTCAAGGGTTGACAAAATCGTATTATACCGTTAAAAAATAAAATCGTAGCATAACATGTTGATGACGACGTTAGATATGTCTTTTAAGGTTTTGAGTGGATATGTGCCTCACCTCATGGAAGCCCAAGTTTCAACATGGTATCAGAGCAGGTTTAAAATGTAGACTCACCCCTTGCCTGGCCCATGGTTGGCCACTTAATGTTTACCCTCACCTAAGTCCAGATGTTCATGCCTGTCTTGTGGTTGGTGATTGAGGGCGGGTTGTAAGGCTCGTGTGTATGTCAAGTCACGTTGCCACGTGAGGGCGGGTGTTGAGAATCCCACATTGGCTGATTTGAGAAAAAAAAATGCATGGCTTATATTGGCACCATCCATTGCCTTAAGGTTTTAAGTGGATATGGCTCTCACCTAATCTAAGCCCAAGTTTCAACAACAGGGAATCATTAATTTAAAATTTATTAATATAAACCTTATTCTCTCCATACGTACTCTTTTTTCTTCCTTTTGGAACCACGAAGTCAATGAAATGATATTGAAATAGATTCAATTTCTTTATTTGCTTTTTTTTTTTTTGGTGAAAACTCCATTTTGGAGTGGGAGATGTCCATTTAGATTCAATTCTCTTCCCCGTTTCCCACTTTTCAATGGTTTACCTAAGGGTTAATTACCTTTTACATCCTTCATGTTTTGCCTAATCTCCCTTTGCTTCCCTAATGTTTAAAAATACACCTTTACCCCCCTGATGTTTGGACTAAAAGGTAAAATGACATTTTAAAATGTAAAACTAAAAATTTTTAAGAAAAAGTCAATAATGCCCCTACTCTATTCATCTTCTTCCTATCACCACCACACGTCTTCCCCCTCCCCTGCCCGCCTCCACCAGCCGCCGCCCGGCGTCAAATTTCCACCCTCTCCCCTGCTCCACCCCGCCCCCACCATGATGAAAACATCATTTCAAACTAAATGAGTTGAACACCCCAAATAGAGAAACCCCTGCTTAAGAATTTTGGATGTGACGGAGATCATCCCTAAGTGAAGAGCAAGAAAATGTCTGCATTTTCTTCATTCAAGTCATCAATTCATCCTAAAACATCTAAAGTTTCAGCTTCTCCTGCAAAGATGGTGATGTCACTTGCCAGAAAGGAACACAATCTTACTCCCATGGCTAAGAAGTCCACATTAAAGTTCGTGGAGAGAAAAGAAAATAAAAAACCAGTGGCATCTTATATGAATTTCACTCCTGCTAAAACCCCTGATAGATTAATTGCCCCTTCAAATCCTAAGACACCAAGTTCCAGAGTTGGTTCTGCTACTTACAAGGCATTTCAAGCTTGCATCAGTCCCTCGAGGACTCTAAATATGCCTGCTTCAGCTAAGATGTCAAAGAATGTTGCGGCAATACCTCAATTAGAAGCTACAAGGATGAAAGCTCCCACAGATAGAAGCAAGACACCAGCACCCAAGTGGAACCTCTTATCTGCAGTTTGTCCCAAGTCTTTGACAGCTCGTCGCGATAAGTTACAATCACCAACAGTGTCAACTCCGTTTTCCACGAGCATCAATGTCATTAGAATTGTTAGATCTTTTAAAAGGAGAGCCAAGTAGATATTGAATCTCTACGGTTGTAAGGCCAAAGATGGGCGGCGGCTGGTGGGGGCAGGGCGGAGGAGAAGGAGCTTGGGGCGGCGACTAGTGGAAATAGGAAGAAGATGAAAAGACAAGGGCAAAAGGGTCAATTCCTATTTTATATATTCAAATAACATTTTATTAATTAAATCAAGGAGGGTAAGGGTTTATTTTTCAAACATCAGGGGGGTAAGAGTTTATTTTTCAAACATCAGGGGGGTAAGGGTGTATTTTTAAACATTAGAGGGGCAAAGGGAGATTAGGCAATACATGAAGGGTGTAAAAGGTAATTAACCCTTTGCCTAACTATGGTTGTACCAATCTTCATTAAAAAATTTAGTTTATTTGATTTTATATTAATCATTGCTGCATATAGCAATTATTTTATACTAACCATACAATATAAATAGAATTGGCATAGTTGAGATTTGTAAAATGTTATATTTTACATTATTGTAAAGTCACCTTTAAGTTTGATTTCTTGTTCCAACTCCACTTACAAAAGTACAGAGACAGTACAAGGTTTTTTTTATATTTAGAGTTATTTATCCTTCTATATTGTAATAGTTATTTGTTTCATGTATTTAGCATGTCTTATATATCACGTATCAATGCATATATTTAACATAGATTCTATTCCACGTATTATTGTTGCTTTATATGTATATATCATGTACTGTTGTACCATGTACCAATAGTTTATTATGAGTTGTATAATATTGTATATTGATAAACCATAATGGAATCATCCGATAGTCAACAACAGTCAGCGACTCAATTCCAGTAGCCCAGCATACTAAGTACTGTAGTTCAGCGCCTAAGCATGGTTGATCAGCCTCAACAGCACCTCAGCAGGGCATCATGGCGTACTTATAACATCAAAGAATGTACTGAGGAATGCACCTCGGCGTCAACGCTATCCTATATCTAGATACCGCACTTCAGACCGTCTCCACGGGATAAGGGCCAAGTCCCGCACTTCAGCAAAGTTCAGCTGTGTACCCCAGCTGATGAACCCATCACGATAATATTTTGGGGGATCTTCGGACAGAGATGCAATTCAAATATAATGGCTAAATCTGGGAATTCTTCCTGAACACGCTAAGGTTATAACAATCAGCCTTTCAGTCACATCAACCAGGCCGACCTATTAGTCACATCAGTCAGGCTATTGATCATATCAGCAGACCTACAGGTTCCTAGGTTTTATGCCCCAAGTAAGCGTCCTATCTACAATTTATTTTCAAAAGTTAAAGGCGGGAAAAGATCTATAAAAACAAGTCAATCAAGACAAAGAGGAGGATCCCCAATCCAATCTTTCAGACCCTAAAGCCAAATTCATACACTTTGCTCCTCGGCAAATATTGTGAGAACTTCCTAACTCACTCTTTAAATCATAATCTCAGTGAGATATGGCCCAAACTGACTTGAGCGTCGGAGGGTTTTTTCCGGGGCCAACCCCCCGGGACCTCTGACTTGTGCTTCTCTGTGCAGGATATTTGGCGCTATTCCAGCTACACATTCACAATTCTCAGTTAACAAATCTTTCACGTTAACTGACGGAGCTATTCTGAGGTCATCTAGACCCTTGGTGAAGATCCGGCTTCATCATATATCATGTATTTGTGGTTTATTACATATTTTTACCATGCATTGCATGCCATTGTATACTATGTGTTTTTGTGGTCTATAATGTCTTGTGTACTATTATATACCATGTTACAATGTTTATTATATGTATTTATAATGAATTGTATATCAAATATCTACACTATAACATATCATGAATGACATGTAGTATATCATATATCATGTATGAATAAATTATTGGGCAGCAACCCGATTGTTGTCATGTAACGTGTATCACGTGAAGAGATCGAAGTTCAAATAAATTTTGTGCACCGCCAAAGGGAATTCTGGAAGCAATATATGTTGTTTCCTTTTTCCTCCGTCCTTTGAAGGTATTTAAGTGATCACATAATTCTGGGAAAAGACTGAGACTGGCAACATTTTAGGATAAATATTATCACGCATGTTGTAATCACCTTTGTATATATTAGTTATAAGTTATATGTAATTGCAATAATGTTGTTGTGAGGTATTGTTGTACAGTTTATACTATTGATGATTGAATTTTTTCAGGCGATTTTCAACCCATGACAAATAAAAAATATTGTCAATATGGCAATGCCACGTGGGTCGCATGGAACATAGTGCGCAAGTCCAACATAAGGATAAGGTGGCGTTTGGTTGACACTTGGAAATCGGAATGGGTATGATAGGGAATGTGTTTGGAGGATATGGGTTTGGGGTTTAAAGTGATAGCTGTTTGGTATTAAAATAGAAATAGTGACCGGTCGGAGTAGTGGTCGCCGCCGTCGCCGGCGGACTGCCGGCGGCCGGCGGGCCGGCGGCCGGCGGGCCGGCGGCCGGCGTCGTTGACCGTCAGCTTCCCATTCCCCCATTCCCACATTTTAATAGATAAGGGGGGCCTAGTATATCAAAAAACGATATTCATTTCCAAATAGTTGGATATCAAAATGAAATACATTCCCCCATTTACCCCAAACAAACAGCCGGAATGGGTTTGGATCTCTCATTCCCATATCCCTCAACCAAACGCCACCTAAATGGGTTGATGCTCTACGTTCCAAGTTTAGCTCTAATTTTTTTGCGGGAGAGGTGTAAGTGATGATAATGTGTCTACTTTATATTGCACTAATTGTAGTTTTTGGTATATTTAGCAACAATTTACCACAAGCAAGCTTTTTTTTTGGCAAAAGGTTATACTCTAGTCCTGAAGGCTTCTACCGCTACACCCCAAGGAGCATTATGGAGGATGCAAATCAGGAGCTCAGCGGACCTCCTAGGTTGGAGATGTTATACATAAGGAGCCCACACAAGATGTCCACTGTAAACTGTCTTTTGGCACAAACAATAGTGAAATACTCACACTGTGTGTGTCTTTAGAATAGAACATTGTACCTCTTGAAACAACTCACAACTCAAGTACTAACTGAGCTATATCATAAAGTCACAAGTAAGCTTTTTTTGTTGGACGTCAGGTAAGCATAATCTTCTTTTTATACAACTGGAATTTGATATCATTAAAAGGAACATGGAAATCATAAAAGTCACCATGTAAAGATAATTATGTTATTGCTCAGACAAACTTTAACTTTTCATTAAAAAGTAAATTGAAGGGTCCTCATAAGCTTCTCATAAAGGTTTATCTTTTCGTGTTTGTGGTTCTAATTTTGAAAATTATCTATTGATTTTAATATTTTGACGTGAAATATTTTAGAATATATTTAGCAGTCTAGATAATTTATACACTTTATATTGATGTTGCACATTTTCGTTTGTGTATTTGTCTTTCATTATTTGTGCATGTATACGTTTATGATTATTATAATATCGCAAGCTTTCTATTTGTATTTACTAAATTTCTTTTACTAACACACTAGCACATCATATCCCTATTAGTGTGTCATATATGCATGTACATATAGAGTAGGGGGTCTTACTAGAAACAAACTCTCTATCTTATGGGATGTATGTATTGTTTGTCTGCCTCTCATCTTTCTTAAACTCTATCGATAGCTTTTGATGTCGTTAGAATATACTGGGTATGTGTGGTTGTTGTTGAATTGAAATATCCCTAATAAGTTACTGATTATTTAGAAGATGTTCTGTCATTTTTCAAAAAATGAACTATGAGCAAAATCAGAAATTCTGAAAATGGTTATAGTATTATTATAGAAAAGATAAAAAAATATATTTGTACGCTTACACATTTGGACGGGCTTAAATGTGTCCAATAGTAGAATTGGACTGGAGCCTCCAAAATGTACGATTGGCAATAGCGAATGATAAACATACATTCTTTTTTATAAATATACAACTTTGTTATTTTTATACAATTGATTTCATCTCATGATTTACTTTGGATCAATGATTAAATAAAAATATTTGCATTTATACAAGGTTTGTTTACGAAAGATGGACCTCCCTATTTAATAAAAAAATTAACCTACCGGGTAAATTTTCTGGACAATTATTTTTACATTCCTTGTCTTTAAACCTAATTATCTTTAGACATTTTTTAGTTTAAAATTCGATCTTTACACCTTATGTGTTTTTCGACTAAAAATTATCATGTTTTTAATCTTATGTGGGTTTTTTTATAAGACATTTTACGTTCGCAGTTCTTGTGGTTTTGGACTAAAAGTATAATTTTTATTAACTTTGACTGAAAACTTGTCAAAAACCACAAGAGGTGTAAATATAGATTTTTAAACCAGAAGAGTTATAAGGATAATTAAGCCTGAATATAGATGTTGTAAAGGTAATTTTATCGCTATTTTTTTATAACATGTATATGTTGGTTGGATTGTATTTAATCTGATAGATCTTCCTCCTATATTCACGTTAAATTTGTAAACATATATTTTTTTTGAAAAGTAACTTTGTAAACAATTAAGTGTTAGGAGAAGTAGGCTGATTAATATCTACCTTCTTTCCTCCTATATTCACGATTTCTTCTGCATCGCTATCAGTTCTTTGGAATGGACAATGTCTACCTTCTTTCCAACCACAACGTGGTATTCGCCAGGGTGACCCGCTCGCACCATACTTATTCCTACTCTGCATGGAGGTCCTCAGCCTTAATATATCACGTTCCGTCAATGACGGCAAATGGAAACCTATTCGCACATCAAGAACGGGTCCAAGCATCTCCCACCTCTTCTTTGCTGATGATCTTTTATTATTTGGTGCAGCAACAGAAGCCCAAGCCGAGACTATAGAAGAGGTTCTTGATGACTTCTGTCATATATCTGGGCAACGAATCAGCACAAGAAAAAGCCAGGCCCTCCTCTCTAAAAACATCCGGACGGAACTTTATCCGCAAGCCCTCACACGCATGGGAATTCAATGTACTTCTGACTTTGGTACATACTTGGGAATGCCATTATTGCATGGAAGGATTGGAAGGCAAACATATGATTTTATTCTAGATCGAGTTCGCCGACGGCTAGGGAGTTGGCAGACCAAACTACTATCCCATGCAGGCCGTTATGTATTGGTTAAAAGCGTGCTCTCACTAATGCCGATATATGCAATGCAAACAGTCCGTTTACCATTGACACTCCTGGATGACATTGAAAAATTATCAAGACGATTTTTCTGGGGAGAGGACAACGCAAGTCGCAAATTACATTGGTACTCTTGGGATAATCTATGTCTACCTAAGGAACATGGCGGCTTAGGTATTAAACATCTCAGGTACATGAACACTGCTATGTTAGCTAAGTTAGGATGGACCATACTAACTAAACCTGACCTCCTATGGGTGCAAGTACTTTCTCACAAATACGGCGGCTTACTCGATGACGACACACGACGAAATACATCTGCAGGTTGGAGGCACATACGCTCCACTGTGCCGCTGCTTCGGGCCTGCCTAGAAACATCCAACACGCAGAATGACGGCAACCACAATGGCTTTCGATGGAAGGGTAATGCATCGGGCAGCTTCACAGTTTCTAGCGCATACGACCATCAGATTACTACTGCGATACCACCAGCCAATACACTATGGGATGCCGTATGGGCGATGAAAGGACCTGGACGATATAACTTCTTTTTATGGCGAGCATGTAGAGACGTATTACCAACGGGTCTGTTCCTCTCACAAAGACACCTGCGGATGAACAGTAACTGCAATACTTGTGGAGAGCTAGTAGATGATCGCCTACATGCACTGCGCGACTGTCCATGGGCTCAAAAAATATGGCGACAGTTGCTCAACCCCATGGATATACTACAGTTCTTCTGCAACAGCGATGCAAATGCATGGATAGCAGATAATATAAGCACTCCACGACAACACCTACCAAGCGGATTGGAATGGCGCTATATATTTCGGGAAGGACTAAACACCATTTGGTATTGGCGTAATCTTATCCAGCACAATGACACGGACCGCCACCCACCACCATGTCATGTTGTCTCCCGCGACATCATCTGGAGAGCGCAGAAACTGAATTTGGCATTGTTATGTAATTATGCTAGTGTTACACATACCATGTAATTAGCTAGACGTTGAACGTACATTCTTTGTAATCTTTATTCCAGCAATAAAATGATCCCATTCTTCCCCAAAAAAAAAAAAAAAAAAAAGTAGGCTGATTAAGCATGGGATGGTAGCGGGTCCGGATCCCCTGACCGCCGGTTCTCTCACCCCCCTCGCGACCGCCCGTCACGTGGTAGCAAGGAGAGTGGTGAGGCTGGATGAGAGTGACTCACATCCAGCTTCACCAACCCCTGAAATACCAAGTGACGGGCGATCTTTTGTTACCGCCCCACTGGGGGGTCAGGAGATCCCAATCGGATGGTAGCAGCTTCAAAGGCACCGGAAACAAAAGAAAGAAACCCACATCACCATAGCTAGTGTAACACTATATGGGTGTTTAAAATAATCTAATATTCGGATTTACATTATGTGATCAAGTTCAATATTCTGATTTAAATTTGAATCATTTATAAATTTTTTCATGTTTGAAAATATATGATATGGCTCTTAAGTGACAGGCAACCTCCGATTTATATGATCCACAGACTTCTACTACATAACACTGAAGACCCTCTATTTATGACTTCAGCTTTTTTTTTTTCAAAAGGTTTCAAGACATAGCTCAGTTGATATTCGGACTGAGATTTGCTTTAAAAAGTCAAAAGTTCGAATCTAGAGATATGTACAGTGTAGTGTTCCATCGATACTAGGCCGAAAGTCTGTTTTACAGGAGACACTTTGTATAAATCACTGTGTAATTATTTACCCAACCTAATAGACGGTTGGATAAATACGAGGGATTAAGATACAGTGAATGATCTTTTGTATAAGCTTTTTTTCAAAAGAAAAGACAGGGGAAATGAATGTCAGAAAATTACTCGAAATAGAAATTTCCGTAGCTTTTACACGTGTGGTGGTCCCAGTTCAGTACATTGGTTATACTGCGAGGAATCTTACTATAGATTTTCTAAAAATGCGAGAAAAAATACGCGTGGGGTAATTACGAGAACAACAAAACTAAACCTGGTCGGTGGTTGCAGCAGAAATATGAAAAGATGAGTCAGCCCAAAACGACAAACAACTACGGAATTTTGCTTTCTAAATATATAAAAAACTTGAAATGCTCAAATTTCAAAAGTGAACAGGGAAAACAATGATGAAGCACAGAGGAGTCCCTTTTAATTTTTTTATTTTAATTAAGTTCAAATAATATTGCAAAGCTTAATTGCTAAATAAGCACCATGTTGTTTTCGATTAATAATCCATGTTTTTTATTCTTACGCAGATCAATTTTACTTTTTAAGAGAACAAATCACTTTCAATGATTTCCTTATTTAATGAAAAACAGAAGGGAAAACCTTAAAGAAGTTCTCTGGAAAAACATAGAAACTTTAATATTTTATTTTAAATTAAAAGGGTATCAGCTTAATCTTTAGACATGCCGGGCAGGTTTAATGTAATTATTTCCAAAATCCGAAGAAAAAATACTGCTGAACATTTTTTTATATGTCCTCAAGAAAAACTTACGTTTTCATTCAACCCATAAAAAAAAATATTTTGCACGATACGCCGTGTTTTGAACTGAAGTTTGTCGCACCGTTTTTTGAACTGAAATTTGTCGCACCGTGTTTTAGGTCCGACGACGTCATGACCACATCATTATAAACAATCAATACTGAAGGTCAATTATACAGAATTTATCGTGGTTGCAGACCTAAAGATATTAATCCTTGTTGACACTTACGATTTAAAGTCATATTCATCTATCGTGTCAAACAAATTAATTGCATATTTAGATTGTCTTTATCCTTATTGTGACAGGGGTCTACATTATGTATAAATGTATTTTTATTATATATTAATTCAAACACAAACTAAGAAGCTTTTATTTAAAAATGATAAAAGCAGCCTTGTTAAAAAGTGGAAACTAATCAAATTTCAACCCAAATTGAAGAACGCAAAAAATAAGTATCCGATATACAGTAACTTTTTTATGCGGTAATACTATGAAACCTTGTTCCTCATATTATTTGGTTAAACTTCAAAAGTTGCGACAAAAAAAATCCAGAAGTTAAAAGTTTGACAAAGAAATTTCCAAGGCATTTGGACACTTGAAAACAATTATATCTATCAAAATCAACACAGATACTACAATTAATTTACGAGTTGTTCATATTGCCAAGACAACAAATGACACCTCACTTTGAGTTTCTACGTTGTATTATTTGGTTTTCATAATTAATAGAATCCAACCCACAAATTATTATAATTTTCTGGAACTTTGTCCAAATTTTGCGTTATTTAAAAGTGGCTTGTCACTGTTTACAAATGGAGCCATAACTTTTTCTTCTATTTAGTTTTTTGGACGAAGGTGTTACAGGAGCATTGGATATTTCGAATGGAAAAGAGCTATATTTGGATTACTCTCATTTCATTACAATGTCATTGTAACG
Organism: Eustoma russellianum; assembly: GCA_036186865.1. NCBI lineage: Eukaryota > Viridiplantae > Streptophyta > Magnoliopsida > Gentianales > Gentianaceae > Eustoma > Eustoma russellianum. Next base: position 2,025,372 of record AP025052.1, read on the forward strand.
AAATGTGATGGAGAACAACATGCTATTTGAATATGATATACAACGTCAGTCTATGGGTTGGGTATGTCAAACGAGACAGACAATAATATCCGTCAAAACAGTTGATCAGTTTCATTATAGAGGAGAAAAGAAATAAAAGCATGTCCAAACTGATTTGGGAGTAACGGATTAGACATGACCTACTAGATTTACACAACATAGTCCAGGATAGGGACGCAATGGAGACGGATGATTAAGGTTAACAAGGTTTAGGCATGATATAGAGGCAGTTTATAGAATATAAAGGAGGTTAGATACTCTCTCAACGTTAGGTTGACTTTGTATTTTTTGTGCTTGTCTTTGTCTTTCATTATTTGTTCGTTCGTTATGTGTATATGCAGTTACATATAGAACCGTGGGTCTCGCTGGAAACGAACTCTCTATCATTTGGGATGGAGGTATTGTTTGCATGCCTCTCACCCTCCCCAGACCCTAGCGATAGCTTTTGCTGTTGTTGGGATATACTGAATATGTGTTGCTGTTGTTGTTCATGATCGAAGTATCTTTTGAGATGGAGGTATTGTTTATCAGTCTCTCACCTTCTTCACATTCTAGCGATATCTTTTGTTGTTATTGAAATATATTAAGTGTGGTTGTTTATACATCGTGAGTCTAGAAAATAAATTAACTAATATTGATACTTCCTTTTTGTTGAGTATGTGTACTTACTACAACAAGAGGTGCAAGTATATCTTTTTTTTTTTTTTGTTAACAAGTAATTTGCGAGTTGTATAGACAGATATACGTGCTAAAAATGCAAAACAAGGCAGCTTTTATCTTTTTCTTCGTATTTTTTTTCTTTTATTTTTTTAATTCCACTGCTTTACAACAACAATATTACACTAATACCTTAAAAGCTCTCGTCTATGCCGGCATATGAAAGATCAGATGTAAGCAATCATACTCATGTGTTAGAAACGCATAGAAGTTGTTTCCTAATGACTCATAATAAAAATTGCGTCAATCTGTGTCGATCAACTGCTATTTCACAATATAAGAATCGTAGTCAATTTAGTGAGTCATTTTGCTTAATTCAACTGCTTTATTTATCTAAAAGCAAAATATACAAACAAAAGATTAGAAACGTATATAGAATGCCATAGAATGTACTTGAAAAAAAGTAAATGATGAAAGGAAGGAAGAAGCACACAATGATATATTTATTTAAACTATCGCGCCGGTTGTTTGCCATAAGGGTTTGTCAACAGTTGGTGGTAACAATCTTAATTAATCAACTTATTCTATTCAATTTTATATTAGTTATTATAGCAATTTCTTATTAACACACTAGCACACTATATCCTTATTAGCGTGTTATCTATGTATTGTCATATGGAGCCGATGGTCTTATTGAAATCAAACTTTATACCTTTTGGGATTAAAGCATTGTTTACATGACTCTTAACATTTCTAGACCCTAAAGATAGCTTTTACCGTCGTTGAATCATACTGAGTATGTGTTGTTGTTGTAATCATTTTTCATACAGTCCAAATAATATAAATAGATTTGGTAGATTTGAGCATCGTAAAGCTCTACATTATTATGATTATTAAATAAGGGCTCTAAATTATTATAAAGTTATTTTTAATATTGATTTCTGTGTACCAACTAAACCTAAACATATGAGGCTGGAACCTTGGTGTTGACATGTGACATTTAGCAGGTAGAACACATCATTCATGTCAACAGGCAAAATTATTCTTCGAGCAGTGTATACATATATAAATTTAACATGACCCAACCTCAAAAGGAAAAGGGAAATAAGGAAATAAAATGGAGGAATAAACCTTATTAAGGAGACAACTTTTAAAAACATTGCATAGTTTATCTGAAATTTTCATCATTTACCAGTCTTGATTAGTAATTAACGCATTGTCTCCAGTCAACACTATCAATAATATTTTTGAAACTACATATAAATTTGATAATCTTGTTATGACAAGTATATATAATTTTAGGACGTTATAATATAATAACAAAAAATTATCAAAATTTTTAGAGGGATCTAAATTTCATGGGCAGAATCGGTAGTCTATGTCGTTTAGTGACGGGCGGTCAACAACAGGGGGATAGGATCCCCTCACCGCAAATGGGGTGCGCTAACGCGTGACCGCGCGACACATGGCAGCAAAAGGTGGTGAGGCTAGATGAGGGTCACCCGCATCTAGCCTTACCATCCCTTTTGGAGCCACGTGTCGCGTGGTTACAAAGGAGGTGAGGAAAGTGGGGTTAGGAGATCCCAACCCCAACAACACGTACCAAACGTGTAAAGCAACCACTTGAAGGATTCCCTCTCCGAAAATAACATCTTTTTGCCATAAGTTAATACTAATACCAAATTACCAATATAGTAATGTTTAATAAAGTGTGTGTTTCTATTACACTAAAGACTGTTTTTACGGTTCAAATCTATAACCTCAACGTCACAAATCAGCAACCTTACCAGTTGTTGTAAGGTCTGACTCGGACTAATGTTTAATGTAATATGGACGTTCATGTGAATAGATATCTCCAATTAACCAAGTTTTGGCTGCATCCCCACAACTTGCTTGATATTCACAATAGTTAGTCACTTGGAAGCTGAGAAATTTTTAAGACTTTTTTTTGTTAGTGTTTGATTTGGATAAAACGAACAAAATTCATAGATAATTGTTACTATAACTAAAATATTTATCAACCAAAATTTTTGTACTATGAAAATTATATAGACAACAATCAAGACTGGGTCGAACAAACAAATGTACATTGAATTTTGCAACATTATAACAGAACTCACATATTAAGATTTTTTATAGGGTAAAAGTCATAAAGTTATAGATCAGATTGCATAAAATGTCCTTTCTAAAAATTTATTACTAAAGGACATGAATTTGGTGGGTGCCTAGGGTTGTTCAACGAACCGAACAGTTCGCAAACTGTTTGAGTTCGGTTCGTATTCGTTCTTAATAGTCGGTAAATGAGCCGAATTCGAACAGCTATTCGGATTTGTTTACTAAAACGAGCCGAACTATTCGGCTCGTTTAAACAGTTAATGGTTATCGAGCCAAATTCGAACCAATTTTAAAGTTTGTTTAACTAAACGAACCGAATCGAACATTTCATTTAGCTAAACGAATCTCACGAAAACCTAGTATTCAGCTCGGCTCGGTTCGTTAACACCCTGTGTGCCTCCTTGGTCTACGACGTTAAACACGAAAATGGAAGGGAATGATTTATACCAAAATGAACATAACTTTATGGTGGTCCAAGTCATTGTGAAATATTGTAGATCATTTTGGTAACGTCATTTAAAACAATATATACTAGATGGCTACTTGTATGTTTTCCATACTATTGTACAATATTTATTTATTTTTAATAGAATCTACAACACTTATGTAGTGAATATTACTAACTTAACAATTGTCATGTATCTAAATAGTGATTTGGAGAATGTTTATGAATTTGGTTTAGTATAAATTGAAGTCCTAGTTGTCAATAATATTTTGATAACGTTATCACAGAGCTCATTACTATTGTACCTCCCAACACCGGTACCGTTCTCAATACCAAAAAAAAAAAAAATGGAATGAAAAATATTTAACATTACCATTAATTCAAATACCATTTAATCTATGCTTATATTCGTTTTCTAGTTTTTATTTCAAATAGAGATAAAGACACTCTTTTTTAATTTTGAAATATGATAGAATAAAGTAAAATGATTCACTAAATTAGCTGCGCTTCTTATATTGTGAAGTAGCAATTGATCGACACAGATTCACGCAATTTTCATTATGAGCCATCGAAAAATAACATTTGTGTGTTTCTAACACATGAGTATGATTGCGTACATCCAATCCCCTATACGCCGCCTTATGCGAGAGCCTCTAAAGCAATGTGGTAAGGTAGTTGTTGTTATATTCAATTTCTAACATGATGTTATTGATTTTTTGATTAATTTTTTATTTTATAATAATATTATGTATTTATCTGTAATGAGATTTTTGGGTGCCGTCCTCAATACCAAAAAAATTAAAACGAAAACTATTTAACGTTATCATTAAATCAAATCATTTAGTCTATGTTTATTATTCATTTTCTAATATGAAGTTATTGATTTTTAATTATTTTTATTTTATAATAAGATTATATATTTTCTATAATGAGATTTTTGTCTAGGAAATATGTTGTGATAGTCACCTAAAAAGATCATGCATTTGCACATTTAATCGTGCGAAGAAAGAAGAGTCAAAAAAACACTAATATTAAAATATTCTAAATATAATTGCACGACATTCTATTAGTGAATCTTTAACAACATATACAATATAGACACCCTGGATGTCACACAATCACCAAAATAATACTCTTCATGTCCTAAAAATTTCATCACAGTTTGAGTGACTTGAATATAGTAAAAAATCAAACTATGATAAGATTTTTCGGACGGGATGAGTATATATTTTTTTTCCTTCTTATATGCTTATTGACTATTGGATACGGAAAAATTATCAAGATTTTACATACTTTCCTCTGTGTTATTATCAAGATTTTACATACTTACCTCTGTAACACAGTAAATTTTTTGGACAAATAGAGAACATGAAAAAATAAAATAAAAAGATCAAGACGAAAAAAAGATAAAAACAGAAAGGAGGACAGTGGAGTAAACGAGAAGCTCACTGCTGCTCTGATTTTGATGCATGTAGGTAAATGTGGAGGATCAGTACCCTACAAGTCTCCCACCCGCCTACACCCACATCTGACACTGTGTGAGAGGAACTTTGAGTAAAAGTAGAGTCCCTTATCTCTCTAACCCACCCGAAAGAGCAGTGTATGATATAAATCAGAAGTCGGTGTTCCTGTAAACTAGCCTTCGGCTTAGAAGCGGTGGAGTACACACACTGTGCGTGTCTATGGTTTCGAACTCTTAATCTATTGAAATACATTTATATTCAAGTAACAACTGGACTATGCTCTGAGTACACTGTGTGAGATAAACTTGTTTTACACTAAAATGATAATGGTTCGAACTTCAGTCATATAAGTATGCTGTTTCATTCTTGTTTAGGTCGGTACTAACCAAAGCTTATAATATTCATCGTCTAATTAGGCAACAGATTGCTGACCGAATTTATTGTAGACACTTTGTATCAGATCTTTTGAGTAAAGCATTAACTCTTTAAAAAACGGTTAGACGTTTTACTTTTTAATTAGTCCATTTGAATTGGAACATAGAAACTCTAAAGTTAGGGATTTGGCATTTTTATAGAAAAGCAAAGGTGTACCCGGGAGACGGAGGGGTCCCTGGTCATTATAATTGTACCAGCATAAATTTTTTCCACTGCTATTTTCTTCTCTCAGTCAAGCAGCACGTCTTCTTGAAGAAGTTTCCGGAGGAGGAAGAAATATTTTAAAATATAATCTTCATAGACGAAGATATCAGGTGGGTTTTTTCTATCTTTGCTTATGATTTTTTTTGACGCCTTCTATTAGGAATATCTGAACCCATTGCATAAATGAACCCTCTTAGTTTTTTGATGTTAAAGTTGCATTCTTGGCATTCATGAGGTTTAAGCAGGACCTGTGATTCTTTTTTTTTTCTTTCGAGTTTTCTGCCATTGATTAGTTTTTCTTGCTGGGTTTTAGACTCTTTTTGGTCGGTGGGCGGTCGATTTCTGGCGTGGCTTTTTGATTCAGGAACTGATGGAAATTGGGATTTTTGGATCTTTTTGCAATGAAGTGTTCGGAATTTCAATATCGTTTTATTTGATGCGAATTTGATGATCTTGTGAGATTTTCCCCCTACCTATTTGCCGTTCTTTCCATTATTCTTTTTTTCTTTTCAGATGAATCTTTTGTGTCTGCAGTTTTCTTAGCTTTAGTTAAATCTCTGAATAACAGAAGCGTTTTTTCTTTGTTGCTCTTTTAACATTATTATCCACAATGCATCAAGATTTCTAAATGAACTCAGACTTCTAGCCTCAGTTTCAAGATCGGACTTCCCGTCCTTTTTCATCTTATGGGGGTTTTGGCTTTATGGAGATCCCCGTCCCCTCTTTTTTTCTGGGTGATTTTGTGTTTTTCCCCACTAATTTATTTTATTTTCCTATCTTTCTTCCACTTGTTTTGTGCTTGTGTGGTGTTTGATTTATTTTGGTGGATGATAGTTTCTTTTCTCATATTGCTTCATGCTGCATTTACTCTATTGAAGTGTATGAACAGTCAGGACATAGTATTCTCCACTTTCTTGCTGTGATATATGCACTTGATGAGTTGAATTCGTCCTTTTTTTTCCCTACTTGAAAAGGAATCATAGATTGTGGTATCAAGACGATGCTGCGCAAAAGGACCAGATCAAATCTGAAGGATCAGCAAATGGCTCAGCTAACTGCTGATGGTGTTTCAGACTACAAATTTTACTCTGATATTTTGGGGCAAAAACCTAGAAATGGTTCCTTTTTCAATGCCCCTTCGTTTGTTGGATTTAATTCTAAGACTTCAGAATCTGATTCAGCTCAAAGCCCCACCTCTCCGTTGGATTTTAGGGTGTTTTCAAGTCTTGGAAATCCCTTTAGGTCCCCAAGATCATCGCAGGAGGGTCGTAACAATTTTTGGGGCAGGAATAAAGTAGGTTTAGGTATTATAGATTCTCCAGATTTTGAAGCTGAGCATTCTGGGAAAGTTCTCAGAGCATCTGATAGTAAAAACATTATTTTTGGGATCAAAACACTAAATCAAAGCTCTATTGTGGCACCAAACTCCCTGCCCAAGGATGTTGGGATTTCATCTTACACTAAAAACAGAGCTTCTAATGTCCAAAGAGACAGTTCTAATGTTAATTTTGAGACTGGAGACTACGCGTTCGGGCATGAGTCATCTGGGAACTTGCTTTCTTTCTTGTTTGATTCTAAAAGGTCAGGATCGAATCTCGGTCGCCTTTCAAGAAGTAGTTCATTCTTGCATTCTAAGAGTTCCTTTTTTGAAAATGGAAATGGCCACTCCGAAAAAGGCCTAAACTTGGATGTGAAAGAGAATCCAGTGATCGGATCGAATGGCTCATTTAATCAAAGCATTGGCAACATTTCACCAAATGAGATTGAGCTGTCTGAGGATTATACTTGTGTAAGGATTCATGGTTCCAACCCCAAAGTAACACATATCTTTGGTGACTGCATCTTGGAATCCCATAAGAATGATTTAATTGACGTTGTAAAGAACAAGGAAGACACAGTCAGGGATTCTCTGGCAGCCGAAATTTCCAAGGATTCACCCTATCCCTCTAGTGACTTCTTGCGGTTCTGCTACTCCTGCAATAAGAGCTTGGATGGCGAAGACATTTATATGTACAGGTACTTGTATTGCGTTTGACTTGATCATTCTGCATTACTTCATCGTGTCGCTTTAACTTGACAAGCCTGGTGTTTTGGTGATTTTGAACAGAGGTGAGAAAGCATTTTGCAGTTGTAATTGCCGTCTCCAAGAGATCTTGATCGATGAAGAGATGGAGCAAACTAATAACGACAACCGCGAAGACCTATCCAAGCCAAGTAACTGCAAGAAATCCTCTGAGGTGAGCTGGTTCATTTCAACATGATACATGCTGGATTTGCAATTCTAACTGCTGCCTCACTTGTGAAGAAATGCATTCATGGGTAGACATATCTAATCATCTGTTTCTTCAAGAGCTGTGTATGATTATCAGCAGCCGTGGATGATCATGTGTACTTATCCCTTGTGCAATTTTGCACTTTCTTCACTCACCAGTGAGTAATAATTGCATCAAGAGAACTTAGCATTGTGCTGACTCTGATTGCAATGAGGTCTATTGCCCTCTTATATTTTACAGAAGGGCGATATAGAAATAGCCATTTTCACGGCTCCCATATTTTCTTTTCTTTTTTTACTGCGTATAATTGCAGGATATGATGCATAAGCTATCAAACTCTGAAATTTTGAATGGAGGAATATAAATTTGACGTATCTGGTTATGCTCCTTTCTGCTTATTATTTGGCTTGTAACACTGGAGTTATTTATTTAACTGTGCAAAAGAACCTGTCTATCTACTAAGGGCTCCACATTGGTCTGATTTTTGTCCTTTGTAGAACAATATCATCTGGAAAGCCAAGTAAAATGTGTCACGCGTTGAGCATTTACTGTGCCTTGTAGAAAACTTTTTCATAGCATGCTTGAGATTGTAACATTGATCGTTTAATCCGGCCTCTCACGAGAACTACAACAACAACATTACTCAATTGACTCAGGCTATCGTCTATAGCGGGGTATGGGGATCGGATATACTCAACCATAACCATATGTTAAAAACACATAGATGTTGTTTTCCAATGACCCATAATGAAAATTGCGTTTAGCTGTATCGATCAACTGCTACTTCACACACAATATAAGAAGTGCAACCAATTTAGTGTGTCATTTTGTTTTATTTTATCATATTTTAAAGTAAGGTAAGAGTGTGTCATTGACTCCATTAGAAATGGGAATATCTGATGAGAACTGTAATATCAAATTAAAACTGATGCAATAACACTAATGCTCTTTGCTTTCCCCTTGGGATTTAGTCTGAATTCGGCTGTGGGAGAGAGCTTATTGGAAGCGCTCTATGCGTCGTGTAGTTAGCTATAAAATCTTTATTGATACGTTTGATGCCAGTGAATTCCCTCAATGATATTTCATGCGTATTATACAGACTACTGTGTATAATACATCAAGAAAGAAATTTCAAGAATTGAGGAATGATCTTGTTTTGTTGAACTGAACTCCTGTTCATCTTCTTTTCATGAATAAATGAAGTAATTGGGAGCTCTAGTTGTCATCCGGGGACAAAAAATAACTTTTGAACAAAATAACAATAATATTGGGAAAAACGATTATCTCACAGTATAAAAACGTAACACGGCACAAGATTTGAAGTAGAACATTGATTATTTCATAGTATTTATATAATTTTGACTGCTTTCTACATGTGTGATAATTCTGCAAAATTTATTTAAAAAAATAATTTTAAATCGAATAAAACCTAGTATGATTTGACTCAGAAGTCACAGAACCATGATTATAAATTTATGGTTAAAAATACCCTGTCAGGAGGGTAAGATGGAATGGTCAATTGTCAATTTTTGAAATCAAATCTTTCAGCCAATGTCACTTACTCTTTTTGTTGCATATTGTCTGCCTACCAATTACCCTCCCCAGATCCTAGCAATAGCGTTTGCTGTCGTTGGGATATACTGGGTACGGATGATGATGATGAATTGTCATAGAAGTATGATAAATTGGGAGGGGGAAAATATGGGCAGTATGTTTGGAACATGACAAAAGGAATAAGTATTATTAACATAAGCCTTCAACATCACAATAGAAATTGAAATGCAGACTTGTCCATCACCAAGACTAACAACCAAGCGTCTTAAGACAGACGACTTGGATCTTTTCAACCTGGACTAGGAAAGACTAGTAAATCAGGAAAAAACTCAATGTTCTAATTACAATAGTAACACCCAAAAGGTAATGGAACCGGAGGCATACATGCCTAATCTCATCTCCCTCTGGTTTGGCGCGTGTTGTATGACTTGCATTTAGGGCATTTCTGCGCCACAATATGAAATTGCACCTCCGAGCTGGTTCCACAGTCGTTGCAAAGGATCCAAACCTGCAAAAGGCCATATTCTCACAACGCGTTGTCTAAAATCATTTGGCATCATACCCCACACAAGAATCAAGTGCAAACAGATCAGCAGCAAATCAGTAAGTGTTCAATGGATGTACCGAGGCAACAAAGACAATGATTTTCTTATTTAAGAGAATGATATGTAGATTTAAGAAAGCTTGATGAAGTAGATTTGGTTTTACTATCTACATATCTTGATGTTATCTTGATGTTGATAAAATAGATTTGATTAAACCTACATATGTTGAACTTGATGAAGTAGATTCAATCAAAAGATGAAAAAAATGTTTTCTTGGAGCGAGCGATTTGAAAGGTAGGGAAATACCTTCTTATCTTGGTATGATTCTGGCATAGGGGTTGCAGCTATTTCCACGTCAAATTTCTCCCAAACTTTTGACATATCACACACTGACTTTGAACATATAGGGCAAGCATACCTGTAAAACATGGATGTATTGTAACAAGTTCGCAGAATGACAAGGCTCGCCACCAGCTGCAACCAAGCTTTTTTTTTCACACTATATGTCATAGCTTAAATCTTACCTTCTTTTTATGTCTCCTAGTACCTAAAGCATAATATACGCCTTTAGAATACGACTCTTTTGAAAATATCATATAATCTCAACAATGATTCCGACTTAAGTACCCAAAGTTCTCACTTAAATTTTATACCCTCTACATGACATCGATTACATGAATCAACTGTCTTTATTATGTTCTACCACTGACAAAATCTCCTCAATTATCATATAAGTCACATCTTACTGACAAGGCTAACCAGCATTAGAAAGAAAAAAAATCCTGGAACTTGACTCACTGATAGTGCTCCCGCATCTCTTCCAAGCAGTTCTTGTGAATGGTGTGTCCACAAGGCAATACCGTAACATCATTCCTCGACTCAAAGAGATACTGTTCGATAGAAAAATTCAATATATTTTAATTGACAAGTAAAAAAGACACGAAAGACCATAACAACAAAAGCAAGGTACCTCAAAATACTCTCAAAAAAAAAAGGTATACCTCAAAACAAACAGGACAATCATGGTGCATAGCCCTTTCTACACAAGGGTGGCTATCTTTCAAAAGGGTGGAGTAGCAACATCCTGAATCATACACCAGATACGTCATGGATTATGGATAGAGTATAAGGAGAACAAAATAATCCACTCCCAGGGTAACAGAAGCTGGAAATGAGACCAAACTAACCGCATTTGTAGCAGTGGAAGAAATTCTCCCGCCCTCCAATCCTGCAAGAAGGTAAAGGAGTCAAGACACCCCACCCGACTGATATATTTACTTTCAAGCATAAAAGGGAGGTAATGGAAGCAATCAGTCCTTCATGCCACACATTGTTATGCTATTGTTTTCGGCTAAATATTAAGTAAATCACCAGATATCAACTCAAACGAAACCTTTAATGCAAAAACAACACCCCAACCAGGGTAAACAGTAAAAGTAACTTGGGCAGAGGTTCTCCGTTCACGCACGCTTCTATGTAGAGTAGTTCAGAGTTCAGACCACAGAAAATTGCACTACTGCACCAATTAGGACACACATGGTTCAATTAGTTTGGAAAACAGAGCAGCTTTTCTCTATTTTTCCAAAAACCACTCAGAGCAGTTACGTCCCTCTCACCAAAGTACAGGTCTCATTCTTTCTCTTGTCTAAAAAGGAGATATGGAACTGGAACGAATAATGATACCAACCTGCATATGCCACAACCGTCGCAATGATATTGCCGTTTTGATGTCTGCAAAATGAAATGTAATTGAAAACCAATTAGTCATAGCAGCAAAATGCTTGGTCGAAAACAGCAATAGCTGGTCAAGAACCTGCAAACAGACTTCTGCGAGAAGACGTTTACATAGAAAATTCTGACTTACATCATCATCGAACAACTTGCAGATTCCACAAAAGTATCTCCCAAAGCATGCTCCACAACTCTTACAAACTTGCCAAATCTAGATGAAGCCAACATAGTTGCACCAAGTTAGGCATCTTATAGAAACAAAGAACAGCGCATAAAACTTAAAGAGTAGATAATATTCTCTAAAAGCGAAAAACAACATCGACAAATCAATATACCTCTTGCTCCGTACCACAAAGTGCGCATATAATCTGCAAAGAAATCAACAACAATTGAAATTTACACTATGGACCAGTCATTAGTGTAATAAACCAGCTACATAAAGGAAAAGGGAAAGGGAGAAATTAGCAATCAATAGGTCCATGCCTTTTCTACTTTATGGCGTGGCATATCATGCCTCAGTTTTTGGTCAATCTTAAGATCATTCTGCAAAATATTAAGCACACGGTTACTCATCATATTAAAAAGAGGACACAATATTGAATGCTAGAACAAGAAGGTGGAAGCACAAGACCACCCCCACCCCCACCCCCACCCCACCAAATAAAAAAAAAAAGAGCCCATCTTTCCATCCCAAAAAGAAAAAAGCAAAAGACAAATAATACAGTGACAAAAACTTTTAGTCTTCACAATTGTTAAACAGCATATTCACATATCTGATACACAGCCACTAACATGTGGCGCTAACCATGACCTTTGTTGGAGGCATAATTTGATGACTAAAAGCATAATAACAAGGAGCACACAGTCCAATCATTAACGACAGTCATGACTAAAAGCTAACCATGACCTTTGTTTGTGTCCCGAAATACGCCAACGGAGGTCAGTCATGCTATCAATAGAAGATTGAATATGCGCATTACTAAGGATCCTGGGAAATATCTAGGTATACCCATTTTACATAATCGGATGACTACGAAGACCTATGAGTTCTTGATGGATAAAGTGCGCACGAAGCTTAGTGCTTGGAAGGCTCGGACCCTTTCCCAAGCCTCGAGATGCATCCTTATTCAGTCAGTCCTAAGTGCTTTACCCTCATATGTGATGCAGACCACGGAGATTCCTGTTTCCATTCTTGATGAAATTGAAAAGCATATGCGCCGGTTCTTATGGGATGAAGTGGATGGCTCTAAAAAATTGCATGGACTTGCATGGAATAAAATATGTAAACCTAAGGAGCAAGGGGGGCTTGGTTTTAAAAAACTTAGGAATAAGAACCTTGCTTTCTTGGTCAAGCTTGGATGGTTGATGCTTGTTGAGAAGGACAAATTGTGGGTTAAAATTCTTCGTGCTAAGTACGGTTCACCGCTGGACACTCCTTCGACTAATCGCGTTTCCAGGACATGGCGGGGTATCTTGCGCGGGGTTTCGATTTTGAGAAAGGGGCTTCAAACGTCTAACTTCCTTCATGAGACCCAAGAACCGAGCAATGAAGGTGTTTGTTGGATGGGAAAGGAACAGAAACATTTCTCGGTACACAGTGCTTATACATTTCAGTTCCAGTCTACTACTAATGGTTCGGATAACAAGAGCTGGGAGCAAATTTGGTCTTTGAAAGGGCCTACGAGAGGTAACCTTTTTCTTTGGAAATTGAAGCATAACGCTGTGCCTTCTCTGCATTTTTTGCTTAGACGCCACTTGAGTACTTGTACTTTGTGTCACATTTGTGGTCTGGGTGGTGATGATGAGTTGCATGACTTTCGAGATTGTCGATGGATGATGAAGATATGGAAATTACTAGTCGATCGTGACCTATGGCCTGAATTTTTTGGACAGCCGTCATTGAATGAGTGGATTGATGCGAATCTCAACAAAAAGTTTGGGAAGGCTCCTAATGAGCAACAATGGGGTTATATTTTCCGTGAAACTGTGTACGGGGTTTGGCACCATAGAATTAAAGCTAGACATTTAGGTGTTTGGGCTGAGATCCCTCCGAGTCATTTTGTACAAGACATTAGACATAGAGTCTATGTGTTGTTGAAAGCTTTTGAATAGGCTTGGCATTTGTTTTTCGGCCAATGCCGCCTTGTAAATATTGTTCTTATGATTTATAAAATGATCGAATTCCCCCCCCCCCCCCAAAAAAAAAGGACAGAAGAAACGACAAGGCAGAAAGGAAGTTTCTCTACATCTTTATATGCCCTAATTTTCACCAAGTACTAGCACCTAGAGTGCAAGCTCCTACCTGCATGCACATTACCTCCAGTGATCCCAATCAATTTTCATTCGACTTTGACTAAAAAAAGACTTTCCAAGAAAAACATGACTACGATTGATCCTATAATTTTCACTAAATTCTTCCATCTGCCAAGAACCACTTCTCACTGAGCAAATCAAACACATTTGTTCTGGAATGGCGTCAGAATACAGTAGCTACGGGTTTGTGTTGATAATTACCTGAGCCTCGTTGTGGCAGTGACGGCAGTCAAAAACTTCATTGCAGCAGGGAGCTCGAATGCGGCACCTCCTTCGGTAGTGCATACATCTACAAAAAATAGTCATGCAATCAGCAAAGTAATGGCATACAATTTGACGTCCTAAATTAATAATAAATAGAGATATAGTAGCATACCCATACTCCATATATCCTTTATCCAGGCAGCCAGTGCCACATGTCTTTCCCTCAGTAGTGAATGCATCATGACAATCAGATCCTACCTCACACTGCTGAGTCCCTTGGGTGACTTTCTTCAATGATTCTGGTAGAGACATTGCGGCCCCAGTTTGTTGAATAGTTATATCTGCCATGAGGTCTTAGGATGGAACTAACAAACTAGTGGCTGGCTTTGGTTTAATAACCTGCATCCAGGAACATGTTTAGGAAAAATTCTAAACCTATGAAGGCACGCTAACTGCCCTCCTATGGGCTAACACCTCAAGACACTGGTGCTTTCTCGCAAATGCGGCAGACCATGTCAAATCAGCAACAACAAATTTCAACAAAGGTTGAACAGCTCCGTTCAGCAATCTTCAATTAGGAGAATTCATCAAACAAGATCTACAAGTATCTGAACTAATAAATGTTATGCAGCTTTGTGGAACTCCAAAGCATCCAGAAGGAGGTAGTAACCATTCCATGATCACTTCATACTTGACGTGGCCCAAATCCATCTAAATAAGATAACAATGTTCGATGCTCCAACCTATTTTAAAAGAAATTTATCAAAATCCAACTTTTCTTTAAAAAACCCCGATAAAGAAAAAATGGAGAAGCGGCGTGAATAAATTGAAGAGAAGTTGTCCACCATGGACAAGCCTACCTCAATCTGAGATTCTGCAATGTTCTTCCTTGGATAATAATTTTTTTAAAAAAAGAAAAGGAGAGATTTACCCTGAATGAACCTAAGCAGGTCTGACACCTTCGCTATCTTCCATCCTAAAAAAATATCTTCAAGGGACAAGAGGGGTGGAAGGTTAACGGAACATAAAACGACAATAACTCCTAGGTCAAACTCCTCCACCTCAATGTCCCGAAACGAATAGCTTCTGAAGTGATGCAAATAGAAATTGTTGCATGACAGAGAGTTTGCCTAGTGTCTTCTGCTCATGAACAAGAATCAGCATTAGTGTTCAATTAACCACACTTCCTGATCAGCAGCTCTTTTGGCACACAGATCACTTGTGTTCAGAGTATCGGACACAAGAATGAACTGAATGGGGCCAAATGAGCTTCTATTCATGTTGTACCACATCTTCTAACCCACCCGATGAGATTATACCATATGTATTGAAGGTTTTACCAAACTAATATACATGGAATAATCTTATTGGATTGCATAGAAGATGGAAAAAAGGATGTGATATTACGTCTCTCCCCATGATTGAGGTAGGCACAGGTCCCCGCCCCCCGCCCCCTCCACCACCCCCGCAAGAAGAAAAAGCTTAAGCAATTATCATTTCATAAGAGGAAATTTATTCCTAAGTTATGCCAGTGGCAGAAAGTTCCATACAATTGATCCAGTATAAGCAACAGGCAAAAGATTCACACGGTGAAGAAACACCCTTTAAAATTGTATAGACTTGTTATCGTATTCCCCAACATAAATCAACAAGGACACACCTAGACACGACGAACAAACAAACTGACAGACAGTGTTTGCCAAAAAAAATCATGCCCTTGCATTTTCTTTTCTTTTCCTTTTTAATCTTTGGAAGGAAAGCACACGTAATATAAAAAATCCACAATCAAATGCTAAATAAAAAAGGAACCATCAAATGACAAACAATATCTGTGAATCTCAAATCAACAACCAAGGTAACTAAAAAACACCAGAAATACAATATAGTTAGTGCCTCAATGCATCACCATAAGAACCTAATTTTGGGTTCAACAGGAATTAGAGAAAGGAATAAACAAATACCGGATCGGACGACTTATATCCAGAACCATATAAAATCTTAAGCATTAAACATATATTGTAAACCAGTATTGTATGATCAAAGTTAATCTAAAAAATAAACACAAACTCTCCCCCAACAATAACCAGATAATGATCTCCAATTCCGCGCGAAAACTCAATATGGAACATCATCACACCCAAAATATTTAGTTATTTATTGCAAAAACACAAACTCCGCCTAAACCTATCAAAATCACAACGATTCCATCAAAATCCTACCTGTAAAATAAAGTATTTTGAAAGATAAGCGCAATTCACCAGCTCGAAAAAGACAAAGAAAAGGACAAGCGCCAATCAACGAAAATTAAAGAAGGTCAGTGTTAATTGAAAAATAAGAAATAACAAACTCTCTCAATCGCGATCGCCGAACCTCCAGCAACACCTCAAATAATCACTCCGCCCGGCTCGCAGCACAAATCTCTATGCGCATATAATTCAATAAGACTTGCGTGCATTTTCAGATGAATCGAATGCCTACGCCAAATATTAGATGGAGAGGTAATATATGAAGCTTAGATATTTTCTGGGGAAAGGTGATTAGAGTTTTTTATTCATATGGGTGGCCAATTTTATTGCTAACTTGATATTTTTAAAACAATTTAAAGGACACGTAAGTTTGACGTGTTTTTTGGATATGCATTTAGCAGAGATCTTTGCGCGCCTGCGGTGCGAGCAGCTATTAGGACCGAATTGATAGATACAGTTTTATTTTACGTTTTTGTTAGAGAAACGCAATTCGAACTTATGAATTTAAAATTATATAACATTAATTTCACCCGATGAATGTAACCTTTAATATAACATTAATATATATTATTTAGCAGGATCTTTGAGAGTGGCAAATGTAACATTTAGTATATATTAATAACGCTCTAAGTAATTAATTTATCAATAAAGTCTACGCAGAAAGATAATTAATATGTTCGTGAATAATTACTCTAGAATATTAAAAGAAATGAAGAAACAAAATTTTTTTAAAGGAAGAAACTATTATTATTTTGATTATTGAGGCTGAAAGTTAGACGTAAATTTGTAAGTGGGAATTCATTCCTAAGTTTAAGATGCAACATTGATATCACGTTGGAATGATTACATATGACATGAATAAGCATTTGTAATTTGAGAGCAAGAATTTAGGAAGTAGCAAACAAGAATAAACAGTGATGTCTCATGGAAACTCTGGTTGATTATATTGTAGTATATAATTAAAAATACAAGTTAGTGTATAACTTGTTACTTTTTATAAAAAAAATTAAAAAATGAGACGGGTTATTCTCGACCATAAGAGCACACACAGTCTTTTTTTTGGGTATAATTTATTAAATTATCTACTAATGGGCGAACTCACACTTATACAATCTATTTGATATGTAATTATATAGATTAGACTAAAATTATCTATGTATTTTTTATTTGATTTAATAAATTCGGTTAATTTTTCTCATCGAGTTCATTGAATTTGATAAAGTAGATTTTTTTTAAACTTTTTTCAACTTCCATCTTTGTAAGATGAACTAGATAAAAGGTTAATCGAAAGAGTTAACTAAATTGAACCAGTCATCACTTTTGTTTTTATGCAATTTTTTGGTGGTTGCTATTTGCAATATGTTGATTTGGACAGTTCGTGATCAAAATAATTTGGAAATGCCCACGCAAACATTCCAGAGACTTCTAATTGCCCCAGCTGGTTACGTCACTATCGTTAGTGGATAATTCGGTGGAACACGAAAGTGTATTGTCAAAATAAGTTTTATCTATTTTCATATAAAGATAATAAGTTATATTTAAAACTATATTCTCATGTAACATTACAGAAAACATTTAATAAAAAGTAACCTCTTTTACATTGTAAAAAGAATGTTTTTTTTCTTTTGTCCGAGCTAGCCTCGACCTAGCTAAGACACCCTCCCGTCTAGGCTTGTAAATAAACCGAATCGTTCGGTATGTTTGGCTCGTTTGGCTCGAACTCGGCTAAAGGGTTAATGAACCAAATTTGAACTATTTTTTTCTGTTTTAACTCGGAAAGTGACACCGTTCATTTAAGGTGTTCGACTCGTTAATATTGTTCGTGAGTTAAATGAACCGAGCTTGAACAATTAAATATGTTCATTTAAATAAACGAGCAAGCTCGACTCGTTTGCTAAATTAAATGAATCGAGCTTGAACAATACAATGATCGGCTCGTTCGGCTCGTTTACAGCTCTACACCCACCTACCGGCTTTCTCGGTACGTTCATACCATATTTGTTATTATCGTATAAACCAGCATATTACCATAATAACCATATCTGAAAAACCAACCAAAAGAAGAAGAAGATATGTTTTAAAGATTTGATCCCTGTCAATATCATTCAACTTCTATGTCCATTACAATGTTACATATAGAGTATTACCTAAATTGGTCGACATCCAGAATATTGATTTCTAATCACTGAGTTGAGATCTCTACCAAAATTACGTGTCAAATAAATCGATGAAGTGATAAATTACGTAATTTTGTTAAATAATATATGATGGAGTTCATATTCAAAGTGTATTTTTTAAATAAAATTACGTCATTTATCATTTTAACATCCTATTTTAATACACAATTTTGATAGATAAAATAAACCTATTTAAGCTTTCTAATTCTGTAAAATCAATTAAAGTTTCCTCCACAAACAGATGCCACGGTTTTATTCTTTTTTGGGAAGGGGGCCCCGGAGGTAACGCAACCTCTCGTCACATTCTCCTCATCCACTTTTTCATTGCACGACAAGTGTCAGCAGGGGAGGGTGGTGAGGTTAGATAAGGTTGACCTGCATCTAGCATCATCATCATTCCTGTTGCCACATGTCGTACGGTGAAAAAGTGGATGAAGTGATTGTGGATAAGGAGATCCAAACTGAGACCCGGATGACCCATTGGTTCTCAATTCTCACCGTTGAATGTGGGTTATTTATAAAGTCGCCTTTATCACGCAGAAAATTCCATTCCCTTTTTATTAATTGTTTTTAACATATCAAGCATAGATACCATTGAAAGCACTCAGAAATAAAAATAAATAAAAAATAAACAAAATAAAGATTAAGCTATCAGCTAAGATATTTTTAACATAGTGTTACAAAACATGTATTGAAAATACAAATTTCACACCATAAATTAGATAGACTAATAAAAAAGAAAAGAAAAACGTCATTTACATCTTTTTTGGTTTAAGATAATCACTATTGACATCTCTTCGAGTTTAAAACATGACTCTTAGAGCTTTCATATTTTTATACTAATTTGAAGAACTCAATGAAATCATATAAATAAAATATCTATTATGCCGTATTTTATAACTCTCTTGTCACTTCCCCTGCTGTGTGGCATCAACGTTAATATTAGGCAGGCCAGAGGTGGTGGAATTTCGGGGGTTGGAATCTCCTCGTCCCCACTTTCTTCACCCCTTTTTTGACCGCGCGACACGTGGCAACAAGGGGGTGGTAAGGCTAGATAAAAGTCACCTGCATCCAGCCTCACTACCCCTCCTTGCTGCCACGTGTCACGCGGTAACGCGTCATCACAACCCCTTGCGGTGATGGGATCATATCCCGAATTTCGGTTACCTTCTTGCATAATAAGAAGGATGTTGTCGGCCAACCACCGGCCGACGGTGGATGCCTATCATCTCATATCTTCTTCCGCCTCTCAACTCGGGGGCTGGCACGCCTATCTAGATCCATTGCCTCCCCCTTCTCTTGTTGGCAAAAGGTTTAACCTCCATTTCTCAAGGAGCTGCGTAGAGGATGTAAATCAGGAGTCCAGTAGCCTCTTATATTGGGTGAGATCTTACACAGTTATCCACACAAGGTGACCCCAAAAATCAGGCATTTGGTCTGACAGCAGAAGAACACTCATATTTTGGGTGTCCCTGTATTCAAACTCATGACCTTTTGTTGTCAATCCACAATCCGAGTACCAACTGGACTATGCTCTGGAGTCATTTCTCCCCCTTCTCTCTTTCTACATGTAATCAATAAATACATATAGAATTTATAAAAGTTTTATCATTTTAGGAGATTTTTGAACTTCTAATTTGCTCATTTAAAAGTTTTTTTAGGTTAATACGATGGACGGAACGCATTTAACCTCTATTGGAATAGAATACATATACTTCCAAATGAGTGGTTGTGTGTTTTGTTCTCTTGCCAATTATATATGGGCATATCATATTTCGTATACTATTGTACACTAGTTCTATATTGTTTATTAATCTATCTTATTTACGTGTTAATTCATGGTCTTAAAATTCATGTTATAAGAAATTATTCTTTTCAAACTTCGACATTAAAAGTTTTGCGAAATCTTTAGTAATATGTAAAGAATAGAATTGGTTGAATATATTTATTGAAATACCATAAAGAGTTGCATAAATCCAATTGACATGAGTCAAATCAAAGCAGCAGAAGTGGGGGAAGCTCCCAAAGTCAATGATCTAATCTTGATTCTTAACTTTCCATAATAATCTGTTCAAAAAAAAAATTTCCATATTATTTCCTAAGGCTTCAAATTAAGACGAAATTTACGTGAGAGCCTTTACGCAGACCTGGCTGAAACGGGTTGTGATCTCCTTACCTTCACTTTTTTCACCGTCTTTGTAACCACGACACGTGGCAGCAAGGGGTGGTGAGGCTAGATGCACGTGACCCTCATCTAGTCTCACCATCCCCTTGCTGCCACGTGTCACGCGGTCACGCGTCACCGCACCCTATTCCGGCTAAAGCTTTATTCCACTATTCCGGAAACCCAAAGGACAGGTTACAGTAGGGACTGGCCCCGCAGGTCTTGGCCTAGACCTGACCTATTTTGAAGGGATGGGATCGGTCGTCAAATACAACTAAAAGGGCTTGCGTTTTCACATAATCTAGAAAAATGTCGAATTATTTTGTGACCTGATTATACATTTTTATTTTGTATTTCGGGTAAAAGACTGTTTCGACATTTCAAAGCTATAAATTCAAGATTACAAAGCAACAAACTTACTAATTTTTTTTAACATATAAGAATATTATTTGACATAACATTATTAAACAAAAAAAGTCTTACTTAGCGGATATGGATCATATACGTCTCTTTAATATTTTTGGAATGAGATCTTTTTAATATGCCTCTTTAACATTTTTTTATCCAATTTGTAATATAAAACTACATAGTTTTCCAAAAAAAAAACGCATGAAGATGTGTTGTTTGTGTAACTCATCACACCTTATCTTTGAGTGTGTGTTTTTAAATAAAACAACGTAATTATATATTGAAAAAATGATTATATACAGAATATTACAAAGAAGATGATCCCATAATTGTGGTCATTTGTCATTTCGGTTGGACATGTCAGTCTTTACTTGACATGCCATTTTCTCATGATTTAATACTATTTTATTTTTCTGATGATATGAGTTACTCTCATGGCGGTAAATGAACCAAGTCGTTCGGTTGTTCGGCTCGTTTGGCTCGAGCCTGAGCTCGAGTTCGGTTCAGATAAAAGGTTAATGAACAGAGCGTGAACACTTTTTTTCTGTTCGAACTCGGAAAGTGACACCGTTCGTTTAAGATTATCGGCTCGTTAATGTTGTTCGTAAGTTAAACGAACCAAGCTTGAACAATTAAATATGTTCGCTTAAATAAACGAACAAGCTCGGATCATTCGCTAAGTTAAATGAACCGAGCTTGAACAACGCAATACTCGGCTCGTTCGGCTCGTTTACTGTCCTACCCCATCCCTTTTCTTACAAAAAATTAACAATAATAGCTACTTTCCGAACTTGATTTTTTTGTTAAATTAATAATTGTTGTAATTCAAGAGTCATATAAATTAATGGATCAATTATATCATCATCATTATCATTCGTATCCAATATATCCCAACGACACCAAAAGATATCGCCATGGTCTAGGGAAGGTAAGTGGCAAGCAAACAATACCTCTATCCCAAGGGATAGAGAGTTTGCTTCCAGTGTGACCCCCAGCTCTGTATGTACCTGCAAAAATGACACAATAATAGAGATATGATGTACTAATGTGTTAGTGAGGGAATTGAAGAAATACAAAGAGGGGACTGTCGATATTAAAATACACATAAAGTGTATATGTACATATAATGCAAAACAACGGTAAAACATAAACAAGTAAGTGCAAAGTCAACCTAAAGCGTAGATAGTGTCTACGCCTATCTACGTCCCTAAATATATTCTAAGTTCCTCCTATATATGACATATACCTCGTTAACCTTAATCTTATGTCTCCATGAACTCCGATCATGAACCATGTCCTTAGAGAGGTGCAAATCTAGTAGGTCGTGTCTAATATGCTCATCCCAAGTCAATTTGGGATTGTCTTTACTCATGTTCCCCTCTACAGTGAGGCTTTCAATTGCTCTGACCGCCGTTGTCCGTCTCCACTTGACATGTCCAAACCATTTCATTCTTCTATCTCTTATCTTATCTGCTATACTAGCCACCCCTAACCTTTCCCGAAACACCTCGTTTCTGATCCGGACTAACCTTGTATGCCCACGCATCTACCTCAATATCCGCATCTCTGCCACTTTCATCTTCTGCAATTGTAACCTCTTGATGGCCCAGCAATTGGTCTCATATAACATTGTCGGTCGCATTGTCACCCTATAAAATTTTCTCTTTAATTAAGTTGAGAAATTCTTGTCACGCAGCATCCCTGATGCCGCCCTCCATCTACCCCAACCTGTTTGAACTCGATGTGCTGCATCACTATCTATGTCCCCATTATGGTGTACAAATGACCCTAGGTTAATGGATCAATTATATATCGATCTTTAACTATATATCATTATCAATATTCGGCAGAAAACATAATGCTACATCTAATACTGTAGTAGTACTGATTCAAGGAATGCAATAGTTTTTTTCCCACGAGCGTGGAAACCTTAAAACCAAAACGGCAGAGCAGCAAAATTTATTGTCAGCAGGAAAAAGAGTGATCATTTAAATGTATATTAACATTTATAACGTAGGAAATCTATATTACATTCTTTCTCTTTCCTGATTTTACAGTATGGTATATTATTTATGCTTCTTCAAAATAATGTCGACTTATTATTTTGGTTTTAAAAAATTAATGTATTGTTATTAATTATCTTTTCAATTAATGAAAAGGGAGTGAAGAGAACAAATTAGAATAGCAGAAGAAGTAGGAAAAGTAAAACTGTGAAATATTTGAAAATTTAACAATAACATATCTATTACCTTAGAGACACCCGTTTATAGCGCAGCGCAGTAGAGAAATGATAGCCGGAAGCCTGGTTATAAAATATAAAGTCCACCAGTGAGATGAAACAAAAGAAACTGTAAAAACCCGTCATATTTCTGTTTACTAATAAATCAAGATAAACTATTTCATATTCAGTGTTAAACTCATCAAAACAATTTTAAATTATAGGCCAAATATGATTATTTTTTTATCAATTTTTTTCCTTAATATAAACTTTGCTTGAGACGAATCTAGTCTTAGTGACTACTTAGCTACTCGACCTTACAAGAGCTAAAAAGTCTCTCCCCATTAATTTAAAATAATTACTTCAGGCATGGATTATGAACAGCTAAAGCGTGGAAACCTCCCTAATTAGGATATAGAGAAGGTAAAAGAAAGTGAAACAAAACATAGATAAAGTAAAAGACAGTCAAACAAAACATTCATTTCATAGGACGGAGAGTTTGGTTTAAAAACAATTGACCAAATATGGTTATTTGTTTATCAATTGTTTTTTTTTCTTAATATGAACTTTACGTAAGACGAATCTTGTCTTAGTGGCTACTTAGCTGGTCATCACTTTAGAATCAAGCGTAATAATTCAGGCATGGATTATAAGTGAGTCCGACGTTCTACAGTTATGTATTCTCCGGTTGTAGATTATTTATTCATGTCAAAATTGTATTCACCTTTCAAATAAAAAAAAACATAATCAAATGTTTATTTAATGAGATTTTGTTAAACTTGTTTTACCATAAAAATATCATTACAGTGACTTTTCAACATAATATAATATAAACAAGTGTTTAATATTTATAAGGTTTCTCAGAACACGGGTGAGGTCCATAAATTCACATCTTCACGCCCTTCGATAACTGAGGAGCCAAGCGGTTGTTGATCACCATGGCATCCAGGAACCCACCTCTTGAAGCTATAGAAGACTCTCAAGAAATCACTCAAAGAAACAAGAATTCAACCCATCTGGCCATCTTTATAGGGAAGTTGAAATCCAATTTGGCTTTCAGATCAAAATGGGATGAACTGAATGGTGCAATGGGCGATCTTGGCACATATATTCCCATTATTTTGGCCTTGACGCTAGCAAGGGACCTTAATCTTGGAACAACCTTAATTTTTACTGGAATATACAATGTTGTTACAGGGTTTATTTATGGGATTCCAATGCCAGTTCAACCTATGAAGTCCATTGCAGCTGAAGCCATTACAAATCCAAATTTTGGTATCCCAGAAGTCATGGCTGCTGGCATCTTTACTGCTGGGATTTTATTTTTTCTTGGTGCAACAGGTTCTTTTTTTATTTTTGTGTTTTTATTTTTTGCATTTATAGAGACTCCAACTCATGTTGCTAAAGGTATTTTTGTCATTCAGTCAGTTTTTGGACCGTTAGATCATATATGATCTAACAGATCGAAAGATGACTAAACCATTCAACTGAATGAGAACAAACTTAAGTTACTAGGTTATGACAGGTTACTTAGAAGTGTAAATGTATGCATATTATTTACCCAAAAAAAAAAGTAAATGTATGCATATTGAACTTTTCCCATATAACTCAAGCTTTTAGAAAAGATAAAGAATTGTTGTTCTTGGTGGTGCAGGTTTGATGCAGCTTGTTTATAAGCTAATTCCTATCTCTGTTGTGAGAGGAATTCAACTAGCACAGGGTTTATCATTTGCTATGACTGCAGTTAAGTACATAAAAAATGTTCAGATCTTATCAAAGTCAAAGTCCAGTGGACAAAGGCATTGGCTAGGATTGGATGGACTTCTCTTGGCTCTTATTTGTGCTTGTTTCATTATACTTGTCAATGGTTCTGGTGATCAGCATGAAGTTACACAGCCTACAGAGGGTGATGATATCGATCGTCACAATAGAGTTGGCAAGGGAAGAAATAGACTGAAGAAAATTATTGCTTCTTTGCCTTGTGCTTTCATTGTCTTTTGTTTAGGTTTGATTTTGGCTATCATTAGAGGACCTGAAGCAGTTAAAGGTTTTAAATTTGGGCCGTCGGCCATCGGAGTTGTGAAAATCAGTAAGCATGCATGGAAAGAAGGGTTCATTAAGGGAACAATTCCTCAGCTTCCTTTGTCAATCTTGAACTCTGTTATTGCAGTGTGCAAATTGTCTAAAGATTTGTTCCCAGATACTAATGTTTCAGCCTCGTCGGTTTCGGTAACTGTTGGATTGATGAACTTGGTGGGGTGCTGGTTTGGTGCCATGCCATGCTGCCATGGCGCAGGAGGGCTAGCTGGGCAGTACAAGTTTGGTGGGAGGAGTGGGGGGTGTGTGGCACTTCTTGGCTTGGCCAAGTTGGTTTTAGGCTTAGTTTTAGGCAGCTCTATAGTGAAGATATTGGTTCAGTTCCCTGTTGGAGTCCTGGGAGTTCTCTTATTGTTTGCTGGGATTGAACTTGCTATGTGCTCAAGAGACATGAACACAAAGGAGGAGTCTTTTGTGATGCTCATTTGTACTGCTGTTTCACTTGTAGGATCAAGTGCAGCACTTGGCTTCTTGTGTGGGATT
Source organism: Eustoma russellianum (assembly GCA_036186865.1). NCBI lineage: Eukaryota > Viridiplantae > Streptophyta > Magnoliopsida > Gentianales > Gentianaceae > Eustoma > Eustoma russellianum. The sequence goes on from AP025052.1 coordinate 2,051,143, forward strand.
GTTGTCCATCTTCTTTTAAAGTTGCGGAAAGTTGGTAATTAGGATGAATGCAAATCCTAGCATTTGGTACCTTGTATAGGAGATTTGAGCCATCCTTTTTCCTCCAACCAAACTTGCATCAAATTAGACTTGAATCTTAGGCACGGTAGTTGAAATGTTTTTCTCTTGGTCTTGTGTATATAGTTGTCTTGGTTTATTGTAATAATAGACCAAGATGAAATCCATTCTCTATTTTCCTACAATTTCCATAAGTTGTAAAAAGAAAAAAAAAAGTTTAATATTTTTAGACCAACGTTGTACTTTGTCTTTCAATGCATAAAGCTTTGAGGATAAATCAGAATGAAGAAAGTGTTGTTCTCTAGAAAAGTTATTTAAGATAACAGATGCAAGAATATGAGGATGCTGAAAAGACAAAGACAGGAGTGGAAAAGAACTAATCATTTCTTGTCATGCCGAATAAAAAGATAGGGCCCCTAATAGTCTACAAGGAAAAACAGAAATTTTTGACCTTCTGCTTCAGGAGTTTAAAGTTTGATTAGAGTTTTAGTCCCACTTATGCTTCAGTTGTACTGAATGTTGATTAGTTTTTGTTGGAGCAAAGGTGAAATCTCACACCCGGGAGTCCTCCACCAACCCAGGCCCAAGGACCATGACTAGAGGATGTAAATGAGGAATCCAACAGTCTCCTAGATTAGGTGGGATCTTATGCAGTGACCCACACAAGGTGTCCTCCCCCAAACCAGGCCTTCGGCATAGCAGTAGAAGAACACTCATACTGTGCGTGTTCTTGGAATCGAACTCTTAATCTCTTGGAGCAAATCTCAACCCAAGTATCAACTAGACTATGCTATCGGGCATTGATTAGTTTTTCTAATCTTCAACTAAGAAAAGGGTCTACCACAACATGGTAAGTTATTACTGAAAGTAAGCGTCTGCTGAGCAAAAATACAAAATAATTGTCCAAAAGCCAGGAAACAAGTGATAAGCTTACCTGAAGAAGGAAGTACAAGAGATAATGAAGTGGAAATGCCAATGAGCATTAAGTCCCTCCTGCAAAAGTTCCCATTTTGAGAAGTGGGCTTCAAAGAAACACCAGGGTATGCCATGATTTTATCACATTTTCTTCCATATGAAAAAAATAAATTCCCAGTTTGCTTCCTGACAAATGAGACCATAAACACCAAAAGATAAACACCTTTTTTTTAAAAAAAAATGAGATAAACACCTTTATAACAGTTTCATACAGGGGAAAACAAGAGGGGAAAGATAGAAGGGTGTTACCTGAAGAAAGAGAGATTCTGGTGAAATGATTGGTGGGATGGGAAAATGGAAGTATGAAGAGCAGTTATCGACTCTTCTGCTCAACCTTCACGCTGCGGCAGCTATACTATCAGCAGTCCACAGCTCACCCATTTGGCTAAGCAGTAGAATGAACTGGTAGTCTGGATTCTTGTTTTGCTTTTGTTTTTCCTGAATCTGGATCATACAACAATAACCATATCCAATATATTCCAATAACATTAAAATTTATCGCTAAAGTCTAAATAGAAAAGTAATGCAAACAATACCTCCATTCTAAGAAATAAAGAGCTTGTTTCCAGTAAGATTCCGTCTCTATACATGCATAGATGACGTAATAATAGAAATATGGTGTGTTTGTGTACTAGTGAATGGAATTGGATCAAATATTATTTATTATTAGATATTATTATTTTGCAGACTAATCTGACACTTGAATGGTAAATGAAAAAATGATTATGCTAAATTATTGAGCTAAGTTAGTTATTGACTAATGTGATCATTACGCGTCAATAATCACATGCGAACGTCTTTTTTTATATCAGTCCATAACCGTGATACCAATAATCACACTTAAGCATGAATTCTTAACTAATGTTTGGAACAATGATTTCACAATTATAGTCAAATTTTAGTTTTTAATAAAATCATACTTTAAACTTTCAACTTTTCTATCGTACAAACAATAGGGTAAATAATTACAGTATTTATAAGAACTGATTACCTAATATTAAAAACATATAATTGAAAGTAAATATCATATTGAATACTTTATATTTATTTAAAAATAAGTCTATTAATTCAAATTTATTTTGTCATATGATTTAATCAGTTCTAAACACAGTTTGAAATATATGATTTATTCCATGATTATAGTCATGGTTCCAAGCATAACTAAATAAAATAGAAAAATTCCGACAGCGACATATAACAAACGGGTCAATTTGAAACCGAACCAAATGCCCGAGTCCATGAGCCAATACTTTACTACAACAAGAATATTATCTCATTGTCTTAGATGCTCCCGTCTACGGTAAATGAGTCGTGTTAGTAATTAGCAAGCTGGTGTGTTAGTGTGTTTGAATATGTCAGCTCAAACATGACTTATTTGTTATACGGGCTTATATTATAAACCCAAACCACAATTTGCCAAGTTCATGGGTCGTATATGTGTTGATTCTCCAACTAATCAATTTTTTCAGGTTATATGATCAAGATGATGGGATGGGGATCGATTGGGTTGTGTTCGGGTCGCATTTTCTGCGTCATGTTTAGATTTTTAATTTTTTTAAATTAAATTATCTCTTTTTCTATATAAATCGAATTTACGAGTTAATTCGCTGGTTAACGTAAAGCCGACACATGTTTAGTGTCTCGATTTTGGATTCGACACAAAGCGTACAGGCCTCTGTCGTGCCTGCGAGGCGTGAGAAATTAGGGGCCGGAGCTCCTCACTTCCGCACATCCTTACCCCCTTGTCCACCGTACGCCACGTGTCAGCAAGAGGGGATGATGAGGCTAGATGCGGGTGACACTCATCTAGTCTCACCACCACACGTTGCTGCCACGTGGCAGGCGGTGGACAAGGGAGTCACCCGCATCTAGCCTCACCACCACATCTTGCTGCCACGTGACAGACGGTGGACAAGGGGATGAGAGTGTGGGGATGAGGAGATCTCATCTCGAGAAATTATAGATCTATGGGATCCAGTGGGTCCAAACACAGACACCTACACCATTGAGTATGTTTTTCTTTAATAGAATTATGTAATTTAATACTTAAATATCTCACTTAGATATCCATAAATGGAGATCACTTGGATACCTATAGATGGAGATTTTCTATAAATAAGAATGCTTTGTAAAAACACACATTCGATAAGTAGTAAATTAGACACCATGTAGTATCCACTCAAGTATGTGGTTGATATAAAGTAATATATTATGAGAAAGATTTAGGAGAAAAAAATTCTGGAGAAAATTTCTCAAAAATTGGGTGAAGATTACCCCATAATTGATTCCTCCTAAATCATTCACTTAAACAAAAATATTCATAAAATACAAGTATTTACTTGTGTAATATATTGTAGCAATATATATCATGTATCATGCATAGATGTATTACATACTCAAATATTGTGGCAACATAAATCATATATCAGACGTACATGTATTACACACTCAAATATGTAGCTTATACAGAGTATTTATTTTAGGAAAATGTTTAGGAGAGAGAAAAAATTAGAAGATCTATTCTAAATGGCATCATGTCCACCCATATACAGGATTCAGATCTGGAAGGTTAACAGTGAGACAAAATATAAGTCTTCCAATCACGCACTGCCATGTGTACAAATTGGTCAGCGGTTTAAATTTTTTATTTAAAAAGAGCAGTTTGTACACGTAACGGCGAGTGATTAGAGTCCTCATATTTTGCTTCACCGTTGACCTCTCCAGACCTAAACCGCTATATACAAGTCTAAATCCAAAAATACCAAAACAATGCATGCATGGCATTGTCTGAAGCTGTATAAAATAGGAACAGACTATCTTCTTATCCACTCTTCTAAACAAATTTGTTTTACAGAAAATGCACTCAATAAGTGTGTATTATATATGACTCCATTATGTATTATATGTGGCCACATAGTACTATACAATTTTTTTGAAGCCTACTACACATTTAGATGTGTGTCTTTTTAAAACGTATTTTTGTTTAAGAAAATAATTTAGGAGATAATATCAACAACTACAACAATCATATCCAGTATATTCCAACGACATCAAAAACTATCGCTAAAGTCTAGAAAAGGTAAAAGACAGGTAAATAACACATCCATCACAAGGGTAATATTCACTTATTTAAATAAATAAGTGGGAAATAGATAATATCCACTTATTTAAAGTCACTTGCCAACTTGTTAGAACTCATTATCGTCTATCGACCAAAAAAGACCTTGTTAGAACCCTAAAGAAATCCAAAAAAGAAAAAAGGTTGTCAAAATTGGCCTATTTGCTATATATACTCAGAGCCGAAATTGAATGGAATAAAATTGTAGAAAAATAAAAGGAGTGGGAAAAAGGGGACGGAAGTCTTCCATCTTGTCCAAGCTCTCCTTAAATCAGCGGTTTCATTTCTATTTCCATTTCCCTTGACAGAATTTGTGATCGTGAGTTTCTAATCTTTTTGATTTTTTTTTCCAATTGTATTCTCCGATCAAGAAAGTCTGAAATGTAACTGTTTATATGCGATCATATCTGGGAGAGCACGAACGGATGTGGAATTTGGAAATTTATTTCGTTCGGTGATCTTGGTTTGGTGTTTGCCAACGATTACGATTTGATGAATTTGCGTTTTTCTTGTTTGGTTGAAGCAGCTCTTATTCATGTGCCTACAAATTTGACGTTTTTCTTATCTGTTTATTTATTTTTTGAAGAGATTAAACTTGGACTAGAAGCATGGGACGAGCTAAAACTTGAGTGATTTCTGTGTGACCTCGGCTTGTACAAATATTCCTTTTTTTAACCAAATTGGCACAGGTGAGATTTGAGTGGCCAAGTGACCTGGTTGTGTACAATCATGAACTCTCAGCTAGGAGTTCAAAAGTTGTTTTCAAGATTGTGCTTAAAAGTATCGTATGTTTCATGGACTATCACCTGATCATGAATTTAAGTTCACAAAAGAGTGTGCATAAGTTATTCAAGTCTTATTGATGCTTCTTTTTCCTGTCTCTGTATCCCCCATCCCCCATCCCCCATCCCCCCTCCGAATCACACCAAACAGAATTGGGCCTGGGAGAGGGGTGTTGATGATGTTCGATGATCTCTTCACAAGTGAAGCTGTCACTGTACATTGTTAAATATAAAGCTGATAGTACTTCTTGTGACTGTAAGATATTATGCTGACGTTGTTAAATGCTATGAATCACACGATTTGAAGGCCCAGGTGGATGATACTCTATCAGGGCTCTGTCAGGGGAGTCCAAATAACAAACTGCCAAAGCGAGAAGGCCTGACCCAGCTTGTGTTTTTAGTTGATAGCAATTAGGCCAGGTTTTAATTTTGCTCTCAGGAGATCTATTAAGTATGACTACAGATATGCTTGTAGTCATAATATATATTTCTGTAAGTCCTTAATAAGAGCACAGGGTTTACACTTGTACTGCAGGTCCTTAGATTCTGCTGTCAAAGCTGTGTGAGATATCAGTTTCTTGTTCCCTTGCTTATCAAACTTAATTGATTTATTTTGACTGTTTATTTGAATTGATATGCGAAAGTCAATGTGTGTCCTTGTAGAGTCTTCAGGTTGTAAATGGTATCTTCTGTTATCATTTTTTTATATTTTGAACATGAGCCACCTGTTGTTCTTTTATTTCCTTTTTTTCCCTGACAGTGGAAACTTAATGCACCATCAAAATGAAGGCAGGAACTTCTTTAAATCCATATGCAGAATCATATGTGCCCCTCTCTAAAAGGGCTCCTTTTAATGGAAAAGGAGAGTTCAAGGCTCCAGATGAGGCTGTTGCAGTAGGACCTCCTCTGTGGAATCCAGCAGTCCAGGCTTCTCAAACTCGCAACATCCGCAATTTTGATGCTTACTACCCATCTGTCAGCTCTGGACTGATAAGCCATGCTGTTCATGGATATCAGAGTTTGTCATCATATAATCCATCTGAATTAAAAGATAAGGCAGCTGCGGAGGAGGTATTTGAGTATGATTTGCAATATCTTCAGGCAACATTTCCTGGTATGTCTTATGAGTCACTGTCAGATGTCTATGTTGCAAACAATTGTGACCTAGATACAACAGTTGACATGCTCAGCCACCTTGAGGTAAATTATCAATGACGTGTGGAAGTTATTTGACATGATTTATGGCTCCTGGTTTCAAATTTCATGTGCTTGTCTTCTTGTGCTCATTTTTGGGCAAAAGTAATCACCTGGGAGAGAAAAGGATTGGGGGTGGGGGTAGGTGGGGAGAAAGATAGTAAGGGGAAGGTGGTTGTTTTCTTAATTAGAAATCTCTGTGGCTGTTGGACATGAAATCCCAAGTCAACATTTCAGAAGTAGATGAAAGTGTTACTGACAGGCTCTAGTTGGGGCAATCTTAGTGAAGAGTTCATCAATGCTGACCATGTCATATTTATCAAGATTATGTACTATTTACCTGCACACTCAAAATATTCTTCTGGACATGAACACTTTTTTCACCCATGCTTTCTGTTTTAGCTAGCATGCCTTAGCAACTCTCACTCAAAAATTCCTATTAAGGAAGTTACGCAAATTAATCCTTGTTGATATCTTAGTGAATCACATATTAGCTTGTAGGAAATATACACCTAGTGAGTTGCGAAGTTGCTAAGCGTGTACATTAACATGTGCCCCAGCCAAGAGAAAATCTAAAACTATCTGAAATTTACTTATTGAAGGCAATTCTTACCTCTAATAGCTTACCTGCAAATTTCAAGAATAGAAGGTTTTGATTTATGTAGGCCTATTCAAATTTATTATAAGTTCAGCAGCTAAGCTAATTAGCCAATCTGTTGACCATAATCACAAACCTTCTCCTAGGACGGACATGTAGTGATATCCAGGGCTTTTATGTTATGTTTTCTTTATTATCATCAATGATTTCTTGAAAGCAGCTTTTGGTATTAAAAAAAAATTAACTAGTTCAGCAGATCTGAAAATTGATGTCCTTGCTGCTCTTATAGTGTTCTAATTTCAAATTGGGGTACTGGACTACACGCCTGTAGTTTTTCTTCTCCTTCCACCTTCTAAAAGAAAAAATTAATAATCAACCATCAAGTGACGGAAAAGAGATTGTAGATATTGTCAATATGGAACAAATGCTGTAAATTGTTAGCTTTTTGGATGAATTGAGAATTTTCTCCCATCAGAGTGATGATGTGCATTTCTTTTCTTTCTTTCCACAAATGGTTTATTTTGAAACCCTCTCGTCATAGCAACTAGTAGTTTATTTTCTAAGATTTATGCTACTCTTTCGTTCTCCAGGCATCCACATAAGATTGGAGGGAAACTTTCTCATTCCCAATTTGTAAGATTATAAATTCAATCAAATCACTGCAGTAGATTATGCCTCCTTTGGGACCCCTCTTTCTTTTTCTTTTCTCTTTCCCCTCTCAACGACAGAACTCTCAGTTGCATAGAATAACTTAACAACAAATGAAATAGACTTTTGAAAATTCTATTCTGGTTGTGATTGTGCTTCATTATCTGTTTTTATATGATATGTTCCAGTACGAATATTCCTCCTATAGACCATAATGACTTCTGAGTATTATTGATCAGTTTCTTCCTTTTGAACAGCATTACTCGGGTGATTCTTCTGAAAAGCTTCCAGATACTTTAGACATTGGTGACGTCCCAGAGTCGGGAGTGCCTAGCGAGCTTCTGTCTCAGAAATTGAAGGATCTGCGCATTGATGCTGGTGCTTCTTCATCTCGTGTCTCAGGCTAGAATTCTGCTTATGTGAACTATCCTTGGTTCAAAATCAGAATATACATTTCAGTTTTTGGGTTTTTTCCCGTCTCTCGTGTACATAGCCTGCAAATGTCTGTAACTAGATGTGTTTCATTTTTACGGGTTCATGACGTTTGCTAGGTGAACCCTTGATGAAAAGTGCAGTTGTCTGCTACTTTAATTTGGGAAGAAAGTGGGATTGTTGTCAAGCTAGTTGCTTTACTAGTGTTAATACCTCTAGGCTTTGAGCTGTTGGTGTTTGAATATGGAGATGTGATTTTCTACCTGCCAACTCTTGCTGTTTGAATTTATTTTGAGATGCAATTATTTGTTTGTATCTTTTACTACCGTTGATGTCTTGTGATCCAGCGAAGAAAGTAACTTGTTTTGCTTTACATTGTACCGCAAAAATCCTTCTTTTATCACTCCTAAGATATTCTCTATGATTTGATTCTGGAAATCATGTCTTCATAAATGTTGGCTGCTTTATTGTGGAAGTTTGTTTGTTACCCTATCTTGTGATATCTTAAATTCCAGGGTCCTTCGCAGTCTATCAAATTTCCACGACTGTAAAACTGTAAAATGTCAATGAAGTTGCAAATCATTTTTTGATCCTTTGCATATGAAGAAAATGAGTCGCTCCTTGCTACTTCGAATGTCTATGAAAATAGGAATGCATGGTAAGTTGACTAAGTTCAATGTTTTTGTAAAGATTTATTTAGTTATTGCAATGGAAATTCCGTAAAGTTCGTATACATATAAAGATCAATTTCTAAAATTATACATAGACGATTCACACACCTGAGCTCCTCCAAACAAGAAAAAAAGTTCGAGTGCGGTAATTATAGCTGTTGAGATGAACAGAGATTTAATTATTAGCTTTGATGAGGGAGTGTGTTCTCCTTCCACCTGTACCAGAGGCCCCTTAGCCAGGTGGGATATAAATCGAGGGATGTGCTCCACCGGCAGCCCTGCAAAAGGGAGATGACACACGAGACTCAGTCAGCCCAGAGGCAACCCTTGTAATATTTCAACAAAGATTTAATTATTAGCTTGATTGCCTTGGGATTCTCCTTCTGTCCTGGCTTGTACGTTGGCATTTTCATATATGGGCAATAACATTAAAACAACGTTACTCCATTGCTTTAGATGCTCTCGTCTATGACGAGTTAGAAGCTCCGGTCTATGACGAGGTATGAGAGATCAGATGTACGTAACCATATTCATGTGTTAGAAACACAGAAGTTGTTTCTCGATGACTCATAATGATGCATCAAGCTATATTTCATATTTCATAGTGCAGCCAATTTAAGAATATTTAATGTCGATCAACTGCTACTTCACAATATAAGAAGTGCGGCCAATTTAGTGAGTCATTTTATTTTATTCCATCATATTTCATAGTGTTTCCTTGAGTTATTTGGAAATGGAAACTATATGGGCAATAACATTGAACCCCTTGCAACAAATAGAACAAAAACCACGACTTGACAAAAACGCCTCCTTGGAAACTACTACGTGTTGGCATGCTGCCTGCTATGGAAATTGCTGAGATTAAGTTACGAAATCTAACCAATAAACGAGGTGAAGTCCCTGTGGATACCACACGTTAGTACAATGCAAACACGAATCACAAAATAGCATGATAATCTGGAATCTGTTTGCAGCTTTTGCTTCAATATAAAATCAGAAAGATACAAAGCAAAGGTAAAAGAACATATCCAGAAACTAAAAAAGAGAACACATTACGAAGGGGAGGGTTCTCCAATGCTACCCAAACTAACTAAAACTTAGTTATCTATAATTTACATTCTGGTGTATAGCCAATCAAAAGTCAAAAACCCCTAGATATTGAACCATCTCGTCGCTGGCTATCTTGAAGCATAGTCATCCTGGAAGCCAACCCAACCCCAGCCATCTGGTTCCCAGGTGCTTGCCCACGCCCAGGCCCGTGTTGCCAACCAGGGGCAGATCTCGGCAAAACTGCTCTTGGATCCATCCTTTGCTGCATCCCTGTTTGCACAAAGCGTTGACTACCATAAACTGGTCGTAAAGGACGAACTAAGCCATGCGGAGGGGGTTGGGCAGGTATGGGCATATTCGGTTGCCACTCAGGCATGTCATCATCGTCATCGTCATTCCACGGTTCCATAGTAAGACCAATATTGCTACGTTGGTTGTCTAAAACTGACCTATTATTACTAGCATTAGGACTAGCATTAGGGTCATTTTGTCCATACTTGTGTATAAGTTGCCTAATTTGGTCCACAGGGCGCGAAGGGGCACTCAACCCAGTATGAGTCTGGGGAAAAGCTCTACCGATAGTCGGCTTTGTGTTTCCGCTGAAATTAAATTCAGGCAAATCATCATCCTCCCGGGGAGATGAAGGCCCAAATCCAGGAGGTATATCACTGTCATCGTCATCCTGTGGTGGTGGCGGAGGCGGCAGAATTCTAGCAGCCGGTTGGTGGTTGTGAATGGCAGATGCGTTTGGTGTCAGTTTGACGTTTACATTTGCATCTTTTTCTTGGCTTCTGCCAGACATTACATGTTGTCTTTTGCTACTGTGCTTATGGTGAGATGATGAGTTAGGTGATGTTATGGAACTAATAGGAGCTTTTCTCCATACAACTACACCAATTAGACCATTTTCGGAAGAATTAAGGAACTCGGTTCGGTGTTCGGCCACATAGTTACCCAGGAGGTCAAGCATTTTCTCGTGGGGAGGGCACACATACAGCTCTACCCCGGAAGCAGGTTCAGCAAATCCCAGCCGCTCGTCGGAGATGTATGACTCCACTGCCTGCAGCAACCAAGTCTGCTTCTTAAAAACAGTACGAACCCAAAAGCTAATCTTTCGCTTAGAAGTAAACTACCAAAAAAAAAAGTAGCCATTAATATGTGACTAATAATTTGAAAAACTAACCTCAGCAAGATTGGCCCTCTCGTTTTCTGAGGATCTGTCCTTCAAAACAAGATGAAGAATCTGCAAGCGCACCAAATCAGTTAAATCAGATTTCCTCAGCGGGGAAACAAAAGACAAAAAAGTTACTAAACCAAAAGTATGTGAACTGATAATCAAAATGAGCAGTTCTAGTTTACTGAGCAAGTGATGTAGATAGACCAAAAAGTTCAAGATAACAATTTTCTTGGTGACTTAAACTTGGTCATAGAGTATTTGGCATCGTGCTTTTTGGATATTTTCTAATTTCTTTCATTGCATCGAGCAGAGATGTCAAACCCTAGCTCTGAACTCACCCCTTATCGAATATATTGCGATAGCTAGAAAATTGAGTATCCATTTGTTACATCTCAACATAGGTTTAATCGCTTTCTTAAAAGAAGACACTCTTAAACGCATCCAATAAATCTTAAGAACGCAGAAGAAAGTTTGAAGCATAGTCAGCTTTACTTCAGAATTCCATCCTTTTCAATCCACAGGCTTTCTTGACATTGTTAGATCATCTCACGACGTGTTTGAAATAGAAAGACAATTCATACGCCCAAAATGCCCAGTTACTTCTAGGCACACTCCGATGTAACAAGTTGTACAATTCAAAGATGCATCTTATATTCCTTTCTTTCTTTCTTAGAGCTTTGCAAATAGATGCTTTTGAGAATCATTGAAGAAAAACGTAGATTTAGTCAAGCTAGTTGAGAAAACACGAGCAGCTAGCCCGTTCAAATTATCACTACTCACAAAACTTGTGCCAACAAAGTTGCTTTTACACACCCTCGTTAGATCAAAAAGATTATATCTACTAAGAGACGTCACTGAACATTTCTGCAATTGTGACAATAAGCAGTAGCCTGAAACTTTATGGACTAAACAAAAAGAATCATTAGGTACCATGACAGCACGTGTTCGAGACATTGGAAGCTCTTTAAAGAATTTTTCAAAAGCATCAAGTCTAACTCGTCCCTTGATCTCTAGAGAGCTTGCCCACTCCGTCGTAGAATTTTTCTCACCACTGCACAGTAAATAACAGATCAGCACAAACTGGGGAAAAGGGGGTGGGGGGGTGGGGGTTTACAAGGACCTAATGCTACTACTTAGTTTAAACCAAAGACATCGAGATTCATTCCATAAGCAGCACCAACGCATGTGATACAAAATCATTGTTTTCTTTTTATCCAACTGACTCCAGTCATGAATCTAATCGTAGATATGAGAATTTCCTGGACGCTATTTAAGCAGCATACCTCAAAGTTTAATATAGAAGCATGAGGCAAAGCCGTAAAAATTAAGCTACAAAAGACTACACTGGCTCCCCATGTCCCTAAGATGCTACTTGATGCCAACGCACTGTAAGAAGCAACAATGAAAAAAATAAAAGAACCAATGACAAACACAAGGCAAGAAAACTCGCCTTTTAAACACGCCAAAGGTGGTGACTGATGACGAAATGCTTAGTTGCAGAGTTCCTGCCCAAATATGCTCAATCCTTGGGGATGTAGCCTCAAGAGGAGGGTTTTTCTGCGCCACAGGAATCTCACTTGGTTTTGGAGCCACATCTTCTGTATGTTTAACAACCATCTCATTGGGTTTGCTGATCAAAGCATCTTCAACTGAATCAGACACAGGTGAATTCTTTTTAGCAGCAACTGAATCAGACATAGGCGAACTCTTTCTAACAGCTTCTGAGTTTTCTTTTGCCTCTTGAGTTGACTGAGAAGGATCAACTTGTAGATCTTCGAATGGAGGCTCTGAATCGAGAGAGTCCATAAATTCATCTAAAGAGATAATAGGCGGGAGAAATTCAGCATCTTTTAGTTCATCTACCATCATTCCGTGCATCAAGTCTGTTCCATCATTTGGAATAACCAAACTACCAGAAAGCTCCTTTTTTTCAGATTTATTAGTCTCTCTTACAAGGGTATCTTTGCCAATTGTATTGTCGACTTTAGAAGAAGGCGAAGCATCAACCGCCGTGTCTTTGGTTTCCGGTTCAGATTGTGACAGGACTGAAGACCTAGCAGGTGCATCTGTTGCAACATTGGTATCGTCTTCAAAGTCTACTTGATACTCACCTTTATGCGTTTTCTTTACCAAACGCCTCCGGCTAAAATCTGTATCTGGTAAAACAACCATTTGAGCCAGCTCCTCCGCTTTAGCCATCCGCCACTCTGAAAGCTCTTTGGAAGCAAGCTCTTCAGCAGTCATTGAACACAATCTATCCGGGGGTATTTCGCCAGACATGACTCTTTCTCTCAGTTCTGGATTACTGCGATCTTTCAGGTTGAAAAGAAGAGACCTACCCTTCTCTTTATACTTCTTGTTCACACCGCCAAATAATTTGAACAATTCTGCTTCTATTTCAGAAGCTAACTCCTCAGGAGATGCTCTTTTCTTATCGATTGTGACTACACCTGATCCCTCTTCTACCAATTCGGACTTATCAGTATCATGAACTCCCATAAATTCTGAGCTTCCGATGTCAAGATCCATAGCCCAAGAAAGCCCATTTCCTTGCAAAAGATCATCTTTCACATAGAAGCTATCCCCAAAGGAAGCATCTACTTCAGGAAATATGCTGCAGCGCAGTTCCTTGGAACTTTGATTTGGAGTTCCAGTGCTTTCAGTTGTTGATGGCTCACCAAATAAATTTTTGTTGGTAACAGACTGACCCTCAGGAAAAGCATCTTGCATCTGAAGGTTGTCAAAGCCAGTAGCCTTCTTTTCTTCAGCACTTCCACCACTTAAATCCGAACTAGCATCCTGTGCAGCAGCAGATATTTGTTGGTCGCTAGCCTGTTCAACACAATTTGGTCCTCCATTTGCAGTACCTCCTCCGTTTTGACATACCAAAGACAATGCAGCGACTAGATTATCCCGCATTTTTGACCGCACAGCATCATTAGACTCTGTGTGTCCTTTTGAGGACTCCATTTGTACAGTCCGACCTTTTGGAGTCTGAACTTGATGGGAACCAGATTTACCAGAACTGGAATCATTCCGTGCAAGTTTCCTGTTCGAAGCCGAAAAATTCTGGGGAGAAGGAGAAGTTACTTTGGAATGCATTTGTAAAGGTTTTCTATTGAAAGCAGAAGGCTGTTGTGATGAAGGTAAACGAGGGGACGTTCCAGTAGATGCTACACGCCTGGAAAGATTAGCATTAGGCTCCATTTCAGCCTTTCTCTTGGCAGGTACAGATGATGATTGTGAACTGATACCCATCGTCTTCATCCCAGCCTCTCTAAATCCTTCGCTTCCAGTCTTTAGTTCAATGGGTCTCATTTGGTTGATTGGCACCACAAGACTTTGAAAGCCATGCCTATTGCTGACATGCTCCACAGGTCCAATATTCTCATTTGAAACAGAGGACACCGGATTGTGAGACCCGTGTCCGGAAAATTGCAGTGAAGTGCCTACAGTCGATGAATTTGACATGCCAACCACGTGTTCCATCTGCACCATCTGTGGCTCATATAATTGGAACTGCTGCGATACAACATTGTTTGACATGACAAACACAAGCGCTGGTTATGCAGAACGATGCTAAAGAGTTATTGACTGCAGCTCAACTGATACAGCAAGGTTGTAACAGCTCTGCCACTCACGACACCAAATAACAGGTGAACCCTGCACTTAAAAGAAAACAAACAAGTCAGATTTCTTGCAAAATCTCTCTTCAACAACAGTGTAAAATCCAACTAAATAAATCCCATAGCAATTATGTAAAGCCAATCACAAGAAAGCATCAGCGCTGCAGTAACATCGATCACTTCCATCATAATCTGCTTGTTCCCCAATTCGTTCAAATGTTGCCATCAGCACCCGAATGTTTCATATGAAACTACAGTACAAATGCAGGTACAATAAAACACGCTGGACAAGCTTTTCTTAGCTCATTACGGCAACCCAGTATTTTCTACCCAGTAACCCCTTCATCATTAACAGATATCCAGCTAGTAAAGATCGAAACTAAGGCTATATGATGCCACCTTTAACAGCCATAAACAAGAAGTTTTGGTTCGTGTTTCTCAAGTTCTCATATTAAATAAAAATTCACTTCTCAAATTGCTTCAAATTTAACAATCAGGGAGGAATTTTCCAATGAAAATTTATTTTCAATCGATTCCTTCTGTGAGAAATCTTTGTTTAAAACATTTTTCAACGAGATAATGTATAGTAATTACAACGGATCATTAAATAATTAGAACAATTTACTACTTTAAGGTAGCACGTGAATGATTTGTTCATTTCAATCAACGTATTGCATTTGCATAAAAATTTCAAAGATACTTCTGAATCATCGTAGGCATCGTGTCCAAGCCGTGTAAAACAGCAACTGCCAAACTGCATTTCCCATCAATATTCAATTGCAGCTTTGCCCACAAAAAAAAAAAGAACAAAAGGCGTTCTTGCCGGAGCCTCATTTACATTTACATATCTCACAGTAAAACTGCACTGATTCGACATGCTACGGAAGAATGATCTCCAGTTTTCAACTGACCTTCCCATGTACAGTACGATAATCCAGCAAATTCACTGGGAAAAGACTACCAATTCGACACCTAACATCCCATCCTCTCCATGTAAATTGCAACATCCAGATCACATAACGCATTGGATCGTTGAAGATTACAATCAAATCACAGGGCAGATTCACTTAAAACAAGTTCCAAAGGAAAAAACTATTGACATTCAATGAACTCATACAAACAGAGAGGGGGGAAAAGAAGAAAGGGGGGGGGGGGGGGAAGCTATATGGCGATGCACCAAAAAAGCATCATGTAGAATCTCTCAACTAACCATCAATTGACCATGATTTGTTTTGAAAAAAAGGTGGCATCGGCTAGCACAACATAAACTTCAATTTCAAGAAAAAGAAATCCGGAATCTAGAGAAAATAAGGCAAACCATCTACTGGAATAAACAGCAATAGCTCAATTACAAATCACAATATAAATGTATACTATTATCTTCCCGGAAACAATTAGAAGCACTTCACAATTTGACATGAAAACTCCATAATACAATATGGACTATGAAAACATGGAACATATAAACTGGCAATAACAGTTCCAACTTTTCCAACAAAGTACCCATGGTAACCTGTCAGCCTTTAACTGATATATATTCAACATAAGCACCACGAGTCCATTATCAAATCTTCGAATAATTGCAAACACGTTACAGCTACCAACAACTACCCCAAGAACACTTTCAAAAAATAAATTTTGCTCCAGATTTAACATGTTAGGCATCAAACAAACTACGGAACACATCCGATCAAAACCACAGAACACCATAAAGTGTCATCGCTAAAAATTGGTCCAGAACAG
Organism: Eustoma russellianum; assembly: GCA_036186865.1. NCBI lineage: Eukaryota > Viridiplantae > Streptophyta > Magnoliopsida > Gentianales > Gentianaceae > Eustoma > Eustoma russellianum. Next base: position 2,067,214 of record AP025052.1, read on the forward strand.
AAGCAAACAAGCATAATAAACAGAATTGTCTTTGAAAACAATTTGCTGTTATCAAATACCAACCAAAAATAAAAATTAAAAAGCACAAATAAAGATTCGATCTCAACAACATGTAAGATAAACAGCTCACCACTCGCCTCGCCAGACAATTATATGCACACACAAACATTAAGGAATTGAGGAGTACGCATCAATCGGCGCATGTAATAGAAATGAATGTCCAATACAAGACACAAGAAACAACCAATTTCAAGGTTAATTCTTGTCCCCACAAAGATCAGTCGAAAAAGCAGCAAGACTTAGCTCGGAATCTAAAAAATTAACCATCCAACCCTACACACACAAGAACCAATACGTTATACAATTCATACTTACCCCAAATAAAATCAATCAATCAAGGAAAACAGTAAAATTTATCTCTGAATCAAACAATCACCGAGATAGCCCTACACTGGCATCTTACAAATTCAACCTACAAACAGAAAACCGAATTGATATTGAATTGGGATCTACCGAAGCCGCAATAATTGATTAGAAGAACGAGAGTTTTTTTCCCTATTCCGAAAGCTGACGGAGAAACAGAGAGAGACGACAAGGGAGACTGGAGAAATGATTTCTTAGGAGATTTATCGTGAGAGTTTGTGGTGATAGAGATAACCCTAGAAAGATCCTAATTTCACGACTTCTGGATCAAGCCACTTAAACTGGGCTTTTAAATGCTTCAGGGAAAGACTGGGCTTTGAAATAATCTTGTGCTTGGGTTATGGAGACTTACGGTGAGGCCCATTTTTCAATGAGTTCGTTTTTTGGTTTTTGACTTTTTCTGTGTGCGCGAGCCGTGGTGGGGGAGTAAACTCGATGAGATCGGAGGATACTTCTTATGAGATAAAATATAAGACATCCAATCATACGACGACACGTGTATAAAAGGATCCGCTATTTACTTTTTTTCTCTTTTAAAAAAGACTCTTTTGTACACTTGGCGTCGCGTGATTGGAGGCCTCATATTTTGTCTCGTATGAGGCCTCCTCAGATCTCATCCGGAGTAAACTCCACTTTTTATTGTTTACAATCTCATTTAATCGACTCAATCTCACAGTTCAAAAATATTGTTGGTTTGATTTGAATATAATTTTAAAAAAATCAAATTTATAAATCATTCTTATATTCTATTCTTAGTTAGTTACTCGAGTCAAAACGGAAAAAAATCATGTAATTATTAATTTAATAGATAGTATACAACTTTTGAATACTAACACTCACTATTTTTGAAACAATGTTTTCAATACAAGCTAAATAAAAAACACACAAACAATATTTTTGGGACAAAGTATTAATTTTTTATTTTTTTTTGCTTTTGATTTAGTAAAAGTTCCAAGAAAGTGTGTACATCAAAGTGACTGCCCCGGTATCATTTTCGATTTCTTTTTGTAAATTGATATGGTATTTGTATCCCCCAAATTTCCGTCTTATTTTCCATGTCAGGGTGTTCACAGCCTATTGAACAAATAATTTTGACTAAATTAGATATGTTATGCTTGAGTAGTTTGGATTGAAGCGATGTTATTCAGCATATCCTTGAGTAAAGTTGAATGTAATTTTTAAAATGCATGTGTGTCTATACATGCATACATATATAGATATGCATATGCCTGTGCATATATATGTGTGTGTCTCTGTGCGCGCGTGGATACAGACACGTATGTATATTGTGTGTGTTTGTATATATATTCATATGTGTATGTGTTTGTGTGTAGTGTATATACACATATCAATAGCAACTCGTCTTTTCATGTTATGAAAGACGAACCCTAAGAGAGTTATGTAGAGATATAGTGATAAAACAAATCGAAGATTGTGCTTTAAAATGAATAGGTGGCCAAACAAAACCTCACAACTAGAACGACGTTATTATCCTTGACCTTTTGAGAAGCTGATCTAGGACACCCATTCAACTATGTCTCTGGACTTCCTTTGTTATTTCTACGTACAAAATTTTGGTGAATTGATAATTTTTCATACATATATGAATGTATCGTTTTAGTCAAATTGTAACATTCATCTTTCTTTGTTGCCTGATACGACGTATGGTGTTCATCCAAATAAGTTACATCTGATTATTCAAACGTTACAGTCAGCCGAAATAGCTGAAAACTAAACCAAAGCTCACAATCTTCAGATACAAATGGCAGTAAACAAGAAAAAAAATCGACGGTCAGAAACAGCTTGCTTCACTTATATAAACAGAGAGTTGTCTCCAAAGGCTCACAATCACCTACAAGTGACAGAATCATCGATTATTTCATATTTTCCATCCAATCATCTTCTCAAGAAACCTCTCCAGTCACTCCTAAATGCACCAGATGCAGCAAAATGAACTATATCGTGTAGGCAGACAGATCAACTTTCGCAGCGCAACAGAAAAGTTGCCACCCAAAAGAAAAGCATGTAAAAAAATTTCGTACTTTTGGGCAGAGCTGATCTGCGTGGTTCCTGAAAGCAAGCTATGGAACTTCTAAGCTGGGCGTGCATGGAAGTGCGTGATGATAGCTTTAGCTACCTACGGCAATGAACTTCGTCGTAAGCTGGCAGTTGCTTCAGTGAGTGACTGTACAATGGTTTGACCAACCTCAGCTTTGCACAAAGGACATGTAGCATTAATCTTCAGCCACTTATCGACACACTCCTTGTGAAAGAAATGAGAACATGGTAACTCTTTCAGCTCGTCGTTGTTTGCGTACTTGCCCAAGCAAATGCAGCAAACCTGAATAAAGGAAGCAGCTTTCAGCAATTTGGGTATTACAGCAAAATATGCATATTTTAAACTTCGACTTGCACACAAACATATATGTGAGCCAGCAGATATATATCATGTTTCTAAGACAGCTTAAACGTCAAAATATGAAGCAGCAGGAAGAAACAAATAGCCAAATCAAGAAAAACAGGTTTTACCTTTCTACCACACGTCAACGAGGGAATACACTACGATGACAAAGCGGAATATCTGAACTGCTAACAAAATCCAACAGTAAATTCACCCATATGATTAGATTTCAGATTAAACTGCAACCCTTGGCCTACTACCTGTACCTGGATGTTTGCATTTGTTATCAAAATACTGATTTCACATGCTTGAGAGAGTGTAAGAGATGGAGCTTTTTCTTTCTTTTTGGGTGGGATGGGGAGGGGCGAAAGGGGAGGGGGGGGGGGGGGTTGTGGCTGGCAAATGTATAATGTGAAACTAGAGAATATTGGTTATGGGATCAACTTCAGAAGCTATCAAACATGGCACATGTAAACAAGTATACGGTAAATCTACATGAACTTTGGGCATATGCAACGGAAGAGATCTTTTAACCCGTCTTCTGTCTCATTTCCTAACACGGTGTAAGATTATGTCATGTGTGTTCACTTGGTAAAACTTCAATACTCGCGTAATTTTTCCGTCTGAGTTAGAAGATGGTCAAACAAGAGTCAGAAGATCCTATGGCCTTTTGCAAACTCAAGTTTTAAGATTCATTAAAAGGTCATAAACCATAGGAACCCCCGGAAGTGTTTTTCATTAGCCACAATCAGAGTTTATCAATTTAGACAACAGTCGTCCATAACCACATTGAATATAAACCAGGATAATATCCCACTCGTCCAGTCTTCCTGTGCCTAAGAGACCTAGTAATATGCACATCATATTGCTAAAAAAGTGCATTTCTCCAGTTGAGGAAGGAGTACAAGCTAAATATAGCCAACATAAGGGGGAGCGAAAGATAAGCTTCAATAGAAAGAGGCATACCGCATCTTCTCCTGATAACGTTCGCTCCTTTTCTGTTCCAGCTGCCACTACACCACCACCTTCAGCCACTCCTGAACTGTTTCCCTTATCATTGCCTTTGGCCTTTTTCATCTTAAATTTATAGGTAGGTAGAGAGTTAATTGATTCTGTAGTGGCTCCTCTGCTTTGAGTTGGATCTTCTCTGAAGCCCAATACTGAGATTATGCAAGGCAGGCAGCAGCAGATCATCGTACACAGAATGAAGGGCATTGCATATCCAATGCAACTCAAGGCCAAGAACACTATACATATCCTGTCAATGGTGAAACAATCAGCTTGTGAACAACAGCAACTGAAAGCGAAAAAGCAGTGCGGCTGGATTTCTTCATTATTAACATTTAAGAAAACACAGACGTAAAAAGAACCTTAATGGAAATTACCTGTACAAGTTGGGAGCTTCAGAGGCAGAAGAGTGTCCACCAAATATCCAAACATTACCAACCACAAACCACACTGCAAAGAAGCAATCCAATGCCATCTTATAGTATTCAACAAGAACCTTAAGCCTGCAAGGCAGAGATGTAAAACAATTCAGTAACTATACCATCTGGTTCCACATGCGATCCTTTCTTGGTTAACTGAATTCTGGAGTATATGCAGTGATGATACTAAGAACAAGAACGATTTCCATTTTCCATCTACCTCATTTCTATGTCAGTGTTTACTTTTTATTCCATTTAAGAATTTTACCATCCTTTCATTTTTCTCTTTTCTTCTAAAGAGTATTGATGAATAATGATAATGCTCAACAGCTGCAACCATCATTAGGTGAAGCTAACTTTTAACGCACACAGTTGCTTAACAAAAGGAGAAAGCAAAAAATAGGTAAACACGCTCAATTATGAGTCCACTAAACTGAAAATTTCACTACATCACTTCTTCAATCAGAAACTATAGAGTTTTGAGAAGGAATCACGAGAAAGCACACAAAACTATATCTGGTTAGGAAGCAGTATCACCACAACTAGTAGAACTAATTAGGATCATGAATTTTACATTTAAAACTAAAAACTGTAGAAGAACAGGGAGAGTGAAACCCAGGCATTCACTGAAGACACGATGTAAACAGAGAGCATCTTGCTGAAAAGAGAGTGGTGATCCCAGTATAAGCTATTACACTATTTTCCAAACCTAAGACAATACTGTTTTGGATACTCGAGCAACATACTGAAAGAAGAAAACAAAGTTTGATGCCAAGGTGCAGAGTCTGAGTCACAGAATTCCAATTTTATGAAAACATGCTTTATTGAAAAAGCCTAGGCAATTTTGGGCGACTAGCTAAAAAAACTTGCATGATAAGATTAGGCAAACAATGCTAATCAGACATATGAAGGTGACAAAATTTGGAATAATCCACGGTAACAAAGCAAGCCGCAATGGCAACAAATAAGATTCTTTTTCATCAGATTCACAGTCAAATATGTTCAAGATACATATCATTCCATAGTTCTGATACCATTTTGATCTGTTGATAAAATCAACTCAACCCAAAATCCTACATAAGTTAAGAATACTTCTGAATCATTATACTCAATTCACACCGACTCTGAGAGCTGGCATTTCCATAAATGAATCTCTTTTTAGAAATGGAAGTAATAATGAACATAAAGGACAGGTGGACTTCATATTGTATACACCACCAGTAAGAAAGAATTGCTATGTGCAAGAGCAAGACTTCTAGTTGTCTCAACTATCTGTTGGATGAAGTAAGCAATCGGATTTTAGACTATGAGTCATGAACTAATGAATTACATTGCCTAATTATCGCAAGGAACTAGATTTACATTAAAATGTCAAAAAGCAGATGAAATCGTTCTCATACAGTAATTAAGCTTTATATATATTTACATTCAGCAAGCAAGCACACTAAACCAACCAAACTATGAGATGTATACATAGAGAGGAATGCAATGTATAAACATACAACATGAATATATCTGTACCTTTTTCTTGTTGTAAGTAAAAATTCATGTATAAAAATTTTTATACATGAATATATCTGTACCTAATATACCTAGACTCACTATTCTGATGACAAAAGATTGGTCTAAATCCAAATGTTCAATCTAATAATATTTTCAGAGCTACCCGCATCCAGTTTCTCCTGTTCATGCCAGCCAACTGTTGCAGCATATGGACTACTATATTAACATAAGATCCAGGGATTTGTAACTGCTTTCTGACCAGTGATTTTTGGCCTGGAGGAAAACTAGAGAAGGTGTCAGGCCATTTGAGTCGAAGAAAGAAAAAGAATTGAGGTACTTAAATTTCAATCAGCAAGAGATGAATAGAAGTATAGAAAATTACTGGATCAAGCATCTGTTGAACAGACACAATCACGGAAGAATTCCTGATGGAACAAATGGCTAGCACACAGATTGAGGCTAGAGATGCTTTACAACAAATTGAAACCAAATCATCCTATAAGTGATCATCTGTTAGCTAGATCAAATGCTCAGTGTTTCAAAACACATCTCCTGCAAAGATTGCAAACTAAACCGTCGATATACCATGAGGAGCGCCTAATCATTTGCACACACTAAATAAAACACAGATCCTACATCAAAAAGGCACTTGATATTAATCTATCTCCACCAATGTAGAACCTCAACATCTGAGTAGACGTATCAAAGTAGAATGAGCCTTCCACCACAAGAATCTCTGTTTTAGCTGGGAAAAGGCTATGTATGACAATCACTACGGAGAACGAATGGCTAATCGTGTTACATGCCCTAGAAAGGCAAAAACTGATGGTTACATAGCGAGAAGAAAGGTAAATTTTGTAGATCACTAAATATAAACAGATTTTGACCATATGTAAATGAGAAACATATTCCAGAAGTATTGCACTGTACATTTTCGAAGCTAAAAGGAAGACATTAGATCTCACTTGCCAGTCCACCATAAATCTCAAATAAACCAAAATTTCCTTGAAACATGCATTTAAACGTTTAAGGTGAAATCATGTCATCACTCGCTCTCCTCAAACTTATCAGACAATCATACAAATAGACTAATTGGCCTGACAAAAATGGAAAAATAAAACTCAAAGGATAAAGCTTTAAAGAAAGAAGATCCTGCATCGAACCTTGGAGATGGTGTAACGATGCTAACAGCATCTCGTGAATCAGAATCATTTGTATTCCGGACATCCCCATGCGCTGAGCCAGCAGTAGGAGAAGCTCTCATGGAAAGGTCACTCGTGTTGGACTGAGAAGACTCCCTTTGAGAAACTTGGTTGCGATGCCGATACCTCCAATAAAGAAGAGGCAGAGTAGCCACACACCCAGAAGCATATCCTACAACCCAAAGATACAATGGAGCATGTGGTTGCTCGTGCCTTGACAAAGACAAGACCACAATGGCAGCAATAACTTGACCCATGGTTAAGACTAGCTCAACTGGAATCCATAAGCCAGAATTCAATGGACTTCTATTTTGAGTACGTCCACTTGCTCCTCGAACAAGCGACAAGTTTCGAGGGTTTGATCCACCATTGAAAGAAGAAAACTCAGCTTGATTTTCTGCAACCCTTACACTACTAGAAGGTTGTTCTGCATTCTGCACCTGCGGTAAGCCACTTACATTATGATCATCAGACGTGTTTGGGAAGGGCACATCGGCTCTGCTTGGTATGTCAATCACAACCTGATGATCGTTACTAGGGACAGGGTTAGTTTCTCTCTCCATTGAAAGAAACTTGCAAATCAGGGTTTATGCTGCAGTTCCAGACAAGGAGTGGCCATCCACTTAAAAGCACAAATAGGTTGGTGGTGATCGCATTTAAAAACTGGGATCCAATTTCAAACCCGAGTCTCCATGTCTAACTCACAAACTGCTTGTGACATTCAAGTTCTCTGGGCACAAAAAACCATCACAAGCTGATTTACTCTTCCAAGGCAATCAAATTGAGATGATAGAATCCCCTTGTGGTTTTAATCTTCACAATCTCCACGGGCTATTTGTTCCGAACAAGCTGCAGAGGTACAATGTTAAAGGGGGGGCCAAAACAAAAACAAAAAACAAAAGGAGGAGAAAGAGGGGCCGGGGAGACGAGGAGGAAAAAAGAAACAGCACTCTGAGCCAATTAATTCAGTCATTTCTACCCGCTGATGCAGCAGAACTCTGATAATACCAAACCAGCTCAAAATCAAAGGAAAATGAAGCCCTCAACTTAAAGACTTCCAGAAGGATAAAAAATAAATTCCAATGTTTGAGATTGAAACCTCATGAATGCCGAAGAATAACCACAACAATTAAACGTGAACAGTAAACAAATTTACATATTAACTTCGGAATTGCAAGTTCAATTCCGCGAAATCCTCACCTCCCAAACGAAAGAAAAAAAAAAAGATAACCCCAAAATAGCTGAAGATTTCAACCATGAAACAATCACCAATAAATTTGTGGAAAAAATTTTCAAACAACGGTCAACAATGGAAAGTGAGCTCGGAGAATCACCTTGGCATATGGAAACAAAATCATTCTCATAATCACCACAACAATTTAAAATAAATTTTCACCGAAAAGGAAAAAATCAGATAAATTTGATCCCGATAACAAAGTGAAAAGACTAACCGGAGGGCGGTTGAAGCTACAGCTGATTATGGAAGTATCAACTAATCCTTCAGCTCACGTTTCAACTTTTCAATCAACCCTTGCCTTCTGTATCTTGTTTCTTCTAAATTATTGGTGGTTTTGTTTTTTGGAAATGTTATTATACACCAACATAAACAAGCCTAAATAACATTTATATAAATATAGTAATATTGTATGTAATAGTAATCGTATTCCGTAGCTTCAGAATCGGGAGGGCTTCTGGAGAATATACGTGAAACTAATAGTAGCAATTTTGATAGGATTTATTTATAGTATGATTCTTTCCCCTCCATCGAAACAAAGACATAACATCTCTCTTAAGAATATTGCGAAACTTGTACAAACACATGATTAGTCAAACATTTTCAAAAATTAATTGTCAAAATATTTTATACGCTATTTTTTATAATTTAATCTTAAATAATCTAAACACTATTTTAATAGGTTAACTATTTTAAAATTTTGATCTTATTTTGATTTTTTTTTGAAGTATATATTTTGGCGTTTGGTCAAATTACATGTTTTACCAAATATCACTATATTTTTAAAATAGAAATAATATTAATTATTTATACACCCTAAATTATAAGGTAAAAATGTTTTTGAATTATTACTATTATGGTGATCGTTACTTTTGTTTAAAATTGTACTTAGCTTTATTTGATTCAGATCATTTAATTTCATTACTTCGATATGATAAATTAAGATTCATTTGATTCAAATTATTTAACTCAATACATTCGATATACTATTCTTTCAATGTGAATAACCATTTGGTATATAATCCATTTTAACCTTTATTACGTGTGTTTTATTATAAAATGGAGTAAGTGTTTTCATAAACAATGTCATTATTTGATGCATGAATTTGCCTTTTTCACATACCTAGGAAAACTTTACTGAAAACTCTATAAATAAGAAACTATGATTTCAATGGTTTCAAACATGTGCTTAAAAATTATTCTTTCTTTTATTTTTATTTTTTCCTGTGTACATAAATCCGAGGATTTTCAACAAATAATGTAGTTTTAATAATTTATTTATATTTGTTCAAACTTATAGGTATGAATGCAGTATAGATACTATTGTGAATGATGACGATGATATTCTATCTGGCATTACGGATGATTCGAAGATGTACAGGTTATTTGAGTCAATATGGCCGACACCATCTCATCATCAAGTAGTTGTGGAAGGGTCTCCAATACTTAGTGAGATACGACGCCATCTCATCACACTCAGTCACAACTAATGTTCATGTCAAGACCTCTACCGCGTATATCTAGAGGATGTTTTAGGCATAGAAAGACTCACGATAAGGGCGAACATATTGACGATCATTAGTTTGTTCATATGTATGTAATGTTTTTTGTATTTTTTGTATACTTTAGACATATTTATGTATATCGCTTATAACATTTGTAATATGTCTTTTTTGTATATTCCCAAAGACAGTCGGACCGTCAAAGAAATAATGAAACTCCTACAAAACCATAGAATTGAAGTACAATTAGAGTGAAACGTTAAATTCATGCATTATGAGTAGGCTCGTTAAAGGCAATGGTAATAAACGTGGTATGCGTATGACACTATCTGAATTATCATTATTTTTAGTTTAATTTAAACAATTAATAATGTATCTAGTCTAATCCTAACTCTAACCTTAATATCAACCAAAACACTAACTCCCACACTAATCATAATACTAACATTGCTTGAACACAAGCATTAACCGGTAAATATCTAGCCCATTTCAGTATGTTGTTCCACAACTCTGAAAAACTTGGTTGTCGCCACATAATATCTTCTACCTTTATTGTGCGACAAATGACAATGTCTATATGTCAAGTGATATCCGCATAAGTTAATTGTATGCATCTTTATTCAACCCTTTCAAAAATGCAAGCTAAGTTATAAATGTAACCAGATGCATTATATTCAAACAGATAGCAACATATCAAATTAATTGATTCAATATCTACATCTAGCTCCAATCTTGATTTAACTTATTCTATAAACCATTTATGTACGATATCACTCGGCACCCTCATCATGTTGGTGGAAGCACAATCATATGAAATTCCATTATGTGAATTCACCGTTTCACCTCTATAACGCAAAGCAATTTAGGTTTTTTTGAGTCGTTTTCAATGCGTGAAGATTGTAAAAAGATTTTCAAGATAGTTTTTTCATTACAATATCATCGCGCTTAAATATAACCTGAATAATGGACGTTTGAAAGTATTGGGTGTTTGGCGCATAGGACGTACATGTCAACCTCTTTCATTGTGGTAGAGGATTTATATTTGGTCCGGACCTCCGTTTTTGTAGGAGTATGGTGAGAAAATTACCGTACTATATACGACAATAAAAAGAGTGTGAGGTTGAGTAAGAAAAGAAAAAGTAGCCAACAAAAAGATACAAAGTTTAGGAAAGGATGGTGAGAGGATACCATTTGTTTATATTTACCTTGCGACAGTTTGTTTTCAAATTTATGGGGCCTTTATTTTTGTTAAAGCCAAGTTTTTCGCTTATTAAGATTTTATTTTGATCACGTTTTAGAGATTTTTTTTTTTATTATATCTAACCCTCTATGGTTCAATCCAATTTGAAACGGTGGCTCCCTATCAAACCACTACTATATCATCCCAAGAGAAACAAAATAAGAAACTAACAAAGTGGTCGAACATAAACATTGAACTGGTTGAGGGGTCACACGTCGAGAGACTTTATGTTAATGTAATACTAAATAAATAAAAAATAATTAGTGACACAATATATAATATATAATCCGTAACATAATCTGTAACAGCTACATCAATCAATATGTCAATATTTTAATACAGATCTATTGCGAAATCAACATGCTGATATAATGGTACAAACAAAAATACAAAATACGTCATATAGTTAATATATTAAATTGTAATTAGCGACACAATACATAATATACAATTCGTGACATAATTTGTAACAGCTACATCAATCAATATGTCAATATTTTAATATATATCTAATACGAAATTAACAACAACAACATTACTCCATTTCTATAGAGGCTTTTACCTATAACAAAGTATGCGAGGTCGGATGCACGCAATCATACCTACGTGTTAGAAACACAAAAAAGTTATTTTTAACCCATAGTTATGCGTCAAGCTATGTCGATCAACCTACGTCATACAGTTCATATATTAAATTAACGACGGATGTGGATTGTATAGAGATGGATGCTGCGAGACTGATAATACACTTACATTTTTTTATTGATAACGATAACGCCATGACTTGGCGTAGAGGTTGAGAGTTCAAATAGGCAATAGCTATCAACTGACTTGGATAATATTTAGTATTCAATATTTCTGTTAAACTTTTGCATTAACAAAGTTAATACTTAGATATTAAGTTAATATAACGTGTGAATAAAATGCATCATGCCCCATATTATTGGAATCAGTACTGATTTAGTGAAAGAGATAAATAGAAAATATAAGACGTGGATATGGAATAAAGGGAAATTTTGTGATAGGAAGGGGTTATTATCATTAATATAATTGCAATTTGATTAAATTATATTCAATTAAAGTTGAAACTAGTTTGAATCAAGGATTAACTTATTATTCACTTTGTACATTTGTAATGATTTGATCATTTATACTCTGTCATATTTAGAGCAAAAAAGATACTGATATTAAATCATTCTATAATATTTTTGTAATTTAGATTAATTTATTAATGTAAGGGAAAGAAAGAAAACGTGTATACAAGTTTTAAGGAAAATAAATAAAAAACGATTTAATATTCAATGTCTTGTCTTAATACTAAAAACAGTTAAATTTGAAGTTTCTTGTTTTGATACGACACATGATTTCACTAAACAATAATATATATACTTCCTTCTCACGGAAAATGTTGTCATATTTTGATTTGAACATATAACTTAAAGAAGTAAAACTATTATTATTATTATTATTATTATTATTATTATTATTATTATTATTATTATTATTATTATTATTATTGTTGTTGTTGTTGTTGTTGTTGTTGTTGTTGTTATTGTTATTGTTATTGTTATTGTTATTGTTATTATACATCTAGTTGGTTAATCGATCCAAACTATAAAAATCATGTTTGTGTTAATTGAAAATATATTATATAAAATTTTCTATTAATAACCTCTTCGTCCTAAAATTACTGTAATAATTTGACCTGAACACAATCTGATAAGTCAAACTTTGTGTGTTACCACTCTTATTATACTTTTTGTAGTTACTTGAGATAAAATAAAGAGAAATTATATATAAGGTAATTGTAAAGATATTTGAGTACAAATATCTATTTGTTTAGAAAGTGGACAATATTTTTGAGACAAAACAAAATAAAAAGACGATCAATGTTTTTGAGAGGGAGAAAGTACTATTTTGAGGAGTAGAAAGTATTTTTAGAACAAAACAAAACAGAAACTAAAACAATATTTTAAAACCCACTAAATGTAATAAAATCCTATTAAAGCCTTATTGATAAGTGACTCGTTTATAAAAACCTATACAATCTTTGTAAGTATGCAACAATTCTATGTTAGATAATGTTATTTTTATCGAGAAATTATAATTTTAAAATAATAACATAAATGACATGAACCAATAACTCTCTTTTTTATTCAATAAATTCATTTACATTATCACTTTCAAAATTATAACATCATCAATGGAATGCAATGTTTTGATGTGAACTTACTCGGAAAAGAATACAAATTAAATTTAAATTTCTACCAAATGGATTAATAATGGATATAAAGTTTTAATTTTAATTGGTAGGATACACCGATACACCATGACCTCGTCTATCGGGAGAATCGGAAGCCCCAACCAAGAAACACTCTGGCGAATTTGGTAAAGGAAGAAATCAAGACAAGGTGAACGTTTTCTAGGTTTTCAAGCGTGTATAGGTCTTCGATTGAACACTCAGGTGATCAGTTTTCCCTCCAGATTATCTTGCGCAGAGGTACTTTTTCTTTTCTTTTCTTTCCACTCGGATTTTTATTGTGTGTTTTCTGAATTTCATTCGGTTTGCTTGTAAATTTTCACTGCTACTTGATGTTGATGGAGTTCGATTTTTCATTGATCTTGGTGGACTTTGTCACCTTTTCCTTTGTTTCAGAGATAAATTCTGAGGAACTGTAAATTCTGTATTATTTATTTATTTATTTATTTATTATTGTTTTTGGGTTGAGTAGTTGGAATCAACGTCATAATGGAATGGAACAGTTTATGAAGATAATTTTTCACTTTACCGGCCAAATTTAGCCAGCGAGGTAATCCGTACTATTTGTATATATTTTGAGTGGTGCACTGTTCATGCCTTCATGGAGCTCACAAGTAATAAGTTATTGAATGCTTTTTTTGTAAGTTAAAATTTCATTAATAAGCCCAAATCGGACAAATTTACAAGGTTGATTGTCAATAGAGAGGGACAACAAGCATGACTTCAAAATGCAAGTGCCTCCAAGTTTTCTATCAATATTCTAGTGCCAAGTCATGGAACTTGCCACATTCAAAAAGCAAAGAGTCCCGTAGATCTGATTAGGGAAGATACTACTAATAATAATGCTAGTGTTAGAGGAGTAAACCCTAGGAAGATAAGAAGTAATCTCCAAAATCCGTTGTAGGAGTAGCCATAGTGGCTAGCAAAATAAATCAGAAGACAAAGGCAACTGGTTGGAAAAAAAAGAGTAATAAACAGAGTTTCATTCAGTTCATTTTTGCGTACGGAACTTATAGGAAGGCCCAAGTTGATGGCAATCTTTTATTTTCCTTTCTTCATGTTAATACTTGCCAAGATGTTGCAAAAAATCTTGTGTTCTGTAGGATCTCCTTCATAATGCTTTGCCAATCTCTCTGTGTTGTTTGATGAAATCTTTGGTTCTTTTTTCTCCAAATTGAGTAGACAATGTCATGTCTTGTATTGAATGCATATCTTCATTTTTCCGTTGAAGTGAAAAGGCATTTTTCAGGAGTTGTGTGTTATCATTGAATTGGCAAATTTTGTGATAGGAATTGTAATTTTACTTATATTGTATTTGTCAATTAACTGATTTTGCAAATAATTTGTATACCATTCTTACCCGCATAAGACTTTCTCATTTTCAAGTGTAACTCAATGATCAATATTATCAATCCACAAAAACGTTAGTCATGCTGCAAAAGTTCAAAGTTGGGATGAATAAGCAGATGAAGACATATGATACATTTACCATTAGAAATACTTTAGTATGAGACATTTGTAATCGTAAATGTATCTTATTTACAGAAGTTCAAAGTAGCCTGGTGTTGTATTTGAAAATGCTGCTGTTTTAGTATACAAGTGCCGGACTTGTCATATACGATTTGGCTAATGCAAAAGAATTTGCCTCTAAAGAAATATAGGTTAATTCTTACCAGTCTCTCTTCATGTGTAGCTCACGCCATTAAGCTCGCTGTTAGGTATTGTTTCGCAATAAAGCAGGTAATTTGCCAACCAAATCGCATTGAAAATGTTTCCCTTGATATTCCCTTTTTGATAGTGGGCTTCTAGTAGTTGAATGTCATGTTTGGGAGCCCCTGTGGCATAAGTGGATCAGCTCCTGCACGTTTGTTGGAAGCTGATTCGCGAGTTGGATTTATTGGTGATGGCCAAAGCAGGAGTATATAGGAATGTGAGCCAGATCTGCTCGTGGGGCTGATAAAAAATTAAGCGTAACAGGTCAGAGGGATGATTGATAGGTTTTTGTGGTTTGTTATAGGAGAGGTATTATACTTTGGGGATAAAACTGGTGACTGGAAATTACAGGATAATAACTGGAAGTGAAGTTATAGGCATCTAGGTTGAAGTGCATCTCCATATTGCGAGGATAGAAGTTGGCATGCCCCCAGGGCGTAGCTGAGTTGGTACTCAGGTTGGGATTTGCTCCAAGAGGTCAAGAGTTCGAATCCAGGGACACGCACAGTGTGGGTGTTCCATTGTTGCTAGGCCGAAGGCCTGATTTGCAGGGGGACACCTTGTGTGGGTCACTGCGTAAGTCCTCTCCCAACCTAGCAGGCCGCTGGACTCCTGATTTGCATCTTCCATAATGCTCTTTGGGGCTAGGGCGGTGGGGGTCCTCAGGGCCAGAAAATGACCTTTTGCTCCAAGGATGTGTGTTCCACTGGGCTGTAAATGAGCCGAACGAGCCGAGAATTGTGTTGTTCAAGCTCTGTTCATTTAACTTAGCGAATGAGCCGAGCACATATTTACTTGTTCAAGCTTGGTTCGTTTAACTCAACGAACAACATTAACGAGCCGAACACCTTAAACGAACGGTGCCACTTACCGAGCTCAAACAGAAAAGGATGTTCAAACTCTGTTCATTAACCTTTTATCCGAGCCGAGCTCGAGCTCGAGCCCGAACCAAACGAGCCGAACAACCGAACGGCTTGGTTCATTTACAGCCCTAACTGCTGCTAGGCCGAAGGCTTGGTTTGCAGGGGGACACCTTGTGTGGATCACTGCGTAAGTCCTCGCACAATCTAGGAGGCTGCTGGACTCCTGATTTGCATCTTCCACAATGCTCTTTGGGGCTAGAGCGGTGGGGGTCCTCAGGGCCAGGAAATGACCTTTTGCTCCAAGGATAGAAGTTGGCACGTGAATCTAAGTAAAAGAGCTATTTTGGCTTAGCTTATTTTTCGTAGGCTACCTAGGCTGAAAGCTCTAGTAATTAGTGAATGTATTGTAGCTTAAGAAACAACTTTGCCCTCTGGATTCAGTCTACTCAAACTGTCTATGTTCGAAGATTTGAGTAGTTATTGAATCTATTATCTCAAAGTGGCATTTGGTTTCTCCGAGTTGGGTGTTGTAAGTTGATGCATGTTTACCGGAATCACACGCTCCTAAAAGATCTCTTGATGACAAGAAATTTAATGACTCACTAAAAAACGAAAAACAACGAAGAATACGAAAAACACGTCAAAGAATACGAAGAACACTAAGAATATGAAGAACGAAGATAATAACAAAGAACATTGTTAAAACCTCCGTATGAACGTAGCTTATTGATTTGTGGTTTCTTTATTTCCTTTCTGTCCTGGTATATGGTGCAAGCTTCTGTTTGAAGTAACAAGTGTGTTTTGTTTGCTAAGATGAAGCACTTTTGATTGCAGTCCCTGAAGGTGAAGAAATAGAACCAAGAATATGGAGTTGGCAGACAGGGCGGTTGGCCTACTTCTATCTATCATTAGCTTGTCTGTTTTCACTTACTACACCTTTTGGGTGATCATCCTGGTGAGTCATTTGGTTAGCAGTCCTAAGAAATGCCTGATGTAGTAACCTCTAATGTTTCGTTCATGCACACTACCTTTTTTTGCTTTCAGCCATTCGTTGATACTGATCATTTTGTGCACAAGTACTTCCTACCACAAGAGTATGCCATTCTGATCCCTGTGCTTGCTCTAGCGGCGCTTCTCTGCTTCCTCTGCATTTTTATTGGTTACGTGATGCTGAAATCAAAGAAGAAAAAGGCATGATAGCCATTGTATGTTGCATCGATGCATTCTTCAAAAAGGTGACCAATCAGGAAAGACGGAGCTCCTGATCATTTATGTTTTACATGCCCATTCCAGCTGATGATCGGATTAATGCACTTATTGAGTTTGAGATCTCCTTTTTGATGGTTGACAGTATTTTATTGATATCTCAAAGTTGTAGTATCTGAAGTACATTCATATTGATAGATGATAGTTTCTGTCAAATATTGTGCCCCATCAATGGCAAATATTGTGCCCTTTTATTCATATTGATAGATGATAGTTTCTGTCAAATATTTTGCCCCGTCAATGGCAATGTCATATTCCTTTTGAGCTGAACAACCACGTCCTTTTATGGTGTCATAGTATTAGGTAACATACTGTGCAGCTTTTGCTCTACTGCATAGGGGTCATGCTGGCTATGGCAACGTAACTAGTAAACTACAAAAAGGATGCCATAACGAATAGTGTCCTAAAAGGACTTCACCTTTTCTTGCTTATATTTGGCACGGATGGCGTGTAAGGTGCATCCATAGTGTTCAGCTGCAATTCTTGTAGAGCAAGAACCGTGGGTTTCAGCTGCATAGTACTGTAACTGGTTCCAAAGTTTGATTCTGCGGCATGATCACGTTCATTTTCCACCAAAAGGATACACACGATAAGGACGAGAGAACGAAAATAATAGCAGTAAGCATACCCATGGATGACATAATTGGTCAATGGTCCATGTGGCTAAAAACACAGCAGACGTTCCTATAAGCGATGGGTGGAACTTTAAGAAGCTGTGTTCAAGTAGTTCTACAACAACAGGGAAATTTCTGAGGGAGGTCTATTTTCCAGAAATGATAACTGCTAGAAATGGTTGCCCTTTATATCTATATCCCGGTGCACTAGTTCTCACGTTTGCGCAGAGTCTGGAGAGAGACCGTCTCACGTTTGCGCAGGGTCTGGAGGGGCCGGTTTGCTTCGCTATATGATGTACGCAGTCTTATCCTACACTACACGATCAAGGTGTGATTAAATAGAAGTTCGCAGGTATTGACAATTGTGTTAACTCAAAAGATACAAGGAACTTCTTGATAGTTGGAACAGACAACTGGAAGCCCACAAAAGTTAAACACTCAAGATTTAGTGCCTGCCATGTAAATAATACTCAGAAGCATCCATTGATACAACTATATGCTTTGCATACTTTAGAACCCACGGAAAATCCAGGTGATGCACAAAATCACATAATTTCATTTGCCAAAAGCCGAATTTCAGCATAAACAGAATAGAAAACTGCTAAAGAACATAGTACAACATAATACATGGCTAAAAGAGTGGTGCCAATTCGCTGATGCTTGCCTCAGGCTTGATCCATTGTATAAACGGCTTGCTCTTCTGGAGTGCTATTGCTTTTGCTTATCTGTTTACAGTTTTGGACTGTGCCAGGAACTAAGTTATGACCTTTTGGGAATAAAACATGCATACATAATCCATCCACCAGTCAAAATGAATAAACATCAAATATGCATGTTATATCTTTTTCATGCCAAGGACTACATATTAGAGCATTTCGCTGCATAAAACGATTTTTTTATAAACACGTTTTATCATAAGTAACGGTCGACACAGTTTTACGCAATTTTCATTATGGGTCATCGGGAAACAACTTTGTGTGTTTCTAACATATGAGTATGATTACATACATCCGACTCTTCCATATCCGCTATAAACCAGAATCTCTAAGATAATAGAATAATGTTGTTGTTTTAACCTTATGACTCTAAAACCCGATAAATATTTACCTACTTATCACGCATAGCCAAATTTGGTTATGATACTAGGCCCATTCCAACTCTTTTGATGCAAAATTACTTTTTAAATTTAGTCTCACGAATTTATGTTGATAGCATAATTCTCAAACCTTGTGCTACATGTTTTTCTACAAGGATATCCGATCAATTCTGCTGTTATCTTTTTTCCTTGATTACTGATCATTTTTTATTCAGAAATCAAGAAATGTGCAGATAAGGAATTTCCGTGACATGGATCAGGTTAAATATTGTACCGGTAGGTAGTTTCTTGATCTCAGAAAGCGAACAAATAAACACAGATAGTTTCAGATCGTATGCTTCAAGGTTTTATATAAAAAATGGCGGGAGAATACATGTTTTGTCCTTGTTGGATCAGTTTCTACACTGATCAATGATCAAATAATAGGTTAAAATAGTGATTGATGATTTAAGCAGTACGATGTTAATTAGGCATCATTGATCAACAATAAACTAGTAGGTAGATAGTCGACCAGGCTTGGGTGTTTAGTTTTTCATTTTTCTTTAATTTTAATTTTTTACATCAAGAAGATCTGCTTAAATTCAATTCAAGTATTTAAGGTGAGAAGAATACTACTGAATTCCTACTCCTACTGTTAGTGTTTTTTTACAACCAGGATTGGTTGGTCATCCGCACAATTGTAATTATGAACTTCCAGATGGAAAATACCCGCCAATGACGCAATACTCCAATGGTAACGATGAGGCTGCATGACTAAAAGGTCATGAGTTCAATATCCGTCTGGGTCAATATCTCCTCGTATGAGGTAAGATTCCACAGAATGTGGCATGATCTTGAAAAAAAGTTGTAATCCCCATTTGGGGCATCGACTCCACAGAATGTGGGATTTAAAAAAAAGTTATAATCCCCACTTTGGCATGATCTAGAAAAAAGTTATAATCCTCACTTGAGGAAGTGTGACATGATAAAAAAATAGAAAATACCCAATTAAGGGTCACATAAACGTTGATTCACATTCACCCAACCTAGGAGGCTGTTAGACTCCTGATTTACACCATCCACGATGATTTTTGGGGATGGGACGGTGGGCCCCGGGTGAGAGATTTTCACCATTACTCCAAGGTAGTGGGTCACATGCCTTGGGTGCTCTCACGATGAGTGCTACCTAGTCTCTTCTAATAATCAATCAATACATATTTTTTTATCGATACATAAATTTTTAGATGATATTGTATTATTTTATTATGTCATGTTAGATCAACATAAAATCCTTTATAGAAATATAACTTCAGAATGTTGAATAAATCAACTCTGCTTACTTCATTTGAGAAGAACTGGGGAAAATCTTAATCATGGGATATTTTTTTTCTTCAGTATCTAAAATAAAAACCAGAAGTGCATATACGTAACATACACATACATACATGTGTGTGTATATATATAAAGGTCAAAGTAATCTCTGACAAGATTCAGTTATTATTCTTAGTCAGCATAATTTCATTGACCATATACCAATTAATGAAAACCTAATAAAGTTTTGATATAATTACAATTTTCCTCGGAAATATGATGACCCCGTAACTTACTTTTGCATGGAAAAAAAGGTTGCTATCCCCGAAGCCGAAAGTATAACATGTTTTATAAATTCAAATGTTAATATGATACGCTAAACGTGGCATATATCTCAAAGAGTGATTGTAGAAAAACTAACGTCCACGACCTTTTTTTTTTGTTGAAAAGAATCGATTTTTATCAACCTAAAAAAAAGCTTTACATTAAGCATAAATTATATATATAAATTCTTTTGTTTACAACCACTGATGTTTTCTTGTCTTTAAAATAAACCAAGGTCGTTTTGTTTTTTATATATTAAAACAAACCAAGTTTAATTTATGTTAAAAAAAAGGGGATTATTCTGCCTATCTCATTTTGATTTCTTCCAACTTGATGAACACGACAGCTGGCCACGACCCAATTCATGACTTCTTGACATGTCTCTTGGATATTGTCGTCATGGCAAAAAGTCATACTTTGGTATTAGTCCCATAGTTTTAGTCTAAAAAAAACAAAAATCAGTAGCCCAGCGACCTCATAAGTTAGGTGAAAATTTACATAGTGATCCACACAAGATGCCACAGCAAAATAGGTCTTCGGTTTAGCCACAATGGAGCACTCATACTGTGCGTGTCCATGGATTCGAACTCTTCCAACTCGAGTATCAACTGGACTATGCTCTAATGCATTGCCGTCTTAATCTTGATGGCATGTTGTCAAAAAAAAATCTTTTATGACAGTGACTATCTTGACCTTGTTCGAAGTCTCCTCAAGGATGCCTCATCACTTGTTTGAATAATTCTTTCTTGGACAATACCATCTGTATTTTAGTGCTATAAAAATCTCCTGGCTTTTAACCTTTTTTTTGGAGAGAAACTCGTATCATATCAACAAAGCGAAAAATGTGTTTTAAATTATAAAAAGTCTGTTTTGTTTTGTTTGAATGGTCCAAATAGTCCGTTCTATCTAAACATCTTAATCAAACGAAACCATGTATCACATGTGTGACAATTATGATATATTTTCTAAAGTAATACAATGTGTGTTTAATTTCTATGAAAGATATGTGTATGATATAAATCCACTGAATAGATTAAAGAAATAGAAACAATAACATAGACAGTTGTTACCGACAATGATAAACATTTAAAACATATCATTTTACTAACCTAAGCGGGCCTTAACCTTGCTTATCGCGTATACTTGGGCTCGGATATACTAATTGATTAATAAATATCAACTTTTTCTAAATAATAAAGGGAAAATGACAAACATTTTTTTTAAATTATAGGGAATGCTTGGATATTACAAATTGAACATTATTTATTGTCACAAGTGCGTATATAAGAGGAATAGAAAAGTATCATTGTGGATAAAATAGTTACTTATGTCTAACTAATGAATTGTCAGAGCAATTGAAAGTCTCACTGTAGAAGGTAAGAGGAGTAAAGGAAGGTCCAAAATGACGTGAAATGATCAGATTAGGCAGGACTTACTAGAGTTGCATCTCTTTGAGGACATGATCCAGGATAGGAGTGCATGGAGACAGAGTATTAAGGTTAATGAGGAGTAGACATGATATAGGGGCACTTTAGAGCATACTTAGAGAATTAGATAGTCTCTACACTTTAGGGTTTTTTGGACATATTCATTGTTGACTATTTTAATATCGTAAGTTCTAGATTTATATTTAATAAAATACATTCATTAATACATATTCTTATTATTGTACTATATATACAGGTACATATAGAGCAGAGGGTCTTACTGGAAGCAAACTCTATATCCTTTGGGATAGAGATATTGTTTGCCTGCCTCTTACCTTCCCCAGATTCTAGCGATAGCTTTTACTGTCGTGGGGATATATTGGGTATGATTGTAATTGTTGTTGTTGTTATGTCTAATGAACTGTATTTGTAATACAGTGGGAGATACTAAAAGCGCAAAATTATTTTTCGGAATTCAAATGCAGTCCCTTACAATTATATTTCAGAAGTCATGTTTGTCTTTTTTTTTTTTACGTAAAGAAATTTGGGACATATAAATCCGTCATAATTATAATACAAACTGAATTGGACCAATAAACATTTAAACATGATGGTTTCGTTTAATTATTATACTATACTTTTGGTGACAAATTGGACCAATAAACATTTAAACCTAGGGATATATGATAATTGTATAGTTTTTTTTTGTTGTTGTCAAGTAACTTCCGTACTTATTCAATGAGTAGTTATCTGAGCATAGCACGGGGTGTATGCTAGTTATTATATACATTTATCTAAAAATTTTGAAACCCAATCAGTGGACTAGATCGCATAAGTTATTGGGTCACAGATTAATTAGTCAACCACTACTATACTATCATGTGAATCATACATAAAAACATATACATATACACCTGTGGACTAAACCATAAAAGTTATTGGACAACATGTGATGAGCCAAAATCTGACCTGCTCACAAAAGACCAAAATCATCATTTAGTCAAACGATCAATGTAGTTCAAGGTCGGCTACTTGACTGGTCAGCCTCGGTTAGAAGGTCTTCATCTCGGCCACTACTATCTTTAGCTGAAGCAAGTCTATTAAAGCGGCTAAGGCAAATTCAATTATAACCCTTGGTCAGTTCGGCCGAATACCTGAGTCAGGTCGGCACTTGTTCGAACATGTCCGGGAATGGTTAGAAATTCAGTCCTATAAGGACAGTTTGACATATTGCATCTCGGCTCGGCAACGCTTTAGTCAAAGCAACCGCTTATAGTTAACCTCAGCAAATAAAAGGAATCAACAAAATATTTCTAAAGGAAGCATATTCAGCTCGGTCTCGGATCAACTTCGGCTTCAGCTTTATATTAATACCGAGCTCTAGCCTCAGCCCTGCTATCATAAACGCTGTTACCCAGAGTATCTCGGATAAGATCAGAAAAGATATTATCAAATGCCATCTGGGACCCACCAAGACAACTCTGCAGAGTTACTTTTCAGGTGTCAAGCATTGACTGGTTTAGTACAATGTCATAATTGCAGGCCGACCTACATGACATAGAGCCAGCTACTGACACAGCCGTGGTCCCAGGCACTTGTCCCATCATACTGTGTCTCTGCAGCAGACCAGATAGATATCTGACACAAGCAACAATCACGTCATCGGGCAGAGCACCGCTTTCTCCTCAACCTTGGGCATAAATACACCTCTTTCCCGACGGAGAAGGGGATCTCAATTTTTGGAACAACTTCTGGAGCCTTCTTCTAAGAACTCCATCTCAGCCAACATTCAAATAGCCTAACACTCAGTGAGATCTTCCTACAGGTTTCATCTAAACCTTTATTCCAACATAAATTGCCTACTAAGAACACCTATAACTGACTTAAGCATCGGAGGGTTTTCCTGGAGCAGCGCCCTGGGACCTCTAAGGTTTTTTTTCTTCTCAGGTTCCATTGACGGATTTAGACGGGAGATTAACGACGTACAGCAAGGATCATCTCTGATCCACTCGGTGAGCATTTCTGGACTCATCAACATGTTACTTGGTCAACCAGTATTAGATTGTTTTATACTTTTATTGAACCGTGATGCTATTGTATGCATATTTATATATAAAACATATACATATATATATATATATATATATATATATGTATCCTTTCCATTTTCAATGGAGTTAAGGACACACTGTTTCATGACCTTGGAATATGATGGAATAAAGCAAAATGACTCTCTAAATTGACTGCGCTTCTTATATTGTGAAGTATCAGTTGATCGACACGCAATTTTCATTATGCATCATCGATAAACAACCTCCATGTGTTTCTAACAGATGGATATGGTTGCATACATCTGACCTTCCATACCCTGCCATAGGCATGAGCCTCTAAGGTAATGAGGCAATGTTTTTGTTGTTGTTGTATACATATATATATGTATGAGTGTGTGCATGTAAGTATGTGTGAACGGTATGTGTATTTATATAGGGATAATTAACATAATCTTGTTATTTTGTAAGTGATTGTTTTCTATTTACTGAATTGAACGGGCTAGTCAAACTATTAGTGTGTTAAGCAGTGTGTTGGAATGTTCGGGTCGAAGAGGTTTGGCTAAAAACAAGGGTTTTTAAACCAACTGGTTTGACTGTGTCCGGGTTGGTTTGGCCGTTGCTTTTATCGTATTCGTACAGACAGAAACCAAAAAGATACTATAACCGTCCTCTCGGACGGACAAAAGAATTCCTCGCGGGAAGCTTCTTATAGGTTATATCGTACGTATAACCAAGCAACAGTTGGAGCATTGTTATGAAAAGGAAATATAATATACTTAAAACCCTCCTAAACGCTATATATTCTCGAGTCTTCACTTCATTAGATCCACCCCTGCATGCCTCTCATTTGTTCTTGCGTCCTTCCACTTTATTCTCTTCTCCTCGCTGAACACGTCAACTCATCTTGTGTATCAAACAGCTCATAACCTTCAATCCAGCCAAAGCCTGCAGGAATATTTGATGATCATATATATACATCCACGACAACAAAAACAAATTCATTTTTCATCCACACATTCAACAAAAAGCATAGAACTCTGTCAAGGAACATGTTTGGGAGATTAAGTGATCAGAGGAGAGTAGCTGATGAAGATGAGGAAGCCCTTTATTTGGCTGCTTTGCATAGAACTCCCACCGATCTTCGGGCCAAGACTTCTGTGTTACGTAGTCTTACTGGGGGTTTCTCTCTGGTTGACATCAGGAAACTTGAGGATTCGAGACGAAAGGAACTGTTGGATAAAATCATCAATGCGATTAATGATGATGGTGATAAATTCTTTCAAAGAGTAAAGAGAAGATTTGATGCGTAAGTTTATTTCAACTCTCTCATGCATGTGTATTGTTTTGAATTTTCTAAAGAACTCCAGTGTTGAAAATACTGGATCCTTCAAATGATTCACAATTGGGATATCTTTTCTTGTTTTGAGTATGTTAATTCCCCATGACTTTTAGGGTGGGCTGGCACTTGGCAAGACGGATTAGTGAATTACCTAAGTGAAGATCCTCAAGTTGAGGAAAAATACAATGGAATATGACTTTTAGGGTGGGTTGGCAAGAAACTTTTCCATTTCCCATTTGTTGCCATTTTCATTCTATTTTTATTCTTAAAGGCTTAATTACGAGCTAGGTCACAGAAAGCAATATGAGAAAGAGAAGGGGTGTGATAAGATTTTGAACACAAAGGAATTTTGTATAACGTGGATTCATGCTCCAAAACACCCTACCCAATGCAGTAATAATCATTTTGGACAGGGAAAAAACACCATAATACCCGTTGCTTTTTCAAAACTAAAACGATTATAGTATCTTAATATAGATGAGAATAGTAAAATTATTAATTTTGCATGTCTCTGGTTTTTTCGGTTTTGTTTTCTGTCTGTGTTGGGGGTGGGTGAGGTGGGGGGGGGGGGGGTGGTAGGTGGTATAAGGACCTGATTTAATTGATAGAGGTGACAGAAGAAAAGAAGGAAAAAAGAAAAAGGAATTGGAACATACTAAAAAACCCCAAAAGAAATGGTAGTGATGTTGTGTATGTTTTGGATAACATTCGTTGAAAAGTAGGGGTGTCAAATAGGTCGTGTTTCGTGTTTTTGGGGTTTCAGGTATCAAAGTACCAGTCACATTCCTTACCCGTTTGCTTCGCGTGTGTGGAAGTAGATACCCAGACCTGTATATGTCAGGTTTCATGTCGTGTATTGGGTATATCCACGAACTTGACAAGTACGAATATTTCAGATCGTGTACGGATTATTTCATGTATTTTTTAGTTATTTTCAAGTTTTGCGTATTTTTCAGGAATTGTCATAGACCTAAATATAGCGATTTCTATGACAAGGGCATTTTCCCTAAGCAAAAAATTCATACAGATATTTGTTAAGATCACATTATATCTTAGACAAGGACCAGCCTAGCCAGCTTGGTATACGCAAAACTCTTACGAGCTCAATTTAGTACATGATTTATGTACCTGATCATGCTTGTAGAAGAAGCTACATGAAAACCTTTATTATGATTTCTTGCTATATTTGAGAATCTACTCTTGGATAATCAGGTGAACCAATATGCAATGACAACAATGCATACTCGGTTGTCATGATGCTTTGCGCTAATAATTGATATGCATGTAATAAGAGTAAACAGGGGGTGGTTAATAGAGTGCAGTTACAATTATCCCAGCACAGAAGACTCCAATATTTGAACATTGGAGATGACGAACTTCCGGATAAAGAAGTTATTAAATTCGATTTGGAGTGATTGACACTATT
This sequence comes from Eustoma russellianum, assembly GCA_036186865.1. Taxonomy (NCBI): domain Eukaryota; kingdom Viridiplantae; phylum Streptophyta; class Magnoliopsida; order Gentianales; family Gentianaceae; genus Eustoma; species Eustoma russellianum. Next base: position 2,093,815 of record AP025052.1, read on the forward strand.
GCTATAATAAGAGTACTCACCAGTTAACAGTAGCAAGTCAACATGATGATGTGTTATGGCTTATGGGGGGTAGCGGCGGCAAAGGTAATGGCAATTGCAACATTTGCATTTGCAGAGGGGAATGGAAGAACTAAGAAGGAAGGGGGACGGCGAGGCAGAAAAGAAGGAAAGTAGGGAATGGAATGGGGGAGGATAGGTTAGATTTTTACTTTTTAGGTATGAGTTTTTTTTTTACTTTATTAATTTATAGTTTATATTTAAAATATATTTTTAAAAAATCGGGTATGGTGTGTATAAATGGGTAACCCGCGGGTATACTCGGATACGACCTGCTCTTAGTGTGTAACTTTCAGGTCTTATCCGATTTGTACACGAAACCCGCCAAGGCCATACCCATACCCGTAAAGAGCGTGTCAGGTTTGTGTCGTATTTTCGTGTTGTGTCTCAGATTGCCACCCTATAGAAAAGACAAGAAAAACTTAAATAACGTACAGAGAACGGGAAAGAAATGAAATACTAGTTTCTTACTAAATCAAATATTTTTAGGTTCCTTAATAAGATTAGTTTTGCCGTTCCAAATAACTTTTTTTTAAGGGTATTTGCAAAAACCCCATAAACTGAATCAAAAAAGTTGAAAAATACTCTAAATAAACTATTTTTATATGCATTTTTTCCTCCTTCCCATAATACTAAATAGGGAAGAAAATGTCTAAAAAAAAATAGTTCATGGAGGATTTTGTAACTTGATGTTAACTTCACCGGGGGTAGTTACAAGTATTCCTTTGTGTCGCTAATATTTCCCTTCTTTTTCAATTCAATATTGAAATGAAAATAAAAAAAGATCAAATTGATTTTTTAAGTCTTATCCTCTCTTTTTCTTTTCCTTTTCTTTTTCTGGGATTTTTAAGAGTAAAATGAAGCATTCCTAGAGTTGCAGATTATGGTAGTTTAGTCGCCGGCTGGAGGGGTTGGGGTGGGGAGAATAGCAGGGATGTTTTCTATTATACGTTTTCTTGATTTTAATCAGGTTGAGAGCTTGATTCGATTGGGAGCAATGATTACAAGAAAAAACAGAAACAGCCGTAGATTACAAAAAGAGAATAAATGGTCGTAAAGTTTGTGTGTGGGACATCGGATTACATGTACTACAAGGTTGAAAAGAACTCATTGAAGGTTTAGTTACAACTCATTGAAAACTTTTAGTTACAATTGAAGATTCATGCTCAAACCCCATTATAGCCGTTGTTATATCAGTATGGCGGCCAGCCTATCCATTAGAATTTGAGGGTTAGGACTTAGGGGGTGTAGGTAGAAATTAAATGATTGGTGCCCATATCATTTGTTTCATTTTCTGATACCCATCATTTGTTAACGGGTACAATTTTATAGAAGTCGAAATGGTAGTGAACCACAGTGAGGGTTAGGGCTGCAGATGAATCGACCGGAATCTAATGTTTTTTTTTTTAAATTTTTATTTACCAAATCAATTACATATATCGATTACATGTACTCCTATCTTCAGGTTCATAGTTTGATTTGGTACCACTGCTTTAGATAAAGATTAAATTAAATCCAGCAATGCTAACTGCAACCTCATGTCAATTTGACAGACTCCTACTCAGCCCTTTGTTCTGCAGCTACTTCTGCTGGTGTATGAATGCTAATCAATAACATCTAAGGGTTAATCGGATATGACTGTGGGATTGCACTTAATTGCTATTGCTAACCACCTAGTTCATGGATGGTAAAGCGCATGTTGTCCTATTCACCTTTCCAATATACATCTTTAATCATTTGAAGAACTTCAAGCATAATCAAGACATAATTTTCCTACCTTCTACAAGCCCCCCCCCCCCCTCCCCGGGGGCCCTTGTTGTTGGACTGCGCTGCGTGATTATAAGTAGATCACGTGTTGGTCAGTCTGAGCATACCTGTTTTTTTTGTTGGGCCTTTCTTAGTGTGCGTTCATCTCATTGTTATTTGATATCATCTCTATGGTGATATTAAGATGTTGACTGTGTTTCCAATGAAATTTCCAGGGTTGATTTAGAATTTCCAAGAGTTGAGATCCGATTTCAAAACCTCGATGTGAATGCCTTTGTCCATGTTGGAAGCAGAGCATTACCTAATGTGCCCAATTTCGTACTTAATATGACTGAGGTATGTCTGACTTCAGAACTCATCAGATTACATTCCAACAGTGTACAAGGTTCTATAGAGAGAGCAATTTGAGCTGACCTAGTCTTTCCGCCTGCATACTAACCAACTGAAAAATGAATAGGATTTCTTGAGGCAGCTTAGGCTTTTTTCTGGAAGGAGAACAAAATTGTCCATCCTAAACAATATCAGTGGTATTCTTCGACCTTCCAGGTAGTGTTCTTGTGCTTCCCTGCTCTGCTGGTTGTGTCTCGCAATTCAGCACACTGTGGTGACAGATTTGTTGCACCTCAGGTTGACACTGCTTTTGGGTCCACCAAGCTCAGGAAAGACAACTTTGCTTCTTGCTCTCGCTGGCCGGCTTAAACATGGTTTGCAGGTATGTGAAATATAAGGAAGAAGTTTTGGCTGAAATAGTGTAATCTTTATGTTGCATAGGGTGGCCATATCATACAAAAGTAGTAACTTCCCCATGAGGAAAAAAACAAAAGTAGAAAAAGAAAACTGTGCGGTGACGGGATAGGATCCCCTCACCGCAAGGAGGTGCGGTGACGCGTGACCGCGCGACACGTGGCAGCAAGGGGAGGTGGTGAGGCTAGATGCAGGTGACTCTCATCTAGCCTCACCACCCTCCCTTGCTGCCATGTGTCGCGCGGTCACAAAAGGGGTGAGGAAAGTGGGGGTGAGGAGATCCCAACCCCCGGTGAACCCCCACCTTTTGGTTTTAAAAGAGAAAAAAAAAGAACAGTAAAACACTACTAACACCTACACACAACAACACTTACGCTTTTTTCCTACTATGTGGAGCCGGTTATATGGATCAATCATTCCTCTTGGACATTATTTATTTATTTATTTTTAATTTTCTTCGAGTAGTAGCATAAATTAGACATTCCTTTTGTGTCTCGTGGTACCTAATGCATAGTATGCGTCTTTAGAATAGATCTCTTTGAAAAATATCATATCATCTCAACTGTGTCTCGCCTAAAGCCCTAAAATTTTCACTTAACTCTTATACCCTCTACATGACATTAGATACTTGAATCAACAGTCTCCACGATGCTCTGTCATTAATCATATGCTTCTCAATTGTCGTAAAAGTTATATTCTCCTTATTGTCTCTCTTCATGTATTTTTTGGTCTATTTTCTCTCACGTTTAACATGCATCTCATTCCTCGCACCGCCAAATAGGTGCATCTGTAGGACGCCTTTGGACATGTCTATACCAGTGTAACCTTGGCTGGCTCATCTTCTCTTCTATATGAGCCACCCCAACCTTTCTCTTTATATGTTCAATTCTTATTTTATCCTTCCTTGTATGTCAATACATCTATTTTAACATTGTCACTTCCACCACTCGCACCTTTTAAGCTTTAAAGGTACTTTTCTATCATATAGAAGACGTGACACGCTTCTTCATTTTAACCATCTCGCCTGCATCATGTGATTCATATCTTTGTCATTCCTCCGTCTTTTTGTAGTATAGATCATAAATACCTAAATCTCTCACTTAGGTGAATCTCTTGGTCTCCAGTCTCACAAGGTTCCAGGTCATTCTTTTATTGCTAAAATTAAATTCATATACTCTATCTTCTTTCAATTCAAATTGAAACATTTTCTCTCTACTGTTTTCTGCGACATTGCAGCTTAGCATTGACTCATCCACCATCACAATGTCATATTCAAATAACATTCTCCATGGAACTTTGTCTTGAATGTATCGAATAACAACAACAACAATAACAACATTACCCCATTACTTTAGAGGCTCCCGCCTATGGCGGGTATAGGGAGGCAGATGTACGCAACCATACCCAAGTGTTAGAAACACACAGAGGTTGTTTTCCGATGACCCATAATGAAGATTGCGTCAAGTGTGTCGATCAACTGCTACTTCACAATATAAGAAGCGCAGCCAATTTAATGAGTCATTTTGCTTTATTCCATCATATTTCATGTCAAAGAAGAGTGTGTCCTTGACTCAACTGAAAATAGAAATTTGAATGTATCGAATAAACTCATCTATGATTAAATCAAATAAGTATGGACTTAATGTCAATTCTTGGTGTAAACCCACTATAATATGCCTTTTCCAAATCAAATAAAACCATGCATAAATCTTGCTTCTTCTCTCAATATCTCTCTATTAATCTTCTCAAGATGAATAGCCTCCATTGTTGACCTTCCCAACATAAATCCAAATTGATTTTCAGGTACACTAGTCTCTTTGCGAAGTCTTTTCTAAAGTACTCGCTCGAAGAGCTTTATTGTACGGCTCATTAACTTAATTCTCTATAATTTGCATAATATTTTATAGCTCCTTTGTTTTTATACAAAGGTACGAAAACGCTTTCCCTTCACTGGTCAGGCATCTTATGGAACTTCACAATCTTGTCGAAAAGATCTATGGACTACATAATACCTTCTTTCCTTAGGCATTTTCAAACTTCAATTGGAATACCATCGAGTCCAATCGTTTTACCATTTTTCATCCGATTCAAAGCATCTTCTACATCTGACAATAGGATTCTCCTACTATGTGTTAAGTTTCTATCTTCTTCATAGTTACGTAACTCAACTAATACGAGTTCATCTCCTACTGATTCATTAAAAAACTTCTCAATGTATCTTCTCCATCCATCTTATATTGCCTTTTCCTCTGCTAAGATCTCACTATCTTTGTCTTTAATACATTTAAGTTGAGTCAAATCTCTTGTCTTTATTTCTCTTGTTCTAGAAATTTTATACACATCTCTTTCACCTTATTTCGTGTCCAACCGCTTGTAAAATCTTCAAACGTCTTTGATTTGACTTCATTTATGTCTGTTTAGCTTCTTTCTTAACCAGCCTATATTTTTCCTAATTCTTTTGATTCTTGCAATGTTGAAGTGCCTTTTATTTAAGAATAAAAGTACCTATGCATATATTAACTGCAATTTCAGAGCTAGACCTGTTCTTCCTAATCCTTTTCCAGAATTCACAGAGAAAACCTTATACTATCTACTACATCTTTAGCTGTTTTTCCAATCTCCTGTTCCATTTCAGTGACGAGATCTTTCGTTTCTTCCTCTCCAAATATTATATTCATAATCAATTTCTTATATTAGAAGCTGTTATTGTTCATTTATCATTAGTGCATCGATTTTTCTTTGAAGATGTCAGGAAAAGTTACTTATAACGGCCAGAACATGGAAGACTTCGTTCCCCAAAGGACTTCGGCATATGTGAGCCAGCATGACTGGCACATTGGAGAAATGACTGTGCGGGAGACACTAGAGTTTTCAGGACATTGTCAGGGCCTTGGCTATAAACAAGGTAAGCGTTTCCATGCACAAAGTTTTTCTGCTAATCTACTAATCTAGAAAAATATGCCTAATGCTTTGGTTGGAACATCACGAGGAAGATCTTCTCTTGGAGCTGCTGAGAAGGGAGAAGAATGCTAATATATTTCCTGAAGAAGACCTGGATTTCTTTATAAAGGTAAATTTCACCTTTGGATAAGTCTTTGACTTTTATTTCTGTCAAATGTATTGAAATATAATGACCTCTACTTTAAAAAATTAACCTAGATATCTTCTCCCAGGCAGTTGCATTAGGGGAGGATACAAGGCTGATTGCAGCATACATTATGAAGGTAATGGATCAATGGTGAAGTCATTTTGCTGATGTAGTAGTGCATGCTTTTACAACAGCTCGTAGACTCATTTGTACAATATATATCGAGCTAACATCCAGGTCCACGCAAGTAATTAATAAACTCAGAATTGCTACTTTATAGCATTAGATGAGACAATGCCTATATTGTGCAAGATATCTGTGATGATATGACCTCTAGATACCGTAAATCCTTGTTTGTTATTAGTGAAATTTATATTACAAAAAATAAAGAAAAGGAAGACTGTTTTTCTGCATGTAAATCCTTTCTTTCATTAGGCAGAAAATGATTACAGTGAGGCTTTGAGAAGTAATCATGTTAGAACCAGGACTTGGTTCATTCTGTTAGGAAGATTGCTTCATGCCTCGGATGTCTGTAAACTCCACTAAAGTTTCACTGCTGAAATCTTTAAGGTTTTAGGAATGAATATGTGCGCGGACACATTAGTGGGTGATGAAATGCTGAAAGGTATTTCTGGGGGACAAAAAAGACGCCTTACAACTGGTAAAATTCTTCTGCTGTTTTCATATACTTTGATGTTCTCTAAATTTATTTTATCTGAGATGGAGGTGATATATCTACTTTTCTTTAGGTGAATCACTAATGGGTGCATCTCAAGTGTTCTTCATGGATGAAATATCAACTGGTTTAGATAGCTCTACTACTCATCAAATCATCAGATATCTTAGGCATGCAACTCATGCATTTGAAGGAACCACACTAGTATCCTTACTACAACCAGATCCAGAAACGTATGAGTTATTTGATGACATTATCCTTTTAAGTGAAGGACAAATTGTGTATCAGGGCCCCCGAGAAACAGCACTTGATTTCTTTTCAGCTATGGGTTTCAAGTGCCCGCCAAGAAAAAATGTTGCTGATTTTCTACAAGAGGTTTCCAATTTAGATCCGTTTTAACTCGACGTGAAAAATATAAAAAGCCATTTGATGCTTATTCTTTCTTGACTGGTGGGTTGCCTATTATGTATGCAGGTTTTATCCCCAAAAGATCAAGGACAGTATTGGTTCCTCAATGACCAATACCAATATGTACCTATTAGTGATTTTGTTGAAAGTTTTCGTTCATTTAGCACCGGTAAACATTTGATGGAGGAGTTATCTGTTCCATACGATCGGCCTTATAATCATCCTGCTGCATTGTCGATGAAGACCTTTGGTGTAACTAAGAAAGAACTTCTCAAAATCAGTTTTTTCTGGCAGTTGCTTTTGCTAAAGAGAAATTGGGTTATTTTTGTATTCAAACTGATTCAGGTAACTTTTCTGTGGAGCTCAACTATTTTGAAACATCAATGAAATTCTACATTGCATTGTTCATGCTAAGAGGAATGCTTATTTTTAGTGCCAAACATGTGATGGAATTATGTTTTATCCTGCAGCTGGTTATGATGCTTTGCCTCATGACGAGTGTGTTTTTCCGAACAACAATGCATCATAACACTATTGATGATGGAGATGTGTATTTCGGATCCCTATATTTTGCACTCCTTACCATTCTTTTCAATGCATTCATGGAGGTTCCTTTGTTGATAAATAAGCTTCCAGTTCTTTACAAGCATAGGGATGCACGGCTTTATCCATCTTGGATGTACACTTTTCCTTCATGGCTTCAGACTGTTCCAATGTCTCTTCTGGAATCATTTTTATGGGTTGGAGTAACATATTATCTGGTCGGCTTTGATCCACAAATAACTAGGTATTGTTTACAAGCTACATTACCTCTCTTCTGTTTGATCGATCCCCTTCTAGGTCAGTCTTTAAAGGATCAGTTTGACTGAGTCTCTTATCCACATGCAGATGCCTGCGACAGTTTCTGGTTTACTTTTGTTTGCACCAGATGTCCATCGCTCTTTTTCGCCTAATGGCATCATTAGGTAGAAATCTTGTAGTTGCGAACACATTTGGGTCTTTTGCAATGTTGGTTGTGATGGCCCTTGGAGGATTTATTATTTCAAGAGGTGAGAGGTGAAAAACAGTATCATGAGCACCTTTGTTTCCAGATACTCGGAAATAAACTTTTTAACTTACTTTCTGGCTTGTTTCAGATAGCATCCCCGGTTGGTGGATTTGGGGTTACTGGTTTTCTCCCTTGATGTACGCCCAGGATGCAGCATCAGTAAATGAATTTCTTGGTCATTCTTGGGATAAGGCAAGTAGTTACGTTGACTAATACCTGGTATAAACTGTTTAGTGTGAAGAAGTATCTAACTTTTGCTGGAAAAAGCCTTTTTTTGTTTTGTTTTGTTTATGTGCTTTAGAAAAAGCTTGAGAATATTCTAACGAAGGTTCTTAGTATATAAAAAAAATAATCTAACATGAGCAACTGCAGTATTGCGTCATATTTCTCATCCTACACTTAGTGATTGAAACAAAGCTTCGAGCGAAATGTTTAGTTAGATACAGCAGATATAGCACCACCCAAGATTGTAAGCCTGTCAAATCTGCATAGCATAGAGCAGGTTTGCAACAGTAAAGGTGATTGTCTTGTGGGTCTTCTTCGTGTCTATCATCAACTCCTTTGTGGTTGTTGCAATTTGGGTGGCACGCAAAGATGTTTGATGCAAGAACTGTTTCTAATGCTTACTGTGAAGTAGTTTTGCTTCTTTCGGTTGCTGCTTTGGGTGCAGAAGTGTCTTTATATATATATATGCACATCAAGCATTAGGTGCTCCCCTGGTTCAGGTACACTCTCAGTATGAATGACTCCACGGTACTGGTTTAGTTGCTTAAGTTGCAGAGAAGTTGGAATATCTTTATCGGTGGTATTAAGAAAAAATCAGAACATCTGGGTGATGCACTGTGTGCTTATTATGAAGGCTGAATAGGAAAAATAATTATTTTTTCTTATGTTAGTTCGTTAATGAAATGCTCATCGCTTCATTTGTATGATTAAAATCCAACTGTATATTTGTAGAATGCTGGGTATAATGCATCACTAGGGGTGACATTACTGAAGGCTCGGAGTTTCTTCACGGAGAAGTACTGGTATTGGGTTGGTGTGGCAGCGTTGCTTGGATATTCAATTTTGTTCAATGTCCTTGTTGCCGTGTTTCTAAGTTACCTACACCGTAAGTTTCTTCCATGATAAATTGTCTAGTTATTCCGTTATTCTGGCTCAGCCGTATTATGGTTAGCGCTTCCAGATGGAAAGAAGAAAAAGTGCTTCATTGATTTGATTTAACATTATAATAATCTTCAAAATTCAGTGTATGACACTAGGGCTGTAAACGAGCCGAACAAGCTGAGCACCGCGTTGTTCAAGCTCGGTTCATTAGCGAACGAGTCGAGCTAGCTCATTTATTTAAAAGAACACATTTAATTGTTCAAGCTTGGTTCGTTTAGCCCACAAAAAACATTAACGGCGCTGCCACTTACCGTGTTCGAACAACAAAAAGTGGTTCAAGCTCGGTTCATTAACCCTTTAGCCGAGCCGAGCTCTAGCCGAACGAGCCGAACATACCGAACGGACAAGTTCTGTAGGCACTTGCTGCAGTGGTTATGCTTGATGACATTCTGACCTGGTTGCTATTCTTGCATTGATTCCATAAGTTTTCTCCTTAATTGATCATGCAGAAATTGATTCCACTGGATATTGGAACTTCTTTAGCGAATATCTGATCCAAATTTCTCTAATTCCATTGTCCAATTTGGTGCAGCTCTTGGAAATGCACAAGTAGTGGTTTCTAGGGAACAGCTTCCTAAAAGAAGTAAAGAGCTAGAAGAAATATGCTCTGACATTCCAAGTGGTGAGGTTTTGCTTGATTCACGCTCATATAGTGGTTTGTCTAAAGCATGCCCCAAATTTTCACTGTTAACTGCATTGAAGTTTTTGTCTTAAATTGTGCACTTTTAGCAGGGAAAACTCACATGATAAGCAAACGAGGCATGGCTCTTCCATTTATCCCACTATCTATGTCTTTCAGCAACATCTCTTATTATGTCAATGTTCCGAAGGTATCCCTTGCACTACAGCACTTCATACCAAGAGATAATTTTCCTTTTCTTTTTTCGTAATTTCGAGAGTTCAATTGGTTCGAAATTTTTTACAGGAACTAAAGCAAAAGGGTCTGCTAAGAGATAAACTGCAACTGTTGGACAATGTAAGTGGTGCTTTCAGGCCAGGGGTTCTCACTGCACTAGTTGGTTCAAGTGGTGCTGGTAAAACTACTCTCATGGATGTTTTAGCAGGAAGGAAATCAGGTGGATACATCGAAGGTAGCATCTATGTGTCTGGATTCCGTAAAAGGCAAGAGACCTTTGCAAGGGTTTGTGGCTACTGTGAACAAACTGATAATCATTCCCCGTGTTTGACTGTCAAAGAATCTCTACTATTTTCTGCTAGGCTTCGTCTATCTTCAGATATCAGCTTCAAAAAGCAAAAGGTAACTACCTTCTTTTGTGCTTCTTTGGCCTTACTACTTGAGTATTTGCTTCTTAATTCGCCCTGTTGCTCACCTGAAAAATCCTTGCAGGAATTTGTGGATGAGGTTATGGAGCTTGTTGAGCTGAATCCTTTACAAGGAGCTTTGGTGGGTCTACCAGGGGTTGATGGGCTGTCAACAGAGCAGAGGAAAAGGCTGACAATAGCCGTTGAGTTGGTTTCAAATCCTTCTATTGTTTTCATGGATGAACCTACTTCAGGTCTAGATGCCAGAGCAGCAGCCATTGTGATGAGAACAGTTAGGAACATTGCTGATACCGGAAGGACAATTGTCTGTACGATCCATCAGCCCAGCGTTGATATCTTTGAGTCCTTCGATGAGGTTGTCATCTTTTAGTTCCCAAGTACTTTGGGGAGAGATTCTTACTAGGAACTGAACATAACCAAATCTGCATGCCTAAGTGAAGAAAGTCTGAAGCCTCTGTGCTCTTATTGTCTTGAGACATTTTCCTTCTGATTGCTTTGCTTGAAGACATTGTGTACATATTTATTAATAGGAGGGAAAATCATACACCGATATAGTAACCTCTCCTTCTAATACGAGCAGCATGGTACACGAGTCCACCTGTCATGTGCACGGCCTGAGAAGATTGGGCCACTTTTAGCCTCTAATTTGTGGAACCACAAATAATGCTTCTATAAGGGACTCATTTTTAGTTGAGGCTATTGGCTACATCAATCTTTGATCCTTGTGTTGTAAAAATCTAGTTCAAATATTTGTCCTCCTTTGATATTGTTTTCTCACTCCATTCCTGCATATTTGCCAGCTCTTACTCATGAAGGAAGGAGGGAAACTCATTTTTTCTGGTCCACTGGGCATAAATTCTTGCAAGCTGATCCAGTATTTTGAGGTGGTTATAACTTAATTGCTGGTTTTGAAATCTGTTGAAGGGAAAATGCTCTTTCTTTTGTACACCATTTGTAAGTCTTTTCTCGTGTCTTCAGGCTATTAAAGGAGTTCCTAGGATTAAACCTGGGTACAATCCTGCTGCTTGGATTCTTGACGTTACCACTCCAGCTGAAGAAATCCGGCTTGGTGTGGATTTTGCTGAAATCTATTACAGATCAAAGTTATTCAAGTACGTAGCTTTTATATTTCTGTCCCTTTATGTATATAGTCTTTAGCATTCCTCAAATTTTGAACTTCTTTTCCAGGGAAAACGAAGAGCTAATAGATAGTCTTAGGCAAGCTACAAGCGAGTCTAAGGAGCTAAGCTTCCCAAGAAAGTACTCGACATCATTCACTAGTCAGTTCCTAGCCTGCCTTTGGAAGCAATCACTTTCCTACTGGCGGAACCCACAGTACACAGCAGTTCGCTTCTTCTACACGCTTATCATCTCGCTCATGTTTGGAACAATCTGCTGGAGATTTGGTTCTAAAAGGTTTTCTCCTATAATCTGCCATTTTTCAGATATTCCCAGTACATCCTGTTACAATGAAGTAGTATCTTTTTTATGCACCAATTTGATGATACTGTTAGTTCAATCCTACAAGTCAAAATGATGGACTCAAATGATACTCCACTTTACAAATCCTGCTTACCTGTCAATGATTCTGAAAAGATGCAATTCAGGCTGCATAACTGTTAGCTGTCACACGTATCGATAGTGACATAGGAAATGTCACGTGGAAGTCAGTTTAGAAGATCCCATGTGCTGATACTATTGATCTTGATTATGTAGACGTGGCAAGATGATATTTTAGTCTTTCTCAAATGGTGAACCATATTCTAAATGCAGAAGCCTAGACTGTTTCAACTGCAATTCCCACACTTATATCCATCAATGTTCTAAGAATCAAGTAGTTCAACAAAAAGCCTCATTTACTCAACACGAAAAAAGAAAATCACCATAGGAGTGTGGTTTTTTGTACAGTTTCATCAAACTCCGAGAATCCCACTTGCCCAAACACTATGAGGAAAAATTCTTAGGTGAACTGCAACCTCTTCTTATTGCCTATCAAAATGGTGGAAACGTTAACTCTTCCCTTGAGTTCCACTTCCCTTTCCAGTTTTGTACATGAGTTTGATTTTCATACTTATTCTCCTTTTACCTTAGTTCAAGTGTTAAAAGAGCTGAATTCTCAACTATTAACTCTTTCTTTCTTTTGTGTTTCTCTTTAACAGGGAAACCCAACAGGATATCTTCAATGCCATGGGATCCATGTATTCTGCTGTTCTATTTATCGGGGTCACGAATGCTATGTCCGTCCTACCTGTAATCTCTACTGAAAGGTTTGTTGCCTACAGAGAAAGAGCAGCAGGGATGTATTCTGCCTTACCATTTGCATTTGCACAGGCATGAATCTTATTGAACACAATTAAGGAGCTTTAGTGTTCAGCTTGACTCGAATTGTTTGACATGCCTACTAATTTATCAAAATTATCATATGCAGGTGGCAATTGAACTCCCATACGTGCTTGTGCAGTCACTTATTTATAGCACAATCTTCTACTTCATGGCATCTTTTGAGACCAACATGTGGAAGTTTGTTTGGTACATGTACTTCATGTATTGTACCTTCTTATACTTCACCTTCTTTGGGATGATGATGACTGCGGTTACCCCTAACCAAAATATTGCTTCAATCCTTGGTGCACCTTTCTATCTGATGTGGAATCTTTTCAGTGGCTTCATAATTTTCCGCATGGTAATGTTGCCAAGTAACTTAAAATTTTCGTGCTGCTTTGTTTTCATATCCACTGACTCAACATGTTAGTATGTTACAATTACATGTAAATGTAGAGATAATCAAACATCTTAAATTATGAATAACAAGTCAATAGAACTGCTATCATATAACACTTAATGTACATTATGTTATCTTCTCTTATGTCTATGTGACTCGAGTTCAGTCTCTTGTGTGAAATTGATGCACAAGGCAGGTGTCAGCAGGCCTGAACGACTATGGTGTCTCCCAGTCTTTTAAGTACTAACTCTTGGTTTTTTGGGTTCTAAACTAATGGTGTTCAGAGGATTCCTGTGTGGTGGAGATGGTATTATTGGGCGAATCCGCTAGCGTGGAGTTTATATGGACTTCTAACGTCCCAATATGGGGATACAGAGACCTTGGTTAAGCTTGGTGATGGTGTTCATTCAGTTACTGTCAAACAGTTGCTCAAGGCCCAATTCGGGTACCGGCTCGATCTTTTGCCAGTTGCTGGTATCATGGTGGTTGTTTTCTGCTTACTTTTTGCTGTAACTTTTGCTTTTGCCATCAAATTCTTCAACTTCCAAAGAAGATAGATAGGTGAAGAGAAGCTTTTTGTGATAAGCATCTATCAAAAGGATGATCTTCAACTATTCCTTTTACATTGCCTCTTGCCTTTATAAACTTTGTAATGCATATTTGACATCTGAAATTTTTGACAAAGATATAGAATTAGGTGCTGTTCTTCCCCCCCACCCCCCCACCAAAAAAAAAAGACAACTACCCTTGCGTTGCCCAAGAAACCATGCGTAAATCCTCAACAAATGAATACTTTGGATTTGCCTCTTGAGAAAAAAAGGGGTCGTGGGCACTGTTGCAAGACAATTTACGTAAGTGGTAACAATGAAGTATCATCATTCGCCCATGACATAAAATTACTGAGGGGGTGTTTATTTGCATTAGATTCTTTAAATCATGCGACTCAATAAATTGTATATAATAAATTATGTAGTTAGTATACAATATTTAATGTCAAACGGGGAACGAGGTAAAAGTTAAAGGGAAAAAAAAAGACGTTTTTTTTTAAAGTTGTCTTTAAGACAAAAGGAAAACAACTCCGATTGGGAAGTGTGTGTGTTTTAAATGAAGAACGGATTTAAATGGATCATTAAAAAAAAATCAGGTGGATATTAAATTTCTAGGATTTTTTTGGATGAGATCTCCTTACCTCCAAAATCTCTCATCCCATCCCACCGCACGTCACGTATCCTCAACCTACCCTCATACACCACTTGCTGGCCATCCTTCATATAACCTCACCAATCTTCCGACTGACACGTGACAGGTGGTAGGAAGAGGGACGAGAGATTTGGAGGTGAGGTGATTCCACTTCCTTTTTTGGTCTTGTAACAGATGGAACCCGTTGGTTTATGGGACATTAAATTTTTTGCTAGTGTTTGCATTACTTAGGTGGATATTCTCGCTGTTGTCCATGGCTAGTATAAAAGCTTTTTATAAATACGGGTCTTGAAACAATTGTTAAAAGCTTCTTGCATAAAATACGAAACGATCGGTCTTCTTTTCAGACCAGTTCACGGACGTCCTTTAGTATAATGGCTTTTCACGGCAGACGACTCCTCCACCGATATATTTCATATCCAACAGTTCCGGCAGATTACTTAGTCGTTCATCTTCGGTATAAGAGTGAACATCAGTGACATATTACGCAATCTTTTAAATATGTCTGTTTCTTAACTGTTTTACTCTCCTATTTAGTAACAAATTTTCGTTTTGTCTATCAAGCATTGTAAATATTCAATATTAGTGTTGAATGTATTAGTTTGTTTTCGAACTCAAGTAATATTAAAATTAATTATCCTTTCTTTTCTCAAAAGTCCTCGGGTACAAAAGTATAATCCTGATTCTTTTGAAGACTTCACAGTTCACAGTGTTAGTATTTGCCTCGTTATTTGTGACATTGTGGTCACGAAAATGGAGTATGCGTATAAATGATCTGATTTCTTTTCAGACCTTAAAGTCTAATATATCAAGAATGCTTTTAGTATTTGCTTTTTTAGAAGAATTCGTAACGTAATTTCCTATAACGTTTTCCATATGATTTTGACTAAAATTTATACTTTTTTCAAATATATCACGTCTGGCGTTTTCTGTTCTCTCAACAAAATATTTTGGATGTTTATGTTTCAGGTCCGCACTTCATAAATTCATACCTTAATTGATTTGTTTGTTTCACCGGCCTTACATAATTATTTTTGTCATTATACACGAAAATTTTGCCGTTTAATACATATATTTCAACTGTTACCTGTCCCTTTTATTGTACTCTGAGTTCTATCAATTTTTTCCTTCCTTGTTGGGACGTCAACTAATTCAAAACCATGTCAGCTTGGACCTTGTAAAAGTGGCAAACCTTCTTTTAATTTTTAATATTTCATTCAAAAAGATTGAACATGAGATGTTGATTAAGGAATGACATATTTGCAATTGCGTGCCGAAAAAAAAAATTAAAAACCCTTTTTTTTTTTCCTAAGAAGAAAAAAAATCCTTGTTAAAAAATTAGTATTTCTGTACACGTCGACCACTTCTGCTATTTATTGAATTTACATATTAGATGGTTAAATAAAGTTCATTACTCTCTCCGGCATATAAAAATTGTCACATTTTAACTTGAACATCGTTTATTTTTGAAATATGTTTAAGTTAAACTGTGACAATATTTTTAAGATAGAAGAAATACAAGTTTATTAAATTTGGCTTTAGAAAGTTTACTACAGTAAGTTTTTTCTATGTGAATGCTTGTGATTTTCTTTTAAAGTCATTACTGTTTTACTATAGAGTTTGCCTTTTCACTATCACATACTTGTATATTTGTGTGTGAAGCATAACTAACTAAAAAGACTTATAAATGAGTTTCAAAAAAGCGCCTTCACTTCTTTGGTTTGTTCCCTGGTAAGGAATTTATTATTGGCTAAACAATTATTTGATCATTGCCATTTTGAGCTTTGCTTTAACTACCGAAAAAAATGTCCAAAACTAATATTTTCTTCGCCTTAAAAATATTATCACAGTTTTACTTGAGTATAATTTATTTTAAAATATGTTCAAGTCAAAATGTGACAATAAACGACTAATAAATTGAACCAAAATATTTTATAGGCCATATTTTCAAAACAAATCGATTTAAAGTTTTTTTTTTTAAAAAAAACTTAGACTATTCTTTGAACTTTTTTCTTATTCATTCAAAACAATTGAACTCAACACCTTTATCCAAAAAGGAAAAAAGAAAAAAAAGGCCAAAGCCTACGCAACACTCTCAATTTTCACTATAAATACCAATGTTGGCCAAAAAAGTACACCAAAAACATCAACTTTCTCCTTTCATATCTTACTCTAAAGCCCTTATGGCAATCTCAATTCTCTAATTTCCTAACTCCTCACAATCCCCTTTTCATTCTCTTACTTTCTTCAATCATGCCCAAGAAGATCAAGTTGGCATTTATTGAAAATAAATCCCAAAGAGACATATGTTTCAAAAAAAGAACAAAGAGCTTGCTAAAGAAAACCGAAGAGTTATCAACTCTTTGTGGAGTCCCAGCTTGCTGCATTATCTACAACAATGATATCAATGCAAAACCTGAGATCTTCCCATCTTCTTGCCAAGAAACCATGGATGTTGTCTCAAGATTCGACCGTTTGACGGTGTACGAGAAATCAAGAAGAATGGTTGATCAAGAAAGCTATGCAAAGGATGAAGTCGAGAAGATTGAGAAACAGTTGAAGAAGTTGAAAGACGATAATAAAGGGAAAGAAATTAAGTGCCTCGCAAGCCAATTCTTGGGTGGTAAAAATCCTCTTATGGTTAATGATGTTTGTGATCTTAAGGATGTCATAAAGACAAGTTGTGAGAAGTTGGAGGAAATTAATAAGAGGATTGAATTACTGAAGGGGTTTGTTCCTTTAGGTGAGACTTCAGTTGTGTTGCCTACCATTCAGGCAAGGGGTGTGTCTAATCAAGAAGCGTTTGTACCAAGAACTATAGATTTTGGAATTTAAAACATTTATCTCTATTTAGTAGTTTTGTTATGGTCAAGGAAGGTCTTGGTTCGTGGATAATTATGTAATTAGAAATGCATGTTTTTCTTATATCCAGTTCATTGAACGGAGTTTTCAATGTAGCTTAGGGTTGTATGCTTTGTTTTGGTTGTTTTTTTTTTCATGTTTTGTTTATTATTATGTATTATTATGTATCTCAGTTCATTGGAAAAGTGTCACTTTAATGCCATCCATTGGAAGAAAAAATTAAAGAACGTCAGGGCCAACAAACGAATCAGGAAACAAGGCTCTCTACGTAATCTATAGGCTCATTCTTCAAGTTTGAAGTTCATAATGAAAAGTAGCCAATGTATTTGTTGCTGTAGATTTATGAGGCGAAACAAACAGTGGTATTTGTCAAACTAATCTGACATGCATACTAGTGTAACGCTTTTTTCCATTTGACACGTCGTCATCATCATCGGTAGCCAGTATATCTCAACAACAGCAAAAGCGCAAAAGCTATCGCTAGACATCTGTAGCCAGTATATCCGAACGACAGCAAAAGCGCAAAAGCTATCGCTAGAGAGTATGGGGAGGGTAAACTTAAACTCTTAAACTAACCATTTAGTACCACTAATTCTTCCAAAGCATGTTGATGCTGTTTTCTGCTTCCGTAAATTATGGAAGGACCTTAACTTTCTACTCGTTGTCCATCTAAAAGAATTTCTGCCTGAACAGAAGTCTTTCTACACGATATATTTAAGCATTAAGATCTAAAACTTTCTTTGCCAGAATCAGTTTTCAGTGTATAGATGGAGTCTCCGATGCACTAGGCCCTACGTTTGTGCAGGGGTTGGGGAGAGACCGGATCGCGATGTACGCAGCCTTACCTACGTTAGACGGAGTCTCCGATGTACGCAGCCTTACCTATACACTTTGTGCAACAAGCTGTTTATGCGGTTCGAATCGGAGACCTCAAGGTCATAAAGCAGCGTATACATGCAAACAATAATCAACTATATCATTAGCAGGATGAACATTTAGCATTTCGTCGAGCACCTTGACATCGGCCTGTAGTTTGGAATGTTCAAGAATGCACAGAGAAAGGACATCCGACTCTTTCCTCTCGATCTCATGATAAATCAATGACAAACAGCCGAGTGCAAGAGCTCACAAGAAGGATCTAAACTAACTTATGCATATAACTATGCATCTGATTGCCAATATCAAACCCGGGGAGGGTATTGGTAAAATTCAATTCTTAAAAGCTTTCAATTATAAGCTCCCAGAGACGCTGATAATCAACTAGCGGAATCAATGAAGTTACATCATTTCAGAACACTATAGCAGCATAAGTTGTGATAAACAATCAACAAGCTATTTCCAGCCAGAAATATATTACTTCAAATAAATAAATAAGATTCAACACCTTTGCATATTCAAAAAGCGAGGATAATTTATAGAGATGATGAATTACATGAAGCTGCATTAATTTTCTCTTTTGAACTTTGAATTTTACTTGGAATATCAACTACTTTCTCATTCACTTCTTCCAAGTTTGCTCCTTTCTTCATAGAAACCTCCTGCTGCCCAAAAATGAAAGAAGAATGAAATGCAAGATTGAATTAATGTGTTGTTGATAATAAGAAGGGCGAATTATTGGCTTGAAAAAAATTAGTTATTCACTTCTTCCAGATTATTTTTTTATACCCCTTTATCCATTCTATGACCTGTCTTTTTAAGTTTTTTTTAATGCTTATCATAAGACAATCTTTTTATTATTTATGTAATGGGTGCATATCGATTTTGAGTCTTGAACATGTTATCTCTTATTATTTGTATGCATATGTTAGTTAAATTATAATTCATTTTTATGTGTATTTTATTGATCAAGTTGTAATCAGAAGAGTAAAAAAGGGAGATAATTGGGGAAAAAAGCCCAAAGGAGAAGGGTAATTATGTCACTTAGAAAGATTTTTGTGTTTGTATGAAACTTGGTGTGGGTATACCATCGGGTTTTCTTCGATAGTACCAGAACTTCCTAAACTAACAAGTGAAGTTAAACCCTAGCGTCTTCTCCCCCTTTTTCCCTATTCTCAGATTTCTGCTTCACAGACCTCCACTTCAGCCCGCAGAATGGCGAGTATGATGGTTAGTTTCTTCTCACTCTTTCTCCTTACACATTTACATACTCCACATTTCCCTTTTACTTTTTTTCTTTTTAAGTTTTTCATTCTGGTCCTCTACAATATAGAATTCAAATTCGAGGTTGAGAATGAGTTGCGACAATGATATATGATTGGATCGAATTTAACATTTTCAAACAAATTTTTTTATAACTGGTGATATTTTTGGGGAAAGGCGTGTTGTGCTGATTTAAACCTGTACATTAATACTTACAAAAAAAAACCTGTACATTAAGCTCTGGTATGATCTATAAGCTGCTGGATTTACTTCCACTACTTGCATGTTTGCAAAGAACTGTATACATAAAGTGACAGATTTAGTTTTTAGTAATTAATTGAGAAAGCAGGGTTCAAATTCAACATTGAGAAATTCATGATTTTAAAGCTGCTGGCTTTATTTCGAATACTTACATGTTTGCAAAGGACTGTGTGCATAAAGTGACATTTTTTTAGTTGTTAATTGGGAAAGCAGGATTCAGATTGATAAGACACTCCTTATTGGTTTATGAGGTTGGTTCACAGGTTGGTTATCCAGTAGGTTATGATCATTGGAGAGATTAATGTCAGGCAGGTTACCCCATTTATGTCTAGTTCCCTTACTACAGCTTTCCTTTTACCTTTATCCAGTTTATGAGGATTACCTGGAATAGTGTTCACACCACTATTCCTTGGAATCCATTTAGAGTAATTTTGGTCTCTGGACTGGGGATCAGCAGTGGTAGCTTTGAGTCTCATAGAGTGAACATTTGTAGGCTGAGGTGGTTTTTCTTCAATGTAGTGTCCAAAGGTTTTGCATTTGAGACACTGTGAAGGCAGCCATGCATAAATGACTTCTTGGGACCATTCCTGGCCATATTCGTTAATAAAAGTTATGGACATGGAGGTGGAGCTCCAACTTTCATTGCAACACATATTATTTGCAAAGGCTACACTATATTGGTAGATGATAAGCTTATCCATGAACAAGGATTTACCAATAAGGCTACCTAGGCCGTTAAGGGCATACTCATTGGAGTAATAAAGGCAAATGTTAGGGAGTTGTGTCCAAACTGGGGCCGTGCTTAGTTTAAGGAGTTGGATAGGTTTGTGAGGAACCCAAGGCCAAAGGAAGATAACCTTATTCTCGAAAGATAAAGGAGAAAGATCAAGAATACTTTGTTTTGAATCGTCGAATTGGAAACGAAAGGCAAATAGCTCATCATCTGCTATTTAGACTTCAAGTAGACTTTTAGTGCTCAATCGATCCTCAACAAATTTCTTCATATTAAATAAAGTGTCTGAGTTATTCATTACCTGTCCCAAAATTATTGATACCCACCTCCGTTTTGAATCCTCGATCTTTCTGGGTTGATAGCAAACCCATTATCATTGTTCGTTTGTATTTGCTTGAGCGCTGATGAAGCTTTAGGTTGAAAATCAGGCTTGAGCAAGGATGTCTAAGCTGATTTCGCTCTTACAAACTACTGCATGTTGTAGATTAGGGTTGGATCAACAGAGTCCAGCCGTTAATGTGTATAAAAGAGTGTATATTATTCTCCGACCGTTTGTAGCAGTGGCCGAGTGGCCAAATTGACCCGGTTGGTTTGTTTATCAGGAGATTTCGAGAAGAATGGATGTGAGTCAGGGGTTTAAATTTCATATATGAGCGAAAACAACGACTTTACAAAATATGCATTCGACTGGGAAGGATAGTCGAAGCAAAGGTGATAAAGGAAGCTTACAGTATCAACACTAATCTAGTGCCAACCTTTAGCAAATGGTGGTGCTGTACGACCACATATTCAACTGCTATTTTCTTAAATTAGTACATCAGATTAATGAAAAGTTTGCCATTCAAATCAAATCAGATGCCCCGTGATTATGTTGGCTGCAAAATAAAACAAACAGAACAAAACTGCATGAGCCATTTTCCATAGTTCTGCCCGGTCAATATAAGGTGAGGGCAGACAGTATTCTGCAAAATAGGTTCTTTGCCTTGCACAATTGGCGCAGCTAGCTTGGCATGCCACACAAAATGCCAGTGAATCCAACCTGAGTAATCACCGTAGCAGGTACCTACACATTCAAAGAAAGCAAGCAGTTTTCTGGAACATTTAAAATCATATCCATCTGTGAGATCTAACGTTTACAATACATAGCTAGTAGACGATAGTGTTTTTCTCCGATGCTTGAGGGACTGGTTAGTTAGGAGAGAAATTGATGACAACCCTATGTTTATTGCTATTTACCAATTGAAATGTGTCTTCCTAATTTATTGCTATTTACCAATTGAAATATGTCTTCCTAATTCTTCTCCACGGCATAGCAGCTAGTCTAATAATGTGCAGAATCTCGCCGGTAATTGTTTGAGCATTTTTCCTTTGTGAGAGGTGTGATCTTTCATTGCGTTCCTTCTCATATGATAGACTGCTACAGATAAGCTAAAGGATACTAAGTCCATTTGGAACTTTGAACACCAGTGGCTTGATAGTAGCCAATCTTGCAGGTTACCCCAGGAAAGGATGATGGTTTTACATCACAACTTTTGCAAGGTTATTTCCCACACAGCTTTGGAGAAGGGGCATTGGAAGAATAGGTGCTTCTGGCTTTCAGAATGGCCATGGCATGGGTGGCATAAGTCAGTGTTCACAGTTCCCCACTGAGCTAGTTTTTAAGAGTAGGTAACCTCTTTCAAAATGCTATCCAAAGAATGAAAGCATATCTAAGAAGATGATATCTATTCCAAACAACTTTAGACCTGGGTACAGGTGGGGATGGAGGAGTTTTGGCAGCTATGGCGCTTTTGATAGAAAATTGTTGTGCGGGTATCCACTTCCAGTGGTCTTCATTTGATTTAGTTGGGATTGTTTTGCAGGAGTTGTAGAAGCTTATAACTTGGTTACCAACCCCTACCAAAAGGCAAAGTCCATTGATTCTCATTTATCAGTAAAATATAGACGTCTGTGGTGGAGGAGAAGAGAGAGAAAGTTAGTGGGGGTTCGGGGGATTTCTGGAAATGTTAGAGAGAAGGCGTAACACTATTTTTCAGAGACAGAGAAAAGAGTACCACACAAAATCGGTTTCCCTGATCATACTTAAGAAATTTCTTGCATTTATCAGCTGAAAATCTATTATCTTCTTAGAAGAATGCAGCAAAATGATTCTTTTACATTGAACAAAACAAGTTCTCGTCTAAAAATAACCATTTTTTATTTTCTTCTTGTTCGCTTCCTTTTCTCCGCCATTACTTTTCTTTCTCTATTATTGAAACTGAGGCTATACTTTTTTCTCTGGTATTTATTTGATAAAAGTTATGTGAAACGTGATGGTGACATTCTCTATTCCTTATTCAAGCTACATGTTTGCTGTTTAATTGCTCATAGTGTAGCGCTTACATAAGTGACCTGAAATTTGTTTTCTTTTTCCTTCATATTATTTTGCAATAACAGCAACCCCAGATCATATTGTTGAAAGAAGGGACTGATACATCTCAAGGAAAGCCACAGTTGGTCAGTAATATAAATGCTTGCATGGCAGTTGCAGACGTCGTAAGATCCACTCTTGGACCAAGAGGCATGGACAAGTTGATCCATGATGACAAGGGTTGCACGACTATTTCTAATGATGGTGCCACCATAATGAAACTTCTTGACATAGTGCACCCAGCAGCGAAGATTCTTGTTGACATTGCCAAATCACAAGATTCTGAGGTTCTACTGTCATATTTACTCCCCTTGATGCCATTTATATTGCTTTGTTTCCTCAGAGTTCCCTGTGAAGCTGCTTCACCCCCCCCCCCTGCCTAAATGGTTTAGTTTTGGTCTATGATATGTTAATGCTGATAAGTTGCTGGCTCAGCTAAAAGATTGATCTTTTATGTGGGAATATATATACCATCATTATTCGACCAAAATTTTTTTCCACAAGCTAGCTAGCTACATTTGGTGATGCCTAATGCAGTGACTGGACACAAAATTTGAAAACCTTAGCGTGTGGGGAGTATGCTTTTTGCAAGGAGTATAGAGTTTAATCCCCCCCCCCCCCCCCCCGGTCAGTAGTAGTTCCAACAACTTTATAATGTATTATTGCTAGCATGAACCTCGTCTTATCTCATGCCAAGTAACGGCAATAATTGCTAGCTGGTATTATTAATTCACTTTGCAGTGTTACACTTCATAAATGATAATAGGAGTTAGCAGTCTATTGTTGTTGTATGTCTCACCACATAGATGCCCTAGGGAAGAATGATGAAGCAATGTCTCATCTCTGAACATGGATTTCACCTGTGAAGTATAGATTAGTTTGCACTGTTTGATAGAAATTGCGTGTCTGTTCAAAGGTCTATTCTTTTCATGCCGAAAGGGATCTCAGTTTTAGCTTTTGTCAAACAGACCTGCAGCTTCTTGGAGCATGCCTATACTTGCTAGAAATGTAACCGTAGTCATATGGGCCTATTTTGGAAACATAACTGCATAGTAGGTGACAGGGTTCTGTTAGACCAATGCTTGCTGATATGGTCTATTCTTTCCATGCCCAAAGGGTCTCAGTTTTTGTTGTTTGTCAAACAGACGTGCAGCTTCCTAGGGTATGTCTATACTTGCCAGAACTGTAGTCATATGGGCCTATTTTGGAAACATAACTGCATAGCAGGTGACAGGGTTCTGTTAGACCAATGCTTGCTGCCTGGAAAACTTATCAAACCAAGGAAGAAAATATTTTCTTACCTGAATGGCCATATCTGTCTTGTTAGTTCTGGGTTGCTAGCTGATGTACCATGTAAGTGGTACATTATGGACCATGACATTGCTCTGAAGATCATGGTTTGTGGTACGTTTTAATTATGAGAAGATTATAGTCTGTTTAAGAAACTTCTGGGTGTCCTTCCTACCTTGATGACTACTGATGGTAACCTGGTTTGTCATTAGACTAGTGACAGTGAAGCGTAAACCAATTTATTTTCCCCTTGCCTGCTTGATTAGAATGTGGCACAAGTTAGTTTGTGCACGAGCATGTTTCGAGTTTGTAATAAGCCTGCTTTAGATCTTAGGCTAGAACTGTAGTGTCTGTTTGCATATCTTTTTTAAGGTCAATTAAATGTGTGTTCACTCTCACTAAACATTTTGAAATTTGCTGGAGGTTGCATGCTTTTCAGATCACTAATGCAAAATCTCTTGCGGCATTTGCTCATTGCTGTAGGTTGGTGATGGAACAACAACAGTGGTTTTGCTGGCGGCCGAGTTTCTGAAGGAGGCAAAGCCTTTTATTGAGGATGGAGTACATTCTCAGAATCTGATACGAAGTTATCGTGCAGCTAGCACTTTGGTATTAAGTCAAGCTTGGGAATTTATTTCCTGAATACTTCCTCGGTTTGGACTTTGGTATTAAGTTTCTACTTTGTTGTTCAAACTTTGCTTTAATAGGCCATTGAGAAGGTCAAAGATTTATCTATTAGCATCGAAGGAAAGAGCTTAGAAGAGAAGAAAAGTTTACTGGGTAAATGTGCTGAGACGTCTCTTTCATCAAAGCTTATTGGGGGTGAGAAGGAATTTTTTGCACCCATGGTTGTGGATGCTGTTCTTTCCATTGAAAACGAGGACAGGTTGAATATGATAGGAATTAAAAAGGTATTGTAATTTTCCTGAAGTTTTTGGTCCCGGTCCTTGTTTAATTACTCAGTGGATTATTCTTTGCGCAACCTTTTCTCTTCATGCTGAACTTTCAATTTTGACTTTTCTGTTCATGAATTCTGCTTAGATTTATAGATTGACACTATGGTTCAATGGCACCTCATTTTTATATAATTATTTTTTTAATGGCCTTTTTTACAGGGTTGATTAGTTAAGTGCTCTAATCGGTAGTAAGTTACGCTTCCCTTGCTATTTATGGGGGTAGGAAGATGCCAGCTGATGTTTACGCAGCTAAGGATCTTGCCCATAGTACTGTAGAATCTGGAACTTAAAGAGTTAATAAAATGATTTGATCAGAATTGAGATATTTGTTCCTCCACCTTTTCGGGACCATCTGATGTGTGTCTGCCCCATTATCGGGTCCATCTTATTCATTTCACTTAAGCAGCCTTAGATGCATGCTGAATGATACTACCCTTTACACATTAATCCTGCCTTTGGGTATAATTATTGAAGAACATCATCAAACATCCTTTGTCTTCATGTGAAGGGTGGACGACTGGGTAAACATTTCTACTCCAGATTTTAGATGGTAATTTATTGTTGTCTTGGTTTCTTGTAGTTTGTATATCGGTATGTTGATTTGTTCATCGACTTAACAAACTTGTTGCCAGCCTCTTCCATTTCCTCTTGCATTGGGCTACTGTGATACATCTGTTTAAGGTTTTTGCCCTCAAAAGGAAGTGCAGGAGATGTTTGATTATATAATTTTGCTTTTGTAGGTGCCCGGAGGTTCGATGAGGGATTCTTTCCTTGTTAATGGTGTTGCTTTCAAGAAGACATTTTCATATGCAGGTTTTGAACAGCAGCCTAAGAAGTTCCTTAATCCCAAGCTTCTTCTGTTGAACATAGAATTGGAGCTTAAATCAGAGAAAGAAAATGCAGAGATAAGGTTTGGTGTGCTGTATAAAATCAAAGCTTTCATAACTGCAAGCGTGCTTTTTACTCTTTTTTCCTTTATAGGCTGTCGGATCCATCCCAGTATCAGTCAATTGTCGATGCCGAATGGAACATTATTTACGATAAGTTAGATAAATGTGCCAAGAGTGGGGCCAAAATCGTGTTGTCGCGCCTTGCTATTGGTGATCTTGCAACACAGGTGATGACTTGGTTCTTTTGCTTCCGGTAATTTTTTTAAGTTCACATGGAAAATGCTTCACTTCCTATACTTACAATGATTCTAGTCAAATTAAGTATGAAAAAGTTTGGGAGGTTTGTGGAACTATTCAGGAGTCTTATGCAGATTTTTACCCTCGAAAATTTGAAGATCGACAACCTTGAGCTCATTTTCTTTGAAGTGCAAATGATTTTTTCCCCTTTTTCTGAATAACATATAAAGTAGCATGCATTACATACACATTGTTGTTGCCGCCAAATTTTGTTCTGCGACTGAAGCTTGTAGTTGCACATTGCTTCCAGAAAAGTTATGCTATTTAATATATATAAGATGATTTCGTTATTCTGTATGGCACTGAAAGATGTCGACAATTGTTTTCTTTTGTTGAGCAGTATTTTGCAGACCGTGATATATTTTGTGCTGGTCGTGTGACTGAAGAGGATTTGCAACGAGTTGCTGCTGCAACTGGGGGGACTATACAGACCACTGTCAACAATGTCATTGACGAGGTTGCAATCTACTCTATCTCACTCTACCTTTGCCTCCACATTTTTCTTCTTTTGGAGATCTTTTTAATAATGTTAAATGGACGAATTGCTTGTAAGGATTTTTAGTTTCATTTCTTTTCAGGAATACTGGCTTTTTAATGCAGAATTGTTCTTTTTCCTGTATTAAGAGCCTTTTTTTTTTGTCAACAAGGTTCTTGGTTCTTGTGAGGTTTTTGAGGAAAAACAAGTCGGAAATGAGCGATTCAATATATTCAGTGGATGCCCAATGGGTCGCACAGCTACTATAGTTATTCGAGGTGGAGCAGACCAGGTGTGTGCTGTTAGTTACATGAGAATTTCGTCTTATTTCTTCTACTAAGTATTTGCTTTCATCTATTCTCAGTTCATCGAGGAAGCTGAACGAAGTCTTCATGATGCAATTATGATTGTCAGAAGGGCTGTTAAAAATTCAACTGTCGTCCCTGGTGGTGGCGCTATAGATGTAATATTTGGGTTTAGCCTTCTCACTGTTCAAGATATTACATTGCAGTTGTCTAATGATTGCTAATTTATTCGGTACAGATGGAGATCAGCAGATATTTGAGGCAGCATGCTCGTACAATAGTTGGGAAGTCTCAACTCTTTATTAACTCTTACGCTAAAGCCCTGGAGGTGTGTTTTTCTTCGGCTTTCCTACAGTTTTGTCTGCGGAAGATTTGCTAGCTTGAGTTTAAATCAAAAGCTGACAAATATCTGCCCTTTCTTTTTGGGTTTTTGTTTTTGGCATCAGGTAATCCCACGACAACTGTGTGACAATGCTGGATTTGATGCAACTGACGTCTTGAATAAATTGAGACAGAAGCATGCGTTGCCATCAGGTTCTCTCTGGACATGAGAAGTTTTCATGCTTGATTGCTAGTTTATAATTATCTTTTGTACTTAACATCAAAAGTATCTTTCCAATAAGAGAGTTTTCTGAAGGTTGTATCAGACATTATATATGGGAATTATCATTTCATAGTAGTATCCATTACTTAATGAAGAAAAGATAGTTCTTATACCCTTGCTGCATAATTATGATCAGGGGAGGGTGCTCCTTTCGGAGTGGACATTAACACTGGTGGAATTGCTGATTCATTCGCCAGTTTCGTGTGGGAGCCAGCAGTAGTGAAGGTACACTTTTTGTTTCTGTTGAGAATGTTACACTTGGTGATGATTTTCTCCAGAAAATTACAGATTCGTATCTCTCCTATTCCAGATAAATGCAATAAACGCAGCCACTGAAGCAGCTTGCTTGATCTTAAGCGTGGATGAGACGGTGAAAAATCCCAAGGTAATTCTAACATGAAGTAATCCTGGAGCCGGCATTTTCACAATTCAGGCCATTTTAACGGATTATAAGTACATAATAATATACTCCTTTCATTATTGGCTAAACTATGACTTCGATTGTGCTTTGCAGTCTGAAAGTGCTCAAGGAGAAGCAGCTGCAAGTGCCATGGGTGGTAGAGGCCGAGGGGGTGGGACTTTCCGCGGACGTGGAAGAGGAATGAGGAGGCGGTAGACTAGGGATTGTCCTGCTGGTGGATGAGCGAAGTTTTGATTGTAATCTCAGCTATTATTTTGTGTGTTCATGTGTTGTAGTTAGACATAATCTCCCTCGTTTGTTGGCTCAATGCTCAGAAAAGCTCTTGAAGTAATATGATTAGAACAGAAGAATCTCTTCTCAAGGGTTTTGTATACTTTCCGGCATATCAGTTCTGCTTTTTTGCCTTCTTGTTTGGCAAATTTTCCGTTTTTTACATGTGGGAGCAAAAAGGGGAAATCCCTCGTCCTAGAGGCTTCTACCGCCTCAGGCCAAGGAGCATTGTAGAGGATCCAAATCAAGAGTCTAGCAACCTACTATGTTAGGTGAGGACTTACGTAGTGACTCATACAAAGTGTCTCCCTGCAAACTAGGCTTTCGGTCTAAGAACACCTACATTGCACGTGTCTATGGGTTCGAACTCTTGATCTCTTGAAACAAATTCTAATATGAGTATCAACTAGACTATGTTATGGAGCCGTTTTTTACTTGTTTGTAATAATCAAGTGTTACTGTATTACGAAATGTTATTTGAAATCTAAGTGTATCGTCCACTTCTTTGTCAGCGTGCTTTATCTTCAGCAGTGTTTATGACTTGTGAATCAAAGAATGTGTGGAGTGCAGATCCGGGCCCGTTCTCTTGTGCTCTGTAGTCTGTAGGGATGCGCATGCTTAAATTAGAAGCTTATAGTATATATACTTTTCACTCGTGTTGTATCAATGATTATGACATATGACCAACTACCAATAGCCATACGATTAGGGCTGTAAACGAGCCGAACGAGTTGAGTATTGCGTTGTTCAAGCTCTGTTCATTTAACTTAGCGAACAAGCCGAGCTTGTTCGTTTATTTAAACGAACATATTTAATTGTTCAAGCTTGATTCGTTTAACTTACGAACAACATTAACGAGCCGAACACCTTAGACGAATGATGTCACTTACCGAGTTCGAACAAAAAAAAGGTGTTCAATCTCTGTTCATTAACCTTTTATCCGAACCGAGTTCAAACTCGAGCTCGAGCCAAACGAGCCGAACAACCGAACGGCTTGGTTCATTTACAGCCCATACGATACACAATCACTCAAAGCCCGGTGCAAAAGGGTCAATTTATTTTAAATAAAAGTCGGTAACAATGACTACTTTGATATGCATTCGGCGGTGTTAACTGCGTACCAGGGTGATTGGTTTTATGGCCGGCCTGGAGGGCAACCACGGCCTCCTCCTTTTTTTTTTTTTTTTTTTTACATTTCCATCACTTGTATTTTGAAGTTTACATTTATCTTATAGTGGAAAAGTATACGTTAATCTTATAATGTTAAAGTGACAGAAATGTAAAGAACTATGGCGCCAATGGCCTTCGTCTTAGTTTAATCATTCATATAGTTTCCTCTTCTTCTTTTTTGAGGGGTGGGGGAATAGGTGAACAAATGCAATTATACACACATGTATATATATGCATATACATATATACATGTATGGACACACACACGTATACATACATATACACACACATATACATATATATATATAGATATAAGTCTACACATATATACACACACATGCATCTGAATGGGTAGAGATAGCGTGCATTATAAATCATCACAATGATAATATTTTGAGACTCGAATATATGTCATTTTCGGCTAAGGCTATTGACAGTTTGTGCCTAGACTACTTATGAAGACCAAATAATTTTTCCTATCTAGAGATCGAGTAGCTGGTTTGCATAATTTACAAGTCATTTGGGTATGGGAAGTAGGGATCCTTTGGGTTTGGCACTCAACCTTCGGGGGGGGGGGGGGGGGTTGGGTATCATGCAAACAAAACCACCAAATTTCGGCAGTGAAAGAAGTACGGAAGCTATATAGAGTAGGAAGGAGGGGAGAAATGTAAGAGAAGAAGGTGACAAGGGAGAAAGGTGTTTCTCTTTCCGTGGCAGTCTACAAATATTTGGACATTTCTCGAATGGTCAGTGAACTTGCACTGCTGCTCCTTTGGCAATTTGTCACTCATCCAATGTTACAAGTGGCCCCAAACCTAAGACAAAATACACAAAATCTCTCTATGAAAATAACTAATCATCAGGACATAAAAGCGTGCAGTTCAAAATAATTTAAAGTTCTGTGCGACTCCGGCAGCGGCTTTTTTTTTTTTTCTAAAGAAAATTAAAATAAGAGTCTAGCATAAATAAATTTTATGGTAACGAAAAAAAATCAAGTTACCACATACATATTTTTTGTGTGTTAGTAGAACAATCGTTTTGATCCGGAATCCTTTGATCGATAACTTTCGGGTTTTTGTGTATAAAGAAAATAAAAAAAATTGCACGTTATGTTCCAATAAAAAAAAGTAACAGATGGCTTAATACCCACATATACAGATGACTTAATACCCACAAATACATATGACTTGTAGGGTGGATTTCGCATCATCAAAATAGGTTTTTGGATCTTTTATCAATTACTAGCATACAAATTACAAACTATACACTTCTTCACTAAAACATATCCTTTCATTTATTTCGTCAACAAGACAGTAAAACTTTCAAGTTTGTAGATTTAGAAACCATTTTTTTTTTTTTTTTACAAGAGAAGATAAAGTTCCAATATCCTCGGTGGACCTTATCCCAGTTATCATCGTCATTCTGCACCAAAAAAGACGATGTAAAGGCGGTTCATATTAGGAAAGACCAAAATTGATACGAAATATGAGCCCTCTAGTCACGCGATGTCGTGTATAAAAAGGAAAGATGTTTTAGATTTTTTTTTTGTTTTTTAAAAAGAGCTTTTCTTTGTACACATGTCGGCACGTGATTAGATGGTTCATATTTTGACTCATTTTTAAACTCTTCTGATCTGAACATGTGTAAAGGGCAAAACGGATTCGCATTCACAGAAGGTAAGCCAACGTCGACGGGTCATGTGGACGCACCTATAGTTTTATGCATGTCAATTTGCATGCATGCAGTCTTCAGTACATTTGCATGCCATGTTATGACAATTTATACTTGCTATATAGCTACTATAGCTCTTCCCTTTCAATTAATGGATACAATATTGCAAACCCCCCCCCCCCCCCACCCCCTTCCTCCTCCCCCAACTACCAACAACAACAACATTACCTCATTGACTTAGAGGCTCCTATCTGCAGCAGTGTATAGAGGGTCGGGTGTACGACACCGTACTCATGCGTTAGAAACACATAGAGGTTGTTTCCCGATGATCCATAAAAATTACGTCAAACTGTGTCGATCAATTGTGTCAAATTGTCTATCAAAATATTATCACTTGATTGCCCTCAAGGAAACGCAATTCACCTCATTCGCTTTTGGCTCTGCCATCACATGTTAAAATGTCCTCCTTCAATTTGTCTCACTTTCAGTGTCTTGTGTTTACTTAAATAAATAAATTTTTTTTTTAGTCTCGCTTAACTTGAAGAAGAGGACAAATGACTTCTCCTTCTCTTATTTTTTTGGGTAGATAAACTATTGTTGCCAGACATCAATCTGGTTGGCAAAAGGTTGAACCCCAACTCAAAGGGTCCATACTGTCCCAGTCCCAAAGAGCTGCGTGGAGGATGTATGAATAAAAGATAATGAAAAATCCTACTTTGATGTAACAATATTATCTTATTTATTTCAAAGGAATGATGGATGAAAAATATCACGTTGATTTTTCTTTACAATGATAGGCATTCAGGGCCCTGCAATGCCATAAAATTATAACATGAGCTTGAATTATGAATAGAAAATGCCCACCCTATGTCGTATGAATCGCCTAGGCCAAGCCTGTGTCCTGTGTACAAGTTTTAGTTTCAAAAACTAAGTGATACAATTTTTTCAAATGGAAATGGAATTTATACAGACAAGATGCTCCTATCATGTATTCATAAATCTCGGTGTAACTTTTCAGGTAATTAACTTTATATATAGTCAAATAACACATTCTCACATTGAAACAATGCACTCAACAAAGTGGGTTGGATAATTTCCTTGTTTGAGTTGGATTCTAATTAGTATGAATTAAAGATAGAGTCATTGTCTTAATATTTCTTAAGTTGTCTTTATTAATTCTAGT
This sequence comes from Eustoma russellianum, assembly GCA_036186865.1. Taxonomy (NCBI): domain Eukaryota; kingdom Viridiplantae; phylum Streptophyta; class Magnoliopsida; order Gentianales; family Gentianaceae; genus Eustoma; species Eustoma russellianum. The sequence continues at coordinate 2,125,913 of AP025052.1, forward strand.
TAGGATTTGTTTTAATGATGTTTATCTAGTCCTATTAGCGTTTACTTTTGTTTAGACTAGTTAGTCTATAAATAAAGGGGGCAGCCATAGTAGATGGCGCACCAAGAGTGCCAAATACCAATCTCGGTTAGGGTGATTGGTGAGTCAATGCCGGGTAGGGTAATTGACAAGGGTGCCAAGAAAAACTTAGTTCGGTTTTGAGTTATTTTCCGAATAATAATACAAAGCGAGTTATATTTTGTATGCGCACTTGTGTTGTGTTTTGAATCCATTGTTACTTCAAAGTGGACAAAAATACTACAGTTAAAGGGGGTGATATCGGTTGATCGCCTCTATTCGTGACTACCAATCACAAGACGCCATGTCACTATTATAGAATTTTTTTGTTAAGTATCGATGTGACGTTTTTTGATTTACGACCGGAGACGTATCAGCTGCTCTGCTCCCAATTAAAGTCCATAACCAACAGAAAATGCTCTCACTTAATGATAGTTAGGCCTGAGTTAGGCCAATGAGACCTAATTGACAAAAGCTGAGGAAGATCAAAAGTCTTGTAACCAAATCTTTGCAAACGTAAAAATCTTACTACTTTATGTTGGTTCATTATAATAGTATAGTGATAGTTTCTCTTTTTATTCTATAATGATTTGTTCATATACTTGACAGGTATTATATCTTGTTATAAAAATATTATTATTGAAAAAACAGTCACACTCTAAATTAATTGTACACATTGTCGGCAATAGGATTTTAATCCTGAACAAAAACTACTCCCTCTGCTCAATTTCATAGTCCTCTTTTCACTCTAAGGTCACCCCAACATTTTATTCACTTTTCCTAATATTAGTTTATGTTTAGTTTCAAAATTGTTCTGGTATGTAACCAATAAAATTAATACTTTAACAATAAATTACCTGCTAAATTATGACTAGGAAATTAGGGTTGAGGGAGTAAATTGAGCGGTCAACTGTAATCAATAATGAAGTGTATTTAAAGGCACACTTAAATTTTGTAGGAAAACGGAGTCGAAAGCAGAGGAGAGACAAGATGGGGGTTGGGATCTCCTCACCCCCACTTTTCTCACTGTGACCACGCGACACGTGGCAGTAAGAGAGGGTGGTGAGACTAGATGAAGTCACCTGCATCTAGCCTCACCAAATCTCTTTGCTGCCACGTGTCGCGCGGTCACGCGTCACCACACCTCCTTGCGGTGAGGGATCCTATCCCCAAGATGGGGTGTCAGGCCTTGCATGCAAGAAGCAGTGAGCTTTAGAATGAAGCCATGGAGAGAGAGGAAAGACAGTGAAGTTAAGATAGGAAGCTACTTGACATAATTGTTTAGTCTCTTTCCCTGTTTTATATTGTGTGGCGTAATGATAACTTGTTAAGTATCTATTAATACATCTATTAAGGAAAAACTTCACCCGTATATACACTAGTCTTCCACGTTCAAAACTGTTTGAAACTTGGTTTACATGAGGCGCGAAACTCATATCCACTCAAAATCTTAAGACAATATGTGTCGGTATCTCATCCTCATATAAACCCATATATTTTATCTCAAAGTGTACGATATGAGACAATATTCCCAAAACCCGCCCTCACGTAGCAACGTGGCTTGATACACACACGCGCCTTAGAACCCGCCCTCAATCACAAACCATAAATTTACCTGAGGTGATGCTCATATCCACTCAGAACCTTAACAATGGATGATGGTATCTTATCCTCATATAATCTATGTATTTTATCTCAAAGTGTCCGATGTGGGACAATATTCTCAACACCCGCTCTCACGTGGCGACGTGGCTTGACATACACACGTGACTTATAACACGCCCTCAATCACAAACCACAAGCCACATTTAGACTTGGTGAGGGGAGACAAATGGCCAAGCATGTGCTAGACAAAATGTGAGTACGCATTTTAAACTGGTTCTGATATCATGCTGAAACTTGGGTTTACATGAGGTGAAGCTAATATCTATTCAAAACTTTAAGGTAATGGTTGGTGATAATCATTCTCGTATAACCTATTTATTTTATTTAAATTATCCGATGTAGGACAATATTCTCTACCTAAACAACAGATGCTATAGGGGAAAAAATGTTTTATACACGAACGTTTATGGAGACAGAGAAAATCCAAGAGGAGAAGAAATCAGGAAGCAGATAGAGAGAATCTGAAAGTGGAATCTGTGTTACAGAAAAATGGCGTCAGGGGAGAGCATAGTATCAGTGTCATAGGGGTTATCAGTGACGTGGGGGTAGAACTGTAAAACTCGTGCTTCGAAAAATTTGAAATCGTGTGAGGAAACACCATTTTCAATCATATTCAATGCAGCTACTCCATTAACTCACTCCTTGCTCTTGCCTTTTGGCGGCAGACTTCCATAAATATGTATATCTGTGATTTCCCTTGTCGTTTGGTGTTCCGATAAATCCACCCTACTATTTTTTCCCCCTCTACATTCGAATCAAATGATCAATATCTTAAATACAATTTACATTTTATGTTGCTAGCTTATAAAATTGTAGGTATCCCTTAAAAAAAATATTGAATTCCTAACCTCAAAGGTCCCTTTAAAACTTTGCTTAGCGCTTTTGTGTGTATCTACACACACGTGTGTGTGTTTAAGAGAGATAAATCAGAGTTCCACTTGACACATCCTAATTGGATTAGTAAACAACTTATTTGGACCAATCATACCCCTTAAGATGCCAGCAAAATACAAGAACCTCGGAAGAACGAATATTTTGAAGCTGCGGAATGAGACCGGATCTCCTCACCCCCATTTTGGGGGGTAACAAATGACCCCCTGCCACGTGGCAGGGGAGGGGGGTGGTGAGGCTGGGTGCAGATGACCCCCACCTAGCCTTACCACCCCCCTCTCGTGCCACGTGGCGGGCGGTCACATGGGGGGTAATATTGAGGGGGTGAGAGGATCCCACCCCCTGCGGAATAGACAAGCTCTCAAAACTATTCACGTAGATCCGCTAAACATCATGAGCAAACCTCCCTCTAAGACCTTTACATGTAGCTTTAATACTTTGACAACATATTAAATGGTGTTACCTCAAAATGTTGGGGTTTTAGAAAATGACTTTCAATTTGGGACATATGAAATAATATAAATGCTCAATAAACTTAATAAGAATTGGCCCCTAAGATTTTGTTCCCAGCCAAGCTCTCATTCTGTTTGCACTCACATGTACACCAACATTATTACCTCATTGCCTTAAAAGCTCCCATCTAAAATAAGTATGGAATCGGATGTACGCAACGATACTCATGTGTTAAAAAATACAGAGGTTTTTTTTTGATGAACCATAATGAAAATTGTGTCAAGCTGTGTCGATCAACTATTACTTCACAATATAATAAGGTGCAGCCAATGAGATGGCCATCTCGATCCAAAGGTATGCAGAATAAGCATTGTAATCTAAGTGAAATTATAATTTCAAAGTGTGAGTATGAACCATATGACCACATGAATAGACGAAAGACACTCCATCTTTTCTTCGTTAGGTCCTAACTTACATTCTCATTACGTAATAATTCCATTAAAAAAAGTTTTATGTTATAATTTAACGATAACAAACATTATTCTTGTAAACTTTCACAAATTCTAACACATTGTAGAACTCACAGATGCACTATTTCCCTTATCTTCACTCGCTGAGTGTGACTCAGATCGTACGCAAGTAAAACACTATTGAAGAAAGGTGTACAACAGAGGGGAGTAAGGAATATACACGAAGGACGAGGATAGGATTCTCTCACCTATTTTCTCTCACCCCACGCGTTACCGTACGACACGTGGCAGCAAGAGGAGGTGGTGAGGCTAGATGAGGGTCATCCGCATCTAGTCTCACCACCCCACCCTGCTGCCACATGTCACGGTCATGAGTGGGGTAAAGGGATTGAGGGTGAGGAGATTCCATCCAGAACGATGACGATGCTTTCATCATGGGCATGTGAGAGAACAAAAAATTGGAGAAGTACACGAATAGGGACTTGGAAGGCATGTACGTGTGTGATTGCGCAAATGATGTACGTGGTTTTGCATGTGTAATATGGGGTGTGTGTTGTGTGTGTGTGACAGCAGAGAGATGTGCAGTCTGAAGCAATGGAAACCTCTTCTGAGTTCTGAGAAGTCGTACGATTGATCGCCAGTGCACTCAATAATCAGCGTGTAAGAAAGAGACCATACTTGCATGAGATTTACGATTTGTATTAATAAAGATACAGAGAAAGATGGTCACCCATTATCATGCTTTCCCCTTTCTGAAACTGTCATTAGGCGCTGAGAGAAGATATGATGCATTGAATCCAAGACATACCTCAGTTGGTATTCGAGTTAAAAAATTGTTTTAAAAAAGATTGCATGTCCGAAGCGGGACATGCGCAGCTTGGGTGCAATACTACTGTCTGAGCCAATAATGGTTATGTCATTATATCCGGCCCAATTGGGTTAAAGAATTGTCCAGTTTGCAGTAGTCACCTTGTGTGGATCATGCAAAACCTTACCAACCTAGCAGGCGCTGAGCTCCTGATTTGCATCATCCACGAAACTTCATAGGGTCGGGCGGTGGGACCTATGGGACCAAAGGTATTGGCCTTTTGCTCCAAGAAGATAGGATGCATTGAATTTTGCAGTTCGAGTGATAGATTACATTTAAGATGGTTGGTTCGAATCTTGACATCTGTATTAAGTCTTTATCATCTTATTATACCGAAACGAGTTTGGCTCAGACATCTTATATTATCAAATAATAAAATACTGAATGACCTGATATACATCATCTACAAACACCTTTTTAACTTTTGACCTTGTGGCCCTCGGTGTGATCTTTTGCATATAAGATTTTGTGATAGGTACTGCTGAGTGCTGTCCGGTGAATACGGTCAAACAGTCATGCTCAACAACTGTTCGGTTTTCTGCATGCTCAGGATTCTTGATATCGTAATCTAAATTTTAAATTTTTGTTAACTGTTTTCGACCCCCTTATATTTGAAATTTAAATATTTTGCCCAAATAGATAATATATCATGTATAAAAAGACAGGTTTGCTTATTTATGGTTTATGACGAATCCGGAACCAAGGATTAAGAAAAGAAATTAGTTTTGTTGTCTAGTTTTGTAACTATAGGATGTTAAGATAATATTATTAATGAGTTCGCCAGAAATTAAAAGGACGGCACAATATTGTTGACGCTTTACAAGTACAACTTTATTTTACTTAATTTCTTTGCTCAGGTAAACAGTTTCTTTTTTCTTTTAAAGCGCTCAGTAACTGATCACAACATGAATCTAACTTATATAAAGAGTTTAGACTTTTCTTGAAACTTAATTATAGTGAAGGAAATGTTCAGAAATATTTTTTGAGCGTTTTATTCTTTTTCCTTATTTTTGAGGAAGTCTATAACATAAATACAACAACATTACCCCATTGATTTAGATACGCCCGGTTATGGCGGGGTATGAGAGGGCCGGATGTACACAAACATAGCTATGTGTTAGAAATACTCAGATGTTGTTTCTCGATGACCCATAATGATACGTCAAGCTGTGTCGATAAACTATTATTTCACAATATAAGAAACGCAAACATTATTCTAACTTATATAAAGAGTTATATTTGCTCCTTCTTGGTACTGAAATATATCAATGAAATGTAAAGAAATCCGTCTAAAGCTGCTTTTTTTTTTGGTTGAGGAATTTTCGAAAGCTAAATCACGGTAAGGCTAAATAGAGAAAACACGGTAACCAAATAATAAGTTACTAAAATAAAGTTGTATTTCATAATCACTAATAAACAAAAACGTAGAAAATACACCTCAGGAATCAGCGGATTGCACAAAATTGATCTACTTGACAAACATGTTGAAGAGAGTTGGGGGGGGGGGGGGGGTACTGGGATGCGAAATTAGTTTTTTTTTTTCTAATGCGAAATTAGATTGGAAGCTTTGCTTTTTGTTGTAAAGCATAGCCTCTTGACTAGAGTTATTTTTGTCAACTTTCTAACTAGAGAAATACTACTAACAACCATTAATGAGTTTCCATTGCTCAGCAATATCAGTTGCAATATTAATTGCATCCAAAGCTGTTCCAAGCAGTCCCTTTCTAGTGAATCCCACTGTATATAATCCATTCTCCCCTTTCCATCCCTTTGGAAATGGTGTCTTTGGCATCCCCTCTTTTGTGAAACAATCACTCCCCTGTATATAAATAAATTAATCATAAACATTTTAAGTTCACTTGATTTTTAATAATCTAACTTTATAATTTAAGGCATAGTACTTTTTATAAGGGTAAAGAAGGTTTCATTAAAGTTGGCTGTAATGTCCAGAGGAAAAGGGGAAAACAGACAGACTTTTTAGTGACAGCGTTTTGCAATATTCAGGCACTCAAAATCATAATATTTAAGGATATAGTCAACTAGTCATAGATCATTAATCCCAAAAGGAGTTGAGGAATCATGAAAAGTAGTGAGATCAGATTTTTTTCTAATGCATGAAGACACCAAACAACGAACATATCCAGTAAATTTTAACGACAACAAAAGACAACAAAAACTATCAGTAAAATCGAAAAAAAGATAAAATGCACACAAACAATATCTATATCACAATAGATAAAAAGTTTGGTTTTGCATGAAGGGAATAAGAATCCAATTGTTGGTTACTGTGCGAGTAAGAATGAAAGTGACGTGAGATTGAGAAAAAGATAAAACCAAAAACCACAAAAGAACATAGGCTGTCTCTATCATTTGGAATAGTACCTTAAGCCAACTAGGGACATTGCTCTTGTACCCTGTAGCTAAGATTATGGTATCGAATTCTTTTTCTTGTCCATCCATGAATTTGGCTCCATTTTTTGTAATTTCTCTCACGCCTCCAGTTACCTGAACCACAATTTCAACAGTATTTCTCCATTAACTTACCCAAAGATTTTATACATTATGGTTTGTAAATTGAGAAAGCCCCACAGTGAACGATGTAACATGTTCAAATTTTAAGACCAAGGTACATGAATAATGTTTTGGGCAGTTTCTAAATAATATGCCGCAAAAACAGACAATTTCATATTCCTCGCCCGCTAGACTTAAATGTTTTTGGATTCTCACCTTAATTTTACCGGCTTTAATTTGTGAAAAAGCTCCAACGTCAAGCACTGGAGTCTTTCCTGTAGCGTTTTTGAGTTCAAATGGCCCAGTTTTTGGTCTTCTCAGACCTAACTTGTCGGTGTTTCCAAAGGTGAAATTTGCTGCCACTAGGATGAACTTGTCCACTAGCCTCAAAGGTAACCATTTGAGGAGTGCCATTGCTATTGCAAACGTTGACATACCAAATATTTCCCTAGGCAAAATATGTACCTGATATCGTAATAAAAGAAAATCACAAATTTTAGCAACCACCAAAAACCATGAAACAATCATAGTAAAGACTTGACCATTTCTTAAAATATCAATTGGAGAAAACCGTCAAACTGAAATAATCTCTCATTTGACATCGTGTAAGTTCTTGACCAAATTGTCATTCCATCAGTATGTAACTCCAACGTCAAAAATTTACAATGGTCATAGACAAATGAGGACTTTATCTCCTTAAAACAAGTAAAATAATCAGCTGACATGACATTCTCTGTCACATATGTATATCTCATTGATTATGAATGACTAATAATTACATATGAACCATGATGATGTGACATGCAAAAGGGTAAATAAAATTGCTGTACTTACTGTGTTTCTAACCACCATGTGAGGCAATGCATGATGTCTACAAAGGTCTAAGCTAACTTCCATACCAGAATTCCCACACCCCACCACCAAAACCCTCTGGTTTTGGTACTCAGAGCCAGACCTATACCTACTAGTATGCACCACTTCTCCTTCAAACCTTTCAATCCCCTGAATTTCAGGTACAAAAGGCTCGGCATTTTCGCCCGTGGCGACGATGATCCACCTTGAAACATAAACACAATCTTGAGTTTGAACTCTCCATAGTCCAGCACCATGATCAAACTCTGCATTCTCCACCACTTGATTGAACTTAGGCTCAATTGAGAAGTTCTTGGCATATGACTCCATGTATAAAATGAACTGCTTTTTGGTGGGATATTTGGGGAAAATTTCAGGGAATTTGAGGAATGGAAGCTCACAAAACTGCTTTGGAAGATGAAGTTGGAGACGATCATAAGTTCTTTGTTGCCACAAAGAAGCAATGCAATCGTTTCTTTCAAGAATAAGTGAAGGGATACCATTTTCTTTAAGGCATGCTGAAACTGCTAGGCCAGATGGTCCTGCACCTACAATTATAGGTCCATGAACCCAAAAACAACTGGGATCATCATTTCTATCTTTTTTGATAGAACCCATTGTGAAAGAAAAGTTGCTTAAGCAAAGCTGAAGTGGAAAAAACTTTCTTCTTCTAGTTTAGAAGCTGGATGTTTTCTGAACCTCCCCTGCTTTTTGAATGCTGAAAAGATCTGTTTTTGTCCTGTTTTTCACCTGCGCAAACGTCTGATGCATTGAGTAGGAAGTTAAAGAACAAACAACAGCGCAGTTGAGGAGAATGCTAGTACTGGGTAGGGAGGGGCGGGTAAAGGGTCAATGTAGAAGGGTGAATTTGAAGAGTGTATTAAGTATGGGCATCTTGAATAGAGTGAGAGAAACTGAGAGTTTTTATGAGAAATGAGAGGTGGTGCAGGGCTAAAAACTTGAGTTAAAGGAGAGTTTTAAATATATAGACGGAGGCGTGAAGATTAAGTAAAATTAATTTTCCACTGATGTTTCTTTCTTTCTTTAGCGAATGCAGTTGTCTCTCTCTCTCTCTCTTTTTTTTTTTTGGATCTTCTAAGTTAAGAGTATATGAATTTCGAACAATATTCTAAAGAGGAAGTATACGAGGATGATCACCTTTTTTTTGATCAATACCTTAGTTGTTGGATAATTGTTAGAGTACAATGTTTTGTAAATTTTTATTTTATTATATATAGATATATTTACAAGCTCAAATACTGCTAAAACAAATTTATGATAAATTTTGAAAGTCCTAGTTGGATTATGTTATTGTTTTCCTTTCTACTTTATGTTTTATTTTCTGCATATAAATAAAAAGCCCCTCTGTGAATGTTTGAAAAATATTATGAGATACAAGAATTGTGTTTTGATATTTGATCAAATAGATTCTGTATCAATATCAAGAACGGGTATTGTGTTATCGAATCCCCCTAAAAAATTTGCGAGTTTGTGCATAGGGTTTTTTTCAAAAAGATTTTAGGATTACGCTAATTCAACAACTTTCAAGTTTTTAGCTCAACAACCAGACAGAAACTGTGCACATTCAAGGATTTCGAGAAGTTCTTAATCAACGTTCAAGAAAAATTTATCATCGAACTAAGAAAAAGATTGTTTCATACGCGTTTAAATCACACATCAAGATCAATCTCCAAACTTGATTTTCATTTTCAGATTTCGCTTTTAGAAGATTAGAACGTGCACCAACTTGTTTCTAACCTAATTTTGTTTCTATCCTTCGTTTACCCATGATATTGCCTAGTTAAAATGTTCAACTGGAACATAGATCAGAAGGGTTAATGATTCAAACTAAATCAAACATTTTCATGTTGTATATAGTAAAGTAGGTTTCTTCGAACTTGGCTTGAAATATGTCGAGCATCAATACAACAACAACACATACTCAGTATATCTCAACACCAACAAAAGTTATCGTTAGGGTCTAGGGAGGATGAGGGGCATACAAACAATACCTCCATCCCAAAGGATAGTGAGTTTGCTTCCACTGAGACCCCGGATTATATTTGTACCTGCAGATATGAAACAATAATATGGTTATGGTGCTAATGTGTTAGTGAAGGAATTTAGTAAAATATAAATAGATGTCGAGCATGAATAAAGATGTCGAGCATGTATAATATAGCACAATACCATATCGAGTTTGTCTTAGATGTATATATGCAAAAATACAAAAATCTATCATTAGTCAGTTTAATAAAATAAAGACGCTTGAAAATTACTTCCATTTACATTTAATTTCTAAAAGAATTTGCACCTATAAAAACGCTTGAAAATGGAAAAATAGCTAATCTCGCGAAGGAACACTTTGTCGCGCACCTGCTGAAGTATTTCATTACTTTAATTTACGAACAAAGGAATTAGCATCAAGCTGATCTTCATATGTGTACTACGTATTCTAAAATCATTCTTGTAGGTGGGATTATATCTATTCAAAACCTTAAGACAATGGGTGTTGGTATTTTATTCTCATATAATATTTTATCTCAAAGTACCCGATGTGAGACAATATTCTCACACCCGCACTCACGTGACAACATGGCTTGACACGCACGCGCCTTAGAACCCGTCATCAATCACAAACCACAAGCCAGTAATCTACATCTGGACTTAGGTGAGGGGAGCCAGTAAATGACCAACCATAGATCAGGCAATGTGTGAGCACACATTTTAAACTGGTTCTGATACCATGTTGAAATTTAGGTTTGCATGAGGTGGGGTCCATATCCAATCAAAATCTTAAGGCAATGGGTGGTGGTACCTCATCCTCATATAATCTTTTATCTTAAAATGTTCGATGTGTGACAATATTCTCAACATAGTAATGTTTTGCATCTATTTACAAGTATATTTATGTGCATTGCAATCCACTTGCACGTGCATGTCTCTAACATGTATATACATATATACATATATACATACGTTTCATCTCATAATATAAGTCATTGTTAATTAGATTTTGCTTCTGAAATTAACCATTATTAGTAAGTTGTTAATTTTAAAAGCTATAGATTAACAAGAACAATTTCACAAGAACACACATCTTCTTTTACTCTTTAAAAGAACTGTGTTTTTACTATTTTTCGTCCTTCCAACACTCCTTTTTGCAACAAAATAAGTTCATGAATGAAATCCTAAAATAGTTAAATGAATTTTTAAAATGAGACGGAAAGAGTATTTATATATATAACACACATACATATACAGATACCCGCCTGTATGTATATGTATTTATATTGCACACATATAGATGAAATTATCTTTTGTGAAGTGTTCGAACCGTTGGATGCTCAACGTCAACGTCATGTTTGACTTTTTACCAGAAAATTACATGTTTCTTCCTTAAATGAGTGTGATTTGCTCCTTTAACGCGGGTAACACAAAGAATGTATGTGGCTTATCTATAGGGTAGAAATATTTTATTTTCAAGACAATCGAACTGAGAAAAGTCGGTATCTTTGTTGTATTATCTATTGGGTAGAGAAATAAATGCCCATGTATCTATGTAGAAGATTTGGAGGATTGCATCTTGTCTCATAGATTGTGATTTGTATTGGATGTGTATTTCTATGCATCAAAACATAGCCCCCCATAGATAATTATAGACTTTGACTTGATGTGTTTTTTCATAAATTAAGCATACCCGAATAAATTGGACGGCCAAATTTGGCCACTTTCTCAGTTTCGGTTACCTATTTTGGCCATAAACACGTCTATTTGATTTTTTTTTCCTCGACAACAATTAAACATTTTAAACTCTTCAAAAATGTTGATAACATGTATTGAAACAACTGGTAATGTGATTGTTTTTAACTTTGAGGTTACGGATGTGAGCCGTAAAAAGAGCCTCTTATACAAAGTGTAGAGTAAACCCGAAGAGATAGCTGATTTGGTATGATTTTTTTCCCCTTTCAAAGTTTTAGTTGTTTAATATCAATAAATAATAAATGCACGACAAGAATGATATGAATCAAAAGTCTGAAGTTTTAGTTATGGAGACCAAGCGTTATATGACCGAAAATTTTACCAGAAAAATGAAAAAAAAAAAAGCAAGACATAGTACAAGACCAAACCGACTAAGATGATAAACTTCCCTAAATTACGCAAACACAAAATGCACAGAATATGACAATATATAAACCAGATATAATTGACACAAATACTAGATACTTATATAAGTTTAACAAAACAACAACATTACCCTATTGGCTTAGAGACTTCCGTCTATGGCGGGGTACGGAAGAATCGGACGTACGCAACCATACCCATACAAAGGTTGTTTCCCAATGACCTACAATGATATGTCAAACTATATCGATCAACTGCTATTTCATAAAATAAAAATTGCAGTCAATTTAGTGAGTCATTTTGATTTATTTCACCATATTCTAAAGTCAAAGAAGAGTATGTCATTGAGTCCATTAGAAATAGAAACATATAATAATAATAATAATAATAATAATAATAATAATAATAATAATAATAATAATAATAATAATAATAATAATAATAATAATAATAATAATAATAATAATAATAATAATAATAATAATAATGATGATGATGATGATGATGATGATGATGATGATGCCCCATCTTTTCCTACATCCATATAGTTTGGTACTTTTAGATATTAAATGATCAAGTATTATTACTAGCCAGTGAAACTTCTTGTTCAACGGCGTTGAAATTATCCTTCATAACAACCCCAAATTCATTTTGTCTGTCCTTCAAATTCTTGTACAACCAGTGTAATACGACGCACAAGGATTTTTTTTTTTTTTGGATTAATTTCTAAACTTGAGTATCAACTGAGTCCTGAAAACACGCACATGAATTTCTTACGATTATGTAAGGATTCCCCAAACATGATCGTTGACTTCACATTCCTTTCGAAAAAAGGTATGAAGTTTCATCGGCATATATTTTGTTGTTGTGTTATGATTATGAGTGTTCCTTCTTTTCCTTATTTAGCATGTGAAGATGAATACAGTGTAAGTTCAACTTAATACTCAAATAAGGATTCTTCCTTGGTCGGTGAGAAAGAGGTGCTATCTTTCCTTTGACACAAAAATTTGTGACTTTTCTATATATATCATACATATTTTCACACACACACAGAGGTGTGTGTATATATATTTATTTATATTTATAACATACGGTTTAAACCAAAAGTAAGCGCGGCACATGGACTTATTTATTTTTAGAATGAAAAGCTTTGCATGAAATGATGTTTGCATTGCATTAGATTTTGCTCATAATATATTGGATACGTTACTTATCATGTGCTAAACTAAGTAAGATAAAGAGAAATCAACCTTGATATGGAATTGAGATTTATTAAATAGGAAACACTTATATTTGCACGGTATATTCGTGTCAAAATTTTCATGGATATAGCTACATCATTATTCACACATCTCCAACAATTGGCCCATCCTTTGTTAACCCTATCAGATTCAATCTTCCAAACCCAACCATCAAAAATTTAATAAAATAAAAAGAAATCACAATTGCCAGGGTAGTAAGGAAAAAGGACATTTCATTGCTATTCAAACCCCAATCAACTATAAGCAGAAATCACGTTTAGCACCATTGGTTTAAACCAATATTCAGTCTTATTTTATTCTCTCTTATCTTTTCATTATTTGATGAACACCCTTGAAACTTTTTGTACACTAATTAAAATGCTAAATATAGTCGATTGTCGGTAGTTGAAACAATCGAAAGAATATTTTGTAAAAAAAAAAATTAAAATGTTACTTCATGGATATACGTGAAACAATAGTTTTTCAAAATTCTTACAAAATGTACCTCTTGATCCCAAAATATAAGTATACCTTCACTCTACATGAGGTTAAAAAAATCAAAATAAACTTATATTTTGAAATGGAATGAGTTAATAACATTTGACATTTCTCTTACATGTAAACTCGACTAAGGGCTTAAAATAAAGCCCATTCACAGGCCCAGTACGCCTAGAACACGATTAATAGGCCCAATGAATGCACAGCGAAAATATAGAGATATCGACCATGGTGACACATAACTAACAAAATAAGTCTTATACGGTTGAGCTACAATTATTAAAGAATTAAAAAAATGAATATGCATATCCAATAAACAGATTGGAAAAATCGATTAATTTAAGGACTTTTCTGCGTTTCTCCTACAACATACAGAGAAAGAAAAAAAAATAAACCTGAAAGTCGTATTCAAAGGTCCCGCTCAAAGATATTTCGCCAGAGTTATTCTTCCAAAAATATTTTGGTTGCATTATTGTACTGCATGTACTGCAAATACCATCCTTGTACTGCAAACGATCAAACTTCCACAATATCATTTTGGAGTCACAATTTCCAACTTTAATTGGTTACTACTGGGCAAAGTTTAACCAAAGGAAACACGTCTAACATAAATACAACAATATTACTACTACCTATAATGAAACACACAGAGGTGTTTCTCGATGACCTATAATAAAAATTGCGTCAAGTAGTGTCGATCAACTGATACTTCACAATATAATAAACACAGCCAATTTAATGAGTCATTTTGTTTTTTTTCCATCATATTCAAAATTCAATAAAGGGTGTGTCCTTAACGCAATTAGAAATGGAAACAAGCTGAACTTTACGTTTTTATTAATCCAATCTAATAGAGATGTCATGTACATCAAATAATTCCAACATACTTTCATATACAAATGAAGGACGAAGATTTTGAGACACATGAAAAGTGTTGTGATTTTACAGGGAAAAACATGGTTTAGAATGAGATGCAACTGTAACGGTAACTTGAGGAGTTCCGTGATCTCCAAGTAAATCAACGGACTGCCATCTCCGACGAGCCGACGGCCTCGGCAAGTCCTCAGGGACTATAGTCTCTAGTGAGTTGAGACGCCATGGAGTGCAATATCTTTTGTCACTCCATCTTTCAATCTTAGCCTTTGATTTTGAGTCTACACGCCTTTCCCGTTGATGTTGCATGTCCAAAGCAACAGCAACTGTTTGATCACTAATTGCAAAACCAATCGTCTCGATTCCAAGGATTATACTACAGGCCATCCCTAACGCAAATTGTTTTCTCCATGATCTTTCCGCTTGTGCCCTGAGTAAAATAAGAAGGTTATATAATAACAATAGCCACACATAAATTTTGTAAAATTGGGTATCACTTATAAAACTCTACTATGAAAAAATTGTAGTAATACATACCATTTGCTCATGAAAAACTTCGCGAAATTAAAAATTATATACGTCAGGTTATGTTACATGTCATAACAAGAAATATATTGAACCGTTTCGACATGGGGTCAAAGGTAAAAAAAACCAGCCAAAGACTGGAAACATGGAGCAGAAATTGACTTACCAGCTCAGTTGAGATGTGTTGGGAGGGGAAGGTCTTGTGACAGAAGTAGGAAGAGGGTGCAAATGGTTTAGGCAGCTACTAGGAGAGAAGGCCATTTCTTTTCTCCTTTTCTGGCGGATTAATTTCTTCTTTAGTAGCTCCTTGGTCAATGATTTCTGGGAGACAAAGCGAAAAGTATTTTATATATATATATATATATATATATATATATATATATATATATATATATATATATATAACTTGTAGAAGTTGGGCACAAAGTGAATAAGAAAAGTAGGTGGTCAGATTTGGGTTAACAAGCAACAAGGACCCCGACGGCTGCCATGTTTTGGTGAGTAATTTGGACAGTCGGACCCGTCTCTTCTGAATTCTAAAATACTTTTTTTGGTTCGCCGTGTTTGTAATTACATTGAATTCCATAATCTAACATGCTATTTCTTGCTTCAAAAAAAAAATGCTATTTCTCTATTACTAACTTGACGGGTTAAAGTAATAAGCATTATTTTAATTTAATATTAATATCAAATTTTGATACCAAATATTTCAGTAAAACAAGATTTATGTTGAAATAGTATGTTAGAATAACACATTCTATATAAATTCCAATACTATTTTTCGCGTGCTACAGACGCGTGTTGACTAGGCCATATATGTGCATTTAGACTCGGACGTGGAGTGTTCAACTATTTCTTGCATTATTGAAACAATGACTCATTCAGAAATTTTCCTCTAAATTTTAACAAATTTCTTCTTTTATTATTAAATACATGGATTTGATTTAATAATACACAAAGGTATCTCTATCCTATATAAATTATTATTGAAACAATAACTTCGCGATCCAGCCTCTACCCCAACCCCGCGTGAACGTAAGAGCCTAGTACACCCCGAACGCCTTCAGAATGAGTGGCTACTCATATTACACCCAAAGGAAGACAAAATTGACAAGACAGACAGACCTCCAACAAGTTGTTCCATAATTTTGATGAACATGGAGTTCCTTCCAATTATATTTAGCAGTCAAATCAGATACATTACAGCTGAGTCCTGAGATAGCACTAGAATATCCACATTTGGGAAGTTACAAGGCTACAAGAGGGATATCCTGTTTCTTGAGATGTACCTAACTGTATTAACAAAGGCTTCCTGTTAACATTTACTATTCACCTTTTCTGGAAGTTAAATTTCTTGATTGCGAAAGCAAAAATGAAACCAAACAAGACAGCAATTCCAGCTACTATGAGAGCTACATATCCCACAGAATCATGATGAAATCCGAAGTAACCCCTTATGAAATGTTCCACTGTTTGATGTGTGTCAAGCTCATCTTTGAGATCACCAAATTGTGAAGACACCAATCCGTTAAGGGTCCAGGCCACGGGACAGATGTAATAGAACCATCTCCACCAAATTGGGATCCTCTGCAATCAGCCAAGAATAACATGACGGCCAGACGTACGCATTTTCTTGTTCACATTAGTTGATTTGGAAGAAAATACTTACAGTTTTAGGGATGATGAATCCTGAGAATAGATTCCATAATGCATAAAATGCGGACGAAACTACAGAAGAAATGCTGTAGTTTGGTGATACTGCCACGGACGCCATCCCATAATACGTGTAGTATAGCAAGGTAAAATACATGAAGAACAGGTACCAAAAGAACTTGGAAGCTTCCCATTCAAATCCAATCATGGCATACACTATAACTCCATAAATGCTAGATTGAACCAAAATGTAAGGCAGCTCGATTACCATCTGAACACAGAGTAAATTTTGATGGAAGGCAACAGAATGAGAAGGAAACCCAAGAATGTAATAAAAATCAGAATGGTTAGAATAAAAGTCTTAAAAAATTGAACTTTGGATCAATAGAGAACCCATAGAAAAGTAACTACCTGCGAAAAAGCATAGGGCAAAGCAGAATACATCCCGGCTGCTCTTTCCCTATAAGACACTGTTCTCTCCACTGCAACAATAGGTTGAACCGATGTTGCATTCTGTATACCCATAAATAGGACTGCTGCATACATGGAACCCATTGCATTGAAAAGATCTTGCTTACGCGTCCTGAAAAGCGTATCCAGAAATAGTTTAGGTTCAGGTACTGTTATAGGCCTAGTAATACCTTATTTCATGATATACTTCTGCACTGGTTTTACATTTTTCGTGTGCAGACAGAGTGAAATGAGGGCCGATAGAAGTACGAGTCCGACAAAGTAACACACTGAATTGGGAAATACAAGACATTCTTCCTTTTGGTTCTCCCGAAAATTTACCTTTTACGGCCAAGATCCCAGAAGATTGTTCCGAACATAAGAGCAACAAATGTTGTATACAACTGCCTGACTGCTGTGTATCTAGGATTTCGCCAATAAGACCAATGCTGCTTCCAGAGGCAAGCTTGGAACTGGATAAAAAAAGGCTGTGAATACCGAGTAGGAAAGTGCAGTTCCTTGGAACCTGGAGCAGGTTTGCTAAGCTCCTGTATTAATGCTTTGTTTTGCCTGAATAAGCATACAAAATCAATCAGCATATGAACTTTGCAGTTGTGCAACTTTACAAAATCAGGTTACAAGTGCTAATGCTTAATGTTCTGTATTCTTCATCAGTAAAATTACTGTAAGGAGACAAAATATTATTAGACTACCAGCTGTAAACAAAAACTTTGACTTTCTACCCACACTGGGCATGTTATAAGATTGATTTGTCTTCAAAGCTAGAGATGGTCAATTGGAAGCTTTGTGAACTAACCTATACAACTCGGAACCCTTGTAATGTTGTGAAAAATCTATGCCAAGTGCTGCCTCATGAGCAACAGACGTCACTTCCAACATCCAAGTTGCAGGGTTATATCCATCTGGAATATTAGCTACTCCGCGAATACTCTAGATCAATATAAACCACAAAGGTAAGCAAGCATTTGGCAAAAGAATGCACTTATGGCATTTAATTAGGTTTCTTACCTCAAAATATCTGATGAGCTCACAAGAATGGCGTCCTAATGGACCAATATAAATTTCTTCTCCTCCCCGTTTTAGGAGTACCAACTGCAGGAAGGTGTATTCATACTTCAGTTGCATTACACTTCACAACAAGAAACAAATATCCAAAAGGAAATTTTGATTCTATTACCTCGTCAAAGGATTCGAAGATATCAATGCTTGGCTGGTGGATTGTGCACACAACAGTGCGGCCTGTGTTAACTGTGTTTCTCACTGCCCTCATCACTATTGCAGCTGCCCTAGCATCAAGCCCTGATGTTGGCTCATCCATGAATATAATCGATGGATTGGCGACAAGCTCAACTGCAATAGTCAGCCTCTTCCTTTGCTCAGTTGAAAGGCCATTTACCCCTGGCAATCCAACTATTGCATCCCTTAGGGGAGTCAACTCAACAAGTTCCATAACTTCTTCAACAAACAACTGCAGTTTGTTCATTGCTTAATTTTAAATATTAAAGAAAATACTTAGCATACTTCTAAGACATAACTTGAGATTACCTGTCTGGCTTCTTTATCAACTTCTCGAGGTAATCGAAGCCATGCAGAGTACTGCAATGACTCAAACACTGTAACATGAGGAGAGTGTATGTCAAATTGTTCACAGTATCCTGCTATACGTGCAAATGTCTTTTGCCTTTTAGGGTAGCCTGATATAGTGATTGTTCCTTCAATGTATCCACCAGTTTTTCTACCAGCTAAGACGTCCATTAGAGTAGTCTTTCCAGCCCCACTAACACCCATTAATGCTGTTAAAACTCCTGGCCTGAAAGCACCACTGACACCTTTCAACAGTTCGAGTCTATCCTGTTTAATCCCCTGGACTTTCATCTCCTGCAAGTATTTAGATAAAAGAACATACGTAAATTACATTTCAAAATATTTCTGGAATTACTAACACGACCACTCATCATTACATTGGATGATCATAGATGACTTCCAAAGAGCAGCAACAGATTTCAACAGTTCCACACTTCAAAACAATTATTCTGAATAGAGTATACTTCGCATGCTCGAGAAACACGCAGTAGTTATACATTATACTACTTCAAGAAGTACTAAAAATAGTGCGGTTAAATTTGAAACTCCAGAAAGAAATTTTGCCTGTGGCATATCTACTGCATATCTCAAGTCCTCAAAAGTCATAGAAAGAGGTTCAAAGGGTAGCACCATTCCTTTCTTCCTGTTTGCATCTGCTAGATCGACGCCAGCAGCAATATCAGTTTCTGCATGGTTTTCCACATGACTACAAGAAGAACAACTGGATTTTACTCATACTTGATAGCATACCAGAAGTTTTCTTTTTCGGGGATGTTTCAGATAGTTCTGCTGATTTCGGCACTTCATTATCAGCTGAATTTTCATCAGCTATAACTGTCTGATGTTTTTTGAATGCTGCAGTAAGTTATTCAGAACAGATAAATGTCAGTTCTGATGGAGAAATTGTAAGAAAGAGTGAAGAATGGAAAGGATTATACTGCATACTTACGTTTAAGGTAAGTCAGAGACAAGGTGAAGAGAAAATTGAATAGAAACATGTATCCAGTCATAACCCCTACAGCTATCCAGTACCAGCGTGCCTCTGGAAAAACGGCACGAGACTTGAGCACTGTCACTCCTAGTGATTCATTGGAGCCAGCGGGAACCTGCACAGCAGTTATTTTCCATACATTCGGTCAGACATCAATATATTACATTCAAGTTAAAACTCCTATGCTGTTTTTTTTTTTTTTTCCTTCTTAAATATACAAGCCTATAAAGGGTTATTACATGGCTCCAACTCTTCCCAAGAAACTCATTCACTGCTATACCATTTTGTCCATACATCAAAGGTGATATCCAGTAACCCCATATCCACCAAGGCTTGATATTATCTGGCACATAAAGAGCACATTCAGGCTCACGTCTATGCAGGAAATGTTGCATGAAGGATGAAAATTTCTTCACATGTTTTACCTCTTGACAAAACAAAACCTCCGAGTACTATAATTGCAAGTATAGCAAATGATCCAAATGTACTTGCAACAACTATGTCTCGTCCTA
This sequence comes from Eustoma russellianum, assembly GCA_036186865.1. Taxonomy (NCBI): domain Eukaryota; kingdom Viridiplantae; phylum Streptophyta; class Magnoliopsida; order Gentianales; family Gentianaceae; genus Eustoma; species Eustoma russellianum. The sequence goes on from AP025052.1 coordinate 2,146,153, forward strand.
ATCCGGCCATAAAGCGGAAAAGTCCCAAAGCCATCTGATGCATGAGAGCAAAAAGAAACATTTGTTTGAAGAACCTGCCAAAATGACCAAACGCATCACTTGGACCTTCTTTATCAGCTTGGTAACGTCATGGTACTGGGCCGTTTAACTACCAAAACTAATAGATTATTTAAGACATTGATTATGCATTTCCGGCTTATGTTGTTACTGTAATTTCCATAAAAGCACATGGAAATTTATCATTGGACAATCATTTTACATCTGATAGTCATGAATAAACATAAAAAGACCACATACAGAAAATTGTCATTGTCAATCCGATGAGAAAATCGAAGAAAAAGAACACATTTCAGTGGAAGAGAGAATTGAACCATTTACCTCCCAGCATCAGGATCAAACCCCACAACATAATAAGTCAAGCATACCCAGACAATGATTTGAATAAGTGTAACGGGGATCTTGAGGATCCATGCGGGAATTGAATATGCCCAGGCAGGGTAAAATAGAATGTCGCGTTGCTTGTAGAAGATAGGAAGTTTCGAAACAGTGAGGGAAAGCTCTGTTAATCCGTTGAACATAATTGCAACAGTACTAAAATATAGAGCGCCCATGTAAATTCCACCATCTATTACGTTGTCTTTGTGCATCTTAATTCGTAGAAACAACGTCATGACTACAAATGCCATCAAGTACAGCTGAAATGCAAAAGATAAATATTAGCATTTCCTTCTTATTCACTTCCCACAAAAGAAAAAAAAAAGGTAAGGCCAGAAAGAAAGATTGTGCAATCCACATTGGGGGAGAATCAAAAGGCAAGTTCCTATTGCTGTACCCAAGAGCAGTTCTCCATTCTACTGACCTGTGCCATCTTGAAGAGGTGGACAAAAGCATTCCTCTTCATAAGTAAATATTCTCTTGCCATGCAAGCTTTCAGAAGCTCCATCTTGTTAACTCCATAAGTCTCAGTTGTCAAAGCTGCAGGGTGTCCTTTGGACTTATCAAAAGGAACTGCAAGATCATCATGTAGTTTTCTTCCAACATGGAATGACTGAAATGCTTCTGAAAACTCCCCGACAGTAATGAACTTATAAGGTTTATCCTTGTTGGACCAGTACTGTTCTTGATCTTTTTTCGAAGTTACCTACAATTTCAACCAAGAGGAAAAGTGAATTACACGATTGGAACTTCTTAGAAGATGGATATGAGGAAAAGCATGTAAAATAAAAATAAAAAATAAAAAATAAAATCAGAAACTACCTCTTGCAGGAAATCAGCCACTCCTTTCCTTTCTGGGCACTTGAATCCCATGCATTCAAAGAACTCAAGTACATTTTCACGGGGCCCTTGATAGACAACTTGACCATCCGATAAAAGGATAATGTCATCAAATAAGTTGTAAGTTTCTGGTGGAGGCTGCAGAAGTGAGATCACAGCAGTTGCGCCCAAGATGTGGATGGATTGCTTCAGAGCATTCACAATCTGAAAAGTTGTTGAACTGTCCAAGCCAGTAGATATTTCGTCCATAAATAATGCTCTGGATGGACCAACTAGCATCTCCCCTGCATCGTACATTAGTGATAAGAACCTATAAAGTAGATATTTTATGATTTTGGTCAGTTCTTTCTAGTATCATCTCAACCCTCTCAGGCCCACTTTCAAAATACTCCTGTGCATGTTATGCGATGCCAGAAATGAGAGAATCACTCGAAGGGATTATTTGACATGCGAAAAAAAAAAATCATATTGTAACTTCTGCTGGTTTTCAGGTGGTAGATGCAGCAAAAAAGGAAAAATCTGCAAGGATAGACTTGTATCTAGTTTTAAATCACATAGTCTGTAACTTCCGCATTCACCTGTTGTCACACGCTTCTTCTGCCCTCCTGAAATCCCACGGATCAGGTCATCCCCAACCAGGGTATCAGCACAGACATCAAGTCCCAGAATCTGCATGCAAAAAGGAGTCTTCACGGTTGCAGTCCATGTAAAACAGTGCAACTAAAACATCAGAAATCAGGCTATAACCTTGAGAACATATTCTGTAGCAACATTTGTCTCTTGCCCTTTAATGGCCAGTGACTGCAAAGTCAAAGGAACCACATTAGGCAACATATATTAAAGGTAAGATATGGAGAGCTTCCATTCATGACTAATACCCTCACCTTCATGTAAATATCAAGATCAGGGTCTGGTTTAATATTTCCTTCTTTCTCTCTTCTCAACAATTCCGTGAGTAATTCTGCAAGTTTTGCAAATGCAAGAAGAGAATTACAAAAGAGACTTTTTCATAGCTTTGACAAGTTTGTCAGATGTTGCAAATATGCAAGAACTAAACGAACCATAACGCGTTCCAACTCCTTGACATCTTGCTGAAAATGCTATTGTTTCTCTCACTGTCATTTCCCCAATGTGAAGATCATGCTGGCTAATGTACGCAGATGATCTTTGAGGTACAAAATCATCCATTTCACGGCCATTATATGTCACAGACCCGGTAAGCTACGATCATGTTAAAAAGCACTTCAGACATAAACATGAACAGAAAAGTTCACCACATATTGGCAAAAGAATGTAACTCCATTCCCTTACTTTCAATTCAGAATCAAGTTTGCCTGCCAAAGCCAACAGCAACGTTGTCTTCCCAGAACTGGGAGGGCCTAAAAGTAGTGTTAATCTAACAAACAAGGCCATACATATATATACATTAGATGGAAAGCGCAAGTGATTATCTTCAATCATTGCACCACATACAGTCACATTCTCACCTTCCAGGCCTGATGATTCCACTCACATTGCATAGAATTTGAATGGGTCTTTTTTGATTTGGGAGAATATGAAGAGAACTTAATAAACCCTTCAAATGATCAAAGAGATGCAATGTCAAAAATATTTTCGAAAAGCAAGTGTTTACAAATTTGTGTATTCACTTGTAGTATTTTATTCATTTTGATTACCTCTACAATGTTACTATAAAAATTAAAAACAGTAGGCAAAGCTCTGCTGCCAACATAAGCTTCTGCTCCAACATTCAAATTCTGAAACCTGACCTCAATTGTTGGAAGAGAAACGCCAACTCTATACAGAAATCAAAACCCACAAAATCAAACTCAATTCGAGGAAAACCCAGAACAAGAAAAGTTCACAGAACCATACAAAGTTAAATACATGGTTACTTGATGGAAAAAATTACCTGTCAATTCTATCTCTGAGCTTTAAAAGAAACCTCTCGTTATCTACCTCAGCTGTTTTAACAAGCTTCTCTACTATATTCTTTTTCTCTTTAGGCCCAAGCTTTTTTACATCAACCTCTGTATGTTTTCCCTCCTCTTCTTCTAAAATAGCAACTTTAATTCTCTTAAAAGTTGGAAGCCTTTCTATGGCAGCCCATTGTAATGCTTCATCCTCATCTTCTTCTCTTGAAGACCTTGAGAACATTTCCATCCCTTGATTCCTCCATATGCTTGAATTGCTTAGCCTATAGCTGCCAAGCCTGTATAAATCACCAGAATCTTCCATTGAATTTGAAGACTGCAAAAATTCACACCAGAGCTCAGAATTCTATACCCAGAAAATAAGATTAAAATAATGCAGCTTCTAAGTTTTACTTTGGTAATGAAAAAGGAGGGCTGCGCTTGAGAGAATGGGATAAAAATCGATTCTTTAATAAAATCAAACGAAACTATTTGACATCAAGAATCTGAGTTCCAAGATATTTTTTTGATGCTTTTGGTGTGGTGTGAAATCATCTCACGAGCCCAGAAATAAAAAAGGTTGATGTAGACTTATCTATCAGGGCACGCGGCAAAGTATTTCTGATCGAATAAATCACAAATGCTGTGTGCAGTGAATCTATACGTTTTGCATGCAGATTTAATGCGTACAGACTCTTCGTCTGATGATTGAATTATATCATCTTTTTCTTATAACTTTATTTGTTGAACTCTATAACCACGAAATAATTTTATAATCTTATGATGAATTATACAACAAATCTTTTTCCGTTTTCAAAAAAGATGCAAACCTGATAATTACAGTCCAAGTCAATTTCTAAGAAACAGGGGATATTGATGTAGTAAATCTAAAATTTTTTGACTCTACACCATCGTTCAGTTGGTATTCGGGTTAAAATTGGTTTAAAGATACATAGTTCGATTCTAGTGACACCCGGGTGTTTCCCCGCTGCTGGACCAAAGACCTAGTTTACAGTGAATCGTTTATGTGGATCTTTGTGTAAGACCTCACCAACCTAAAAAACCGTTGAGTTTTCGATTTACATCCTCTACGATGCTCTTAGCGTTGAGAAGTTACGAGCCCCAAATACAAGAGTAAATCTAAAATTTTTGGCTAATATAACGATACATCTTTTGTTTATTAATAAGACTCTACACCACAGCACCGGGCCCTCCTCCTTGGGAATTTTCGTCTTGCCGCTAGATTACCACCATGATTATGGGAATGTGACGGTGACAGTCGCGTTACAGTTTTCTACGTCATGTTGACACCATGCGATCATCATAAATGAACCATTACATGTGACCAACTTTTCTGGTTTCTTGTTTGGCTTTAGAAAAAGTAAAGGAAAAAAAATGGTAATGAACTATTACATGCATGGTGGCGAATGATATGAGCCTGGCGGCCGGCGGAGACTTTGGACAGCTTTCCTTTTATTAAATATGGCGGAGGATCGCCGGAGAAGGAGATAAACCGTTTACTGGAGGAATAGTTGTTAAGAAATCAAAACTCATGAATTAATAAATTAATGGTAAGAAACAAGAGGAATATCCTTGTTTTTCTCTGAAAATATTGATGGGGTCAAAGGATGTCCATTATTTTCGGACATCATTAAGTTTTTTCTTTTTTCTGGAAGACACATAATTAAGTTTTGGTGCGCTATATTTGTTCCTTCCATTTTTGTTACTGAGTGGTTCACAAATTGGAGATGAGATTATCTCACCCATTTTATTCTCATCCCATGCGTCACCACGCAACACGTGACATCATGAGTGGGTGGTGAGACTAGATGAAGGTGACTCGCATCTAGTCTCACCACTCACCTATACTGCCATGTGTCGCACAATGACGTTTGGGTTGAAGGTTTTGGGGTGAGGGAATCCCCAAAAACTGCTGGGTGCTTGGCATTTTAATAGGATGATAATTTAAGGGATACTTAATAAAATATCGTGAAATAGCAGTTGATCGATACAGTTTAACGCAATTTTCATTATGCATCATCGAGAAACAACTACTGCGTGTTTCTAACACATGAATATGATTACGTACATCCGACCCTTCCATACCCTGTCATAGGCGGGAGCCTCTAAAACAATAGATAATGTTGTTGTTGTTAATAAAAGTTTGTAAGTTTCATAATTAAGTATTTCTAGAAGACTATTAATTTGCTAGGTACTAAATTAAGTAAATTATACAACAACGTTATCCTTTCTTCTACATGTAGGGTGGATTACTAGACATTTGTCTTGTTGACTAACTAGTCGAGGTTACTTAAATAAATTAGTCCTTTTTCCGTATTAACTTCTCAAAAAGTTCCCTTTTTAATGGAGTTGAACACAATTTTCCTTAAGTTTGTAATATGATGGAATAAAGCAATATGACTCACTAAATTAACAGCACTTCTTATATTGTGAAATAGCAGTTGATCTACACAGCTTGACGCATCATTATGGATCACCAGGAGACAACTTCTATGTGTTTTTAACACATGAATATGATTGCATACATCCAACTCCTCTAAATCAATGAGGCAAAGTTGTTATTGTATTAACTTCTCAAAAACGTTAAACCATGAGTTTCCTTAAAAAGAAGAAAAAGAAAACAGGTGCTAACTTATATCTTAATGTTGATTTCATTTTATTAATTCTCTTGGCCTAAAATATGACTAATGTCAATATTAATCTTTTGGTCACATAAATCTTATATGAAATGAATTACATATTAAATGTCTCTTTTATTCTTCTCCATGACTGTCCCCTTTCTCACCTTCTTTTCCCTCTCCATTTGAAACACGACTTTTTGGTCCATTTTCTTACCTTCATAACTTATGGCACATAATCTTATTAGTCTCAAGAGATCATCTATATTAAAGATTAAGTTGAGCACGAAGTATTATATTATATCAATAACTAATCAACAACCGTACATCATGATATCTAATCAAGCCAAAAAAATTTATAATTCAAAGTTATATAAGGAAGTGATACTGCAATTTTTGCCCTTTTTATTCATTAAGGGTATAGGTTTGGAGTTGTTTGGTTGTTAAAATTGAAGGTATGTGTTTCGAGCTTGACCACCCTCAACCCATCCAGCTGCATCCACCCACCCCCCAATGGTCAAACAAGCCGATCAAAGCCCCCTGCCGGTCAACGCCGTCGGCCACAGCCGGTCCGCCGCCGTCCGTCAGTCACTATTTCGGTCGGTCAAAATTTTCCGGCCAATTTCTCGGTCGGCCACCTTCGATGCTCATTTCAATTTCGATACGTTCCAAACACTATCAATGGCAATCATACTCATTTCCATTTCAATACCAAACAAATATGGCTTTTACGCTCAAACTCATATACTGTCAAACTCATACACTGTCATATCTATTCCGATTCCGATTCTGATACCCAAATACGAACCAAACGCTAAGAGAAAAGAAGGACCACGTTAGATTATGTCCCCCCCCCCCCCCCCCCAATACCACATTTAGCTTATTTACACCAGATGAGATTCGGTGTGTCCATATCGTGTGTTATCTATATGTTCCACTTCTATTAGAGTTGATGAGACATAGAAAAATCCTATACGGAAGTGATACCGCAGGTCTTGCACCTTCGTTACTAGGAGAAAAAAGGGATGTTTGTATCGAATACAACATAGGAATACATTTACCCACATGCCATCCGGTGTTAAGAAATAATTTTTTAGCCCCAACAACTTTAATAAGTCTAAGACACACAAATATCACATGACAACACGTATAGTGGATTTCAGTTATATATACACGGTTAAGATCATCTATACAAATAAATATACAAGTTAGTATGTAATTTGTTAAATTTAAAGAAACAAAGATAGGACCACCTTTTGTAAATAAGAGTGGTACACCTCAGCTTGATTTTTTTTTTTCTAATTTGATAAAAAAAAGTTGAACCCCAACCAGTAACGGTCCCTGCCACACTCAGTCCCAAAGGTAGTGTAGGGATGTAAATCAGGTACCCAACGGCCCGCAAAGGTAGTGTAGGGATGTAAATCAGGTACCCCAACGGCCCGCTGACAGGAGCTTGGTCATTTACACAGTAGTCTGCATAAGGAGCCCCCAGCACTGCAGGTAAGTCTACAAGCCAAGAATCTCCCATACTATGCAATTGATGGGAAGGGGCTTTCTTGCCTTTGACAAGAATTGACCCCCTGACCTCCCTTTCGAAAACTCCTGTCCGGAACCAGTTGGGCTATGTCCTAGGGAATTGTTTTTTCTAATTTGATAAGTTATACACAAACTTGTACACTTAGTTATACGGATGATTTTTAACATTTTGCCACAAATATCAGAAAGCTACATAGAATAGGTGGGCGAAATAAAATATATATATATATATATATATATATATATATATATATATATATATATATATAAAACTCAAAAACATAACAGATACATAACTAGGAATCCAGCTGAAGTAAACCAAAGAATTACGAATATTGTTCTCCAACAACTTAGGGTGAATTATTTCAGAAATCACAACTATCATCAACAGGTTGGTACAGCCAAAAGTGAGAAGAATGTAAAGACGAAGCATGCACGATTTGAACATATGTTTTGATATAAGATAAATTGTACCTCTATTTCCATAGAGATCCCTCGGTTGATGCATGAGATCCAATTCAAGAAAATTTATTGGAATTTCAAAAAAAAAATCGGCTCTTTTGGTATTCACCAGGCTCCAATATTTTCAAGAATAGGAGAATTAATCTTGCAAGACCAATGATGGAACTAGTAAAATGAGATTTAACCCTTGTCCAGCTGGTAGCTAAAAAAATGAGGCTTGAAAGGGAAAGAAAATGAGAGAATGAATAGCAGGAGGGAGAAGAGTAGAAGATTAAAAAAAAGGATTAAATCTTGCAATAAGAAAAGCTCCAATTAAAGGATAATTAATAATCAAATCAGTAATAAAAGATTACATTGTTTAAGGTTATTTTATCATTTACAAAGTATAACTCTAACCCATGGATAAAGGATTGCTTCATTCAACATCTGGTTAGAGAGCACGTTTTCGATTAACTGGTAAGGTCACAGATTCGAATTGTGAAAACAGCTTCTTGCACAGCACAAAATATAGGGTAAAATTGCGCACATCAGATCGCAAAACGATCCGATCCCTCCCAGAATCTTGTGTAAAAAACCCCTCTTCAAACTCTTTGTAAATACAAGAGCTTAGTACATAAAAACGTGTTTTTCATTAAACATCTGGCTGCGTTCCCTCATGCATCGTATCGGGCCATCTTTTTTTTCTTTTCTTTTTTCTGGGTATCTCAGTCATAATTTTTTGCATAAATGATCGTAAAAGGTATTTGCGTTTGAAGTAATTTTATTATACTGATGGAGCAACTAGTACACAATAAAATGATGACAAATAAACTTTATCTACATGCAAACGAAAAGTTGATGGGCCAAAACAAGGGGTTCATGAATATTATACACATTTCATTGGTCATAGATCAACTAGTCATAATTACTCCTGAATCATTTTAAAATTTGTGTCGCCGCGCCATTTAATGAGGGATATACTTGTACGTTTCATAAGTTAAAATTTACCGACTATCAAGGATCTGACAACATTAATTATATGATGGTTATTTCAAGAATCACACTTGATTTACAACACTCATTGTAGCTAGTAAAAAAATCAATCTAAACTTAGCATGAAATATAGAAATACAGCGAAATAACTAATGTCAACTTCGATATATCTATATTTTTTTTAGGGATCAATATATATTATTTTATTATGACAAAGAACAATGACGCCCAATAAACTATTAATAGGATAACATTTTGACCACTAAACTTATTTTTGTTATATTTTGACCGTTCTTCTTTTTAATATGTAACATTAAGGTTACTCCGGCAAAATTTCCAACAAGTAAGCTAGGATTGAGTATATTTTTGTCTTTGTGGTCACTGGTCTTAATGTAACATATTTAAAAGATTAGTAGCCAAAGTATTATAAAAAAACCGAAGATATTTGCTCTAAATTAGAACACTCAAAAATAATTTCTAATTTAAAATAAGGAGTATCCATACCAAAATGATGCAATTGAATTTAATTCAACATTTAGTTTTCTTAATTGGTTCTAAAAGGTGATTTAACTAGAATTTAATTTCAACATTTTATTTTCTTAATTGGTTCTAAAATAATATTTAACTGAATACTTAAGTTTTTAGTGAAATTAATAGAAATTATTGTTTTAAGATAATTAACATAATTGTTTGAGTTTAATGGTTTATTAACTAATATAGTCGAACATTAATTAAAAATTAAGGTTTAAGTCAACAGATTGGATAAATACTAATGAATGAAAGAGCGTCGTAAACAAATACAAGATAATTAACATAATTGTTTGAGTTTTGATGTTGCGTAGTCATGAATAAGGTGAGAAGATTGAGGGTGAGAGATCTCATCCGGGTTAATAGTGGAGCGGTAGCTTTGGTAAACCCACACTCCAAGCTGTCATGTTACACCACTTCATCTTCTCAAACATGAAAACTATTTCTTTTCTTTCTCGCTCTCAAGGAAAAACAAAAAAGAATGAGAATAATATATTTACGAATTTCTATTATTTCTCAATTGTCATTATGTCACAACTTGGACATATTTTAATATTTAAAGTTAATGACGTATTCTGTTAAAACCGACTCCACATAACTCCAACTAAACCTGAGGATTCAAATTGCAGAATTAGTGTTCCATATCACAACTTTAGTTTTAATGTTATGGTCATGAAGAAAGCGGTTGAGATCACAGCAGGTAGAAAATGAGGTAGAATATGAGGTCTCCAATCACGCGTCGCCACGTGTACAAATTGCTTTTTTTTAAAAATAAAAAAATTTAAACCTCTCTCCTCTTTTGTACACGTGGCGACGCGTGATTGGAGACCTCATATTCTACCTCATTTTCTACCTGCTGTGATCTCAACCGTGAAGAAAGAGACAGTTCCACTCAAATACAAAGCCAAGAAAACAAATTGTTCTAAAAGTTTAGTAGAGTTCGTAAAGATGAAGGAGCAAGTGATTACATCAAACTTCAAAGGAAGAAAACATTATTCTTGATCAAGACCATGGGGCAGAAACTGTTTGCACCAAGAACTAAAATTAACCTTTACACTGCACACTCGAGATTTCTAGTTGCTACCTTTTCTGGAAGTTGAATGACTTAATAGAGAAGGCAAAAACGAAGGCGAAAGTGACTGTTAATCCAACATGAATGATTGCAACATATCCCAGAAGATCACGTCTAAATCCAAAGTATCTCCTGATAAAGTTTTCAATAGTTTCATGTGTGTCTTGAAGCTCATCATTTAAGTCCCCGTATTGGGACGTCACTAACCCATTCAGTGTCCAAGCAATTGGACAGATATAGTAGTACCATCTCCACCACACTGGAATCCTCTGTAGCCAAACCAGGAACACAGTGAACAATGTTTCTCAAGATTGGAAATAGTAGTTCCGAAAATATGTTCAAGAAAAACTTACTGTTCGTGGGATGACGAATCCTGAAAAGATGTTCCAAATGTTGTAAAATGCTGATGCAACTATAGCAGCAATGTGTTGGTTAGGGGTAATAGCTACTGCCATCATTCCGTAAAATGTGAAGTACAGTAGAGTAAAATACATGAAGAACAGATACCAAAAGAACTTGGCTACGGTCCACTCGAATCCAATCATTGCATAGACTATGATCCCGTAGATGAGTGCTTGGACAAGAGTGTATGGAAGTTCAATCACAACCTGCATCACAGAATATCGACCATAAGCTCGATCAAGATTATGTAAGGTGGGTAATTGTTAGAAGTATAGAGACAATATTTGATGAATGAAAGAAATGTTTTTCTTCATTGAGATTTCATCCATCATACAACAAGTATAAATACTACAAGCTATACATGTGAACAGAATAATACTAATTTCCAAACTAGACTTGATTTAGTCAATCTAGGATCAATTTGTATCTTATCTAAATCCATTAGTATCTATCCAAATCTTGACTTTCTTTAACACTCCCCCTCAAGTTGAGTATGAGAGTCAACAATACCCAACTTGCTTAGAACATTCTCAAAAATTCTTCCTGTAACAGCTTTGGTTAAGATATCGGCAAGCTGGTCTTCTGACTTTACGAAGGGTAGTTCCACACTTCCATCTTCTAATTTTTCTTTGATAAAATGTCTATCAACTTCAATATGTTTGGTCCTGTCGTGCTGCACTGGGTTTTCAGAAATACTTATAGCTGCCTTGTTGTCGCATTTTAATTGTACTGGAAGTTGAATTGTCATCCCTATCTCATCAAACAACCTTTTTAGCCATAATATTTCCATAATTCCTTTCGTGATTCCTCTGAACTCAGCCTCTGCGCTAGATAAGGCAACAACTTTCTGCTTCTTACTTTTCCAAGTAACAAGGTTCCCTCCAACAAAGGCAAAATATCCAGATGTAGACCGCCTATCATTTGGATTTCCAGCCCAGTCAGCGTCTGTATATACTTTTATATCCAGATGTCCATTATTTCTGAACAAAATGCCCCGTCCAGGTGTCCCCTTTAAGTACCTTAGAATCCTTTTTACTGCTATCATATGTTCCTTCTGTGGATGATGCATGAACTGGCTTACTACCCCGACTGCATATGCTATATCTGGTCGTGTATGAGACATGTAAATCAATTTGCCAACAAGTTTCTGATATTGCTCTTGATCTACTACCGGGTTCTCCTTAACTACCTGAAGCTTGTGGTTTACGACTATTGGAGTTACTGCAGGCTTACAGTCCATCATTCCTGCTTCCGCTAATAGATCAAGTATATACTTCTGTTGAGAGATCATGATACCTTTACTAGAACGTGCAACTTCGATTCCCAGGAAGTACTGTAGAGTTCCCAAATCTTTCATTTCAAATTCTGCAAACAACTGTTTTCGGAGTCGTGTGATTTCTTCACTATCATTCCCAGTAATGATCATGTCATCTACATATATGATCAAGCATGTGACACAGTCTCCTTTTGTTTTGAAGAACAGCGTGTGATCAGCATTGCTTTGTTTGTAACCATTCTTTTTCATTGCTATTGTGAACCTTCCAAACCATGCTCGTGGGCTCTGCTTGAGTCCATACAAGGCTCTCTTTAGTCTACATACTTCTTCTTCTTGGAATTCTTCTGTGAACCCTGGGGGTGCCTCCATATAGACTTCTTCCCTTAATTCACCATGCAAAAAAGCATTCTTTACATCGAACTGATAGAGCGGCCAATCTTTATTCGCAGCAATGGAAAATAATACCCTGATTGTATCAATCTTTGCGACAGGTGAAAAAGTTTCTGAATAGTCGATGCCATATGTCTGAGTGTACCCTTTTGCGACAAGTCTTGCTTTGTATCGTTCTACAGTTCCGTCTGCTTTATATTTGATTGTAAACACCCATCGACAACCTACCGGTCTTTTTCCTTCTGGCAGAATACACTTCTCCCATGTCTCATTTTTCTTTAATGCCTTCATCTCAACGGCCATTGCCTCCCTCCATTCAGCCTTTCTGTTAGCCTCTTGTACTGTTCTAGGGATAGCTTCAGAGTACAATTTCGTTAACAAGACTTTACTTTGTAGGACCGGATATCTTGATGATCTTGAGATTGGTTCGGGTGAATATCGGACAGGTGGAACTCCCCTGGTACTCCGGGATGGAAGGACCCGTTCCTGTCTTTCAGGAGTATTATGAACACAAAGTTCATTTACCTCTTGTGGGACATGTTCCGAAGCAGATGTCTCGGAAGTGGGAACTGACTCTTCAGCCTCGACTTCGTTGAGCATAGTTGACTCAGTGGCGCCATTTGCTTGCTCCTGTTGGCCAGTCTCCATGCAGTTAAAGCTATGTAACCACTCGAAAGAAGGTGACTCATTAATAGACTCCCCCTGAGACCCGACTGGAGAGGCAAAGTAGTATTCGGTTTCAACAAAGACACAATCCATGGTTATATAGAGACGTCTACTAGAGGGATTATAACAACGATATCCCTTTTGGTGACTTGCATATCCAAGGAATACACATTTTTCGGCGCAGGCATCTAATTTAGATCGGTCTGTTTTTTGGATATGCACATAGACAGAACACCCAAAGATACGAGGCGGTAAATTCAGAATGGATGGAATATTGGCTTGAGTTGCCAACATTTGTAGAGGTGTTTTGTTGTCAATGGCTTTAGAAGGTAGACGGTTTAAAAGATAGACAGCTGTACCCACTGCATCTGGCCATAGGTATTTGGGTGCGTGGGCTTCAAGTAGCATGGAACGTGTCATTTCTAGTATAATTCTGTTTTTTCGCTCTGCAACCCCATTTTGTTGTGGGGTATAGGGGCAAGAGGTTTGGTGAATCAGTCCATGTGTTTGGAAAAAATTTTTGAGCGGGAGGTACTCAGTGCCATTATCAGATCGTAGAATTTGAATATTTGTGTTGTACTGAGTTTGTATCATGTGAAAGTAATGAATAAACGTTTCAGGTACTTCAGACTTATGTTTGAGAAAATAAACCCATGTCATGCGAGAGAAATCATCAATGAATAAAACAAAGTACTGAAAAAGGTGGTTGTTTGGTACATTTGCAGGACCCCACACATCAGAATGGACGAGAGAAAACATTTTTGTAACTCTAGTGTTATTAGGACGAAATGTAGTGCGGTGACTTTTGGCACGAATACACGTATCACAGTGTATAGAATTCCTAGCTTGAGAGAACAAACTAGGAAACAGAACCTTAAGATAGCTGAAGGAAGGATGACCTAAGCGGCGGTGCCATAGCCATAACTGCCTGTTGACTGTCCCATGGGCTCGCATAGACTGACCCTTGTGAGCCACTTCGTCAACGTAGTAGAGACCTCCGCGTTCAGTGCCACGCCCAATAATCTCCTTCGTATGCATGTCCTGCAAAAGACAAAAGTTAGGATACATAAGTGCAACACAATTAAGTTCACGAGTAATGTGACTAATGGACAATAATTTTGAGGATAAGGCAGGCACATATAAGCAATTTGTCACACTCATATTAGGTGAGATTTGGACAGATCCTCCTCCACTAACAGGAACAAGTTCACCACTAGCTGTTTCAATGTGGGTTTTAGAGGGTGTAGTTATGCATGTAAAATCATTTAGGTCATTTGTCATCGTATCGGTGGCGCCGCAATCAAATATCCAGGCAGTAGGTTTAGTGGAGATGGGTGGGGACTGGGATGTATTTTTATGAAACTGAGGGACCATATTTAGCCTATCTGAAACATGAAGGACTGGTTTTGGTTGGTTAGAAGAATGAGGGACTGCGCTGGAACATTTGGAAATATGGAGGACCTGTTTTGAGTTTTCTAAAAAACAGAGGGGCTGGTTGGTATTATGAGAGTATATAAACGTGTGAGGGTTGGAATTTCTTCCAACCCTACAACCTGCAGCCGCCGCTGCTTCCTTGAATTGTCCAGAAGGTTCTCCTTCCTTCTGTAGAGATCCCGCCTCTTTTGTTGAAATTCCTTCTATCTTGTCTGTTATGGTGGCTGCCTCCTTGCTGGTGTCCTGTGCTAGGGTGCTCATGGCAGCAGCCCCTTTTCCGATGGTGGTTTCACTAGACTGATTCTTGTTGTTCCACCAATCTGGAAATCCTACAAGATAGAAGCATGAATCTTTAGTGTGCCTCTTCTTTCCACAGTGAGTGCACCGAAGATTGCTTTTATCCTCTTTGTCCAAACGCGATGAAGATAGATCTGAGCGTTTTTGTGGCATATACTTCCCTTTGGTAGCACTGCTTCGTGCTGCCATTCCCTGTCCGAGTCCTTGTCCCAGCCCCAATGATGTATCAACTGAGGGGTCTGTTTTTAAAATCTGCATTCTAGCCTCTTCTCTCCGGATTAGCCCATATGCTGATTCCACGGATGGAAGTGGTTCCCGTTTCAGAATATCTCTTTTTGCAGTTTCGAATTTTTCGTCTACTGCTGTAAGAAATTGGAACAAACGTTGCTCCTGTGTTTTTTGATTATACATCCGTATATCCTCCGGATCCTTCATAGGATTCGGATCCTTAACATCAATAGTCATCCAGATTGTTTGAAATTTATTCCAGACTTCTTCTAAGGTGTGAGATCCTTGCTTGAGAGTATTTGCTTTCTTGTGAAGATCAAAAACTTGGAGTGAATCTGAGCCTGTTCCATACGTAACCATTAACCCATCCCACAATGCTTTTGTGGTTGGATACTGGGATACGTTGGTGACGAGGGCAGGTTCAATATTCTGAATGAGCCACGTAAAAACGCATTCATCGTTCTGCTCCCATCTGCAGTAATCTGGGTCAGTTGGAAGGGGAGGTGGTGGAATTCCTGTGAGATAGGAGCTTTTACCCCTCCCCCCAATGGCCTTTCTGATGAGAGTTGCCCATAAAGAATAATTGTCACCATTTAATTTGACTCCTATTGTCAAATTTTCCGGATTTGTGGTTATGGCAGATGTTCCAAGACTCTGTCTAAGTAGTTGAGCAAGCTGAGTGGTAAGGTCGTCTGGAAAGGCCGACCCTATCTTGGGTTGTGAACTTTCTTCAGACATGTTTTGATCAGATAACACTTTCTTAGATTATCTGGCTGAGATTGGTAGTGAATGGACTGTGATGAATTCTGAGTCCTAGGAACGGTTGCTTTTTCTGGTAAGAGCAGAGGGTCTACTCTTAGTTACTTGACTGGGTTTGGTTTTACTGGACGATGAGGAAGAAATTTTCTGAGTCCAGAAAATAAAAAAAAACCCTTCTCTTTTTATGAAGGATAATTTGAAACAATTTCTGAATGTGGTAATGGCTTAGTTTCTGTGTGTGTAGGATCTGGATTGCTCTGATACCATGTTAGAAGTATAGAGACAATATTTGATGAATGAAAGAAATGTTTTTCTTCATTGAGATTTCATCCATCATACAACAAGTATAAATACTACAAGCTATACATGTGAACAGAATAATACTAATTTCCAAACTAGACTTGATTTAGTCAATCTAGGATCAATTTGTATCTTATCTAAATCCATTAGTATCTATCCAAATCTTGACTTTCTTTAACAGTAATCTTTCATTTGGATGAGTTGAGGAAAGAAAATCCCGTGTAGATACTAATTTAAGGGGTATCTTGTGGTTACCATCATATTTTAGACCCAACCATCAGATATTTTGTACTTTTTCCCATTTGTATTAAAGTTTGAGCAACCGGTAAGGTTAGTGCTATGTGACCTTGAGGTCACGGGTTCGAGTAGCAGAAACAGCCTCTTGTAAAAAGTGTAGGGTAATGCTGGGTAAATCATATCGTGAAGCGATCCGGCCTCTTCCCGGACCTTGCGCAAACGCGGAACCCTAATGCACCGAGAACGTCTTTTTGGTTTAGCTTTTATCTTGGATGTAGGTCAATTTGATTGAACTGCACGATTGTGTCCGGTCGTTGGTTATTTTCCTGTTGCCTTGTTTTATTTTCTGCTGTTGTTTTTAAACTGTAAACCTGACTTTGTGTCTTAAGGAATATAGGAAGGATAAGACAGCATGAGATACATGGGATTACCTGTCCAAAAGCATATGGCAAAGCAGAATACATTCCTGCAGCCCTTTCCCTATAGAAGACAGTTCTTTCAGTATCCACTACAGGTTTTACTGAATTAGCATTTTGCACTCCAAGAAAAATCACAGCAGCATACATAGATCCCAAGGCATTAAAGATGTCTTGTTGTCGTCCCCTAAGATGTCATTGTCATCGCAAACAATAGATAATTAGTACTGAAGGGGGTGAGGGGGTTGGTTTGGGGGAGGAAGGGATAATGCAGATATTGGGTTAAAAATAACCTCTTTTGTCCAACGTTCCAGAACATTGTTCCAAACAATATCGCTATGAACATTGTGAAATAAATTCTCACTGCTGAGTACGGTGAATTTCTCCAGTAAGACCAGTGCTGTTTCCATAGGCAAGCCATGCATTGGGTGAAGAAAGATTGGGAAAACTGTGTCGCAAAGTATAGATCTTTTGAACTAGGTGCAGGTGAACTGAGTTCCTTGATTAGTTCTTTGTTTCTCCTGAGAAGGACACACTAGTTAGTCCAGCGTAATGCACCATGAACAATCTGTAATTGACTTATATGTTCTAAACTAGTTTAAACTCCTCCGTTGATGGAAGACTATAGCATTAAAGAAAAGGGGTAACAATTATGTTTTGGATGCATCCAAAACAATCTTTTAGGTAACCGTACAGGTATAGTTCTGAACTTCTGTATATATCTTCAAAACTCATTCCAAGGGTTGCTTCTTGAGCTTCTGAAGTGATCTCCAACATCCAAGTACCAGGATTATGTCCGTCTTTGATTTTTCTAACTCCATCTATTCCCTGGAATAGAAGAAATATTTCCAGATTTGGTAGAAATATTCCAAAAAAGATCATAAGCTCATTTCAAGAAGATAATCACCTCAAAATAGTGAATCAGTTGAGAACAATCCCGGCCTAATGGACCAGCATATATTTGCACTCCACCTCTTTTCAAGAGTAAAAGCTGCAACAGATCAAGTTCAGAAGTTCCTCTAAATAAAAGAGAGCTATACTGTTTAGCTTAAGTTAAATTCCAAAAAGCATACCTCATCAAACGAATCAAAAATGCTAATACTTGGCTGATGGATGGTGCATACGACTGTTCGTCCTGTATCCACTGTATTTCTGATTGTCCTCATTACAGCGGCAGCTGCTCGAGCGTCAAGTCCAGTGGTTGGTTCATCCATGAATATGATAGATGGATTTGCCACTAACTCAACTGCAATAGTTAGCCTTTTACGTTGCTCGTCTGAAAGACCGTTAACCCCAGGCAATCCAACCAATGCTTTCCTCAAGGGAGTCAGCTCAATCAACTCCATGACGTCCTCAATGAACATCTGCAATGCCATTTTATATCAGAGGTTGATACCAACTAACCCAATGGTAGAGAATCGGCGAGTGGGGAATTACCTTTCTTGTTTCTTTATCTAGTTTAGAAGGCAATCTGAGCCATGCCGAGAATTGTAGTGACTCATACACAGTAACATGAGGGGAATGAATGTTTGTCTGTTCACAGTATCCTGCTATGCGAGCAAATGTTTCTTGCTTCTTTGGATAACCTGATATACTGATATTACCTTGAATATATCCACCAGTTTTCCTGCCAGCGAGGACATCCATTAGAGTAGTTTTACCAGCTCCACTCACACCCATTAAAGCAGTTAAAACACCTGGCCTAAATGCACCGTCGACGCCTTTCAGGAGCTCAAGACGGCCTTCAGTAACTCCCTGAGCAACCATTTCCTTGCGAAAATCAGAAGAAGAATAAACTTGAGCTTTTTGTGATAAGAAGGTGAAGATTAAGTGTGTGATCAGGACGTCAGTGTCAAGGAATTGAGACAACGGTTAGGGTTATTGGGAAAAACACTATCCATGTTATCTAACTACTGCATTAGCACAAGGCCTTTGTTTGCTGAAATTGTTTTGCAAGATTTACCTGGGGCATATCCACAGCATATTTAATATCATCGAATGTCATTGAAAGAGGTTCGAAAGGCAGAATCATCCCTCTTTTCCTGTTCTTGTCAGCCTTATCTATGCTGTCAACTCTAGATGACAATGTTCTGGAAGATAGGCTCCTCCCAACTGCATTTCCTCTTTCTGCTTGTTTACATACAAAAATCTATTATTTTAGATAAGGTGAAACGTTTGGATAACAAGCTACATGACTGATATACCTTTCTTAACACCTCACCTGGATTTACTTTCTTAACACCTCACCTGGATTTCTTGTCTCGCTATCTTGTGCGTCCAACATCATCTCTTGGGGCACGACTGTATGGTACTTTGCAAATGCTGCATCAGCAGGATTGCGTTGGCAAATGTCAGATATCTTTAGGCAATATCTAGGGACTAAAAATCTTATGACCAGGTACACCATTAAAATACTTACGGCGTATATAATGAAGAGCCAAGGTATATAAGACATTAAATACGAGCACGTATCCAAGTAAGGTTCCTAGACCAATCCAATACCAACGTGCTTCATGGAAAAGCGCACGAGATTTCAGCAGTGATATGCCTAATGTTTCTGTGGAGCCAGGTGCAATCTGTAAAGAAGAAATCGAAGTTAATGTTTAATTTTTTTAAAATTGATTGTTTTCTTTTTTTTCATAGTCTAAAATCCTTTATATGCATACATTCTTCCAACTCGTTCCAAGAAATTCATTCACTGCAATAGCATTCTGTGCATACATTGTTGGTGAGAACCAGTAACCCCATATCCACCATTTCTTCAGTTCATCTGCCAAAGTGACGTAATTCAGAAGTCACGTATACATTTATACAGTTAAGCAGACATGAGGAGTGTTATTTCAATGACTCTGGTTTACCTCTTGACAAAACAAAACCTCCAAGGAGAAAAAGAGGGAGGACGACAGCTGAGCCTAATGCGTTTGCAACAATTAAATTCCTTCCAATTGCTCCAACGAAGCGAAATAATGCTGAAGCCATCTCGTTTAGAGCTATAAGTAAAATGAATTGCTTAAAAAACCTGCAACCGTAAGTACCCATCAGATCAGCATATTTGCAACCAGTAGCCCCTTGATGATACGTAAAGATAAGTGATCTAACCTTTGAATGGCTGGATCAAATCCAATACTATAGTAAGTCATAACTGTCCATGTGAAAGATTCTAAAATTGAGAATGGGATCTTAAGTAAACATTTCGGTAAAGAGAATGCCCATGCTGGGAAGAAAAGAAAATCACGTTGCTTGTGGAAAATGGGAAGGTTCATAATACTGAGGGCAAGCTCTAAAAAACCATTGTACATTATCATGTAAACTGAGAAATATAGAGCGCCTAAAAATACGCCAGCATCTGCCAATGTCTTCTTGGGCATCTCTGTTCGTAGGAAAATAGTCATTGCGATGGAAGCCATTAGAGTAAGCTGAAATCAAAATGCATAATAAGTTAAAATACCAACTAAAGCATTTAGTAATGAAAATAGCAAGGACGCATTCTGGATGGAGAACAAACTTGTAATATCTTGAATATGGAGATAAATGAATTCCTCTTCATAAGAAGGAACTCTCTTGCAATACAAGCCTTCAGGAGCTCTTTCTTGCTGATCCCATACTTTTTAGTGGTCAAAGCAGCAGGATGACCTTTGCTTTTGTCGTAAGGTACCCCAAGCTCATCACCTAGTCTCTGTCCAACATGGAATAACTTGAATGCTTCTGAAAATTCCTTAGCGGAAATAAAAGTATAAGGTTCTTCTCTGCGTGCCCAATATTGCTCTTGATCTTTCTTTGAGGTCACCTATTTTAATTAGAAAAAGTAACCCCTGATGTTTATTATCTATGCTTTTGGTAGAAACAAATAAGAGGATTAGGAAACGTGGAACACATTACTTCTTGTAAGAAGTCAGCAACTCCTTTTCTTTCGGGACATTTGAAACCCATGTTTTGAAAGAACTCTGAAACATTGTCAAGAGGTCCTTGGTATACAGTGTGGCCATCTGATAGAAGAATGATATCATCAAACAACTCATAAGTTTCTGGTGCTGGTTGCAGAAGCGAAATCACAGCAGTTCCTTGAAGAATATGGATATATTGCCTAATTGAGTTTACGATCTGGAAAGTTGTTGAACTGTCCAAGCCTGTTGATATCTCATCCATGAAAAGTGCTCTAGCAGGTCCAACTATCATCTCCCCTAAATCAGATGTTATAAAACATAACAACACTTTGTAGATAAAAATATGAAAAATGTAAGAACTAGTTGTTACTTAGAGTACATCATTAGTGATGAGAAGTTTACACAAATATAACTGCCTAGTATACTTTTGAGGGTGGGAAAAGACTAGAGGTTCTAGGGAAGGGTAACACGGTCACAGAATGCACTGGACAAAATCATGCTGTCATACCAGTTGTGAGTCGCTTTCGCTGTCCTCCAGAAATCCCTCGTACCATTTCGTTCCCTACCAAGGTATCAGCACATATTTCAAGGCCTAATATCTGCAAGTGAACCACTAAAGATTCATGGAAGGCATTCTTATTGCTTTGATTCAAGTTCTGTAATCTGAAATTTGCACGTCCTCCTAATTGCTTAAGCTTTTAAATGAGATGTTAATTCAATAACAGTAGTAAAATTTTCATGGAACACACTGTCGTTCTCTCCAAGCATCTCAAAGTAGCTGGAGAAATCATAATATGCACAATTACCTTGAGAATATAGTCTGTTACCACACTGGCCTCCTGGCCTTCTAGTGACATTGCCTGTATGAAGTTTTATCACATAAGAATAATTTCAGTGACTAAATGACTCAGTACTGTAAACAGAAAAACAGGGACTTAGTATCTAGTACAGAGCAATAAGCATAGATCATGGAGCATGTGAGTGGGATTGCAATTCTTGTGTCTGTACCTTCATGAAAATATCTATATCGGGGTCCGGCTTGATGTTAGCCTCCTTCTCCTTCCTTGACAGCTCCTTCAGCATTTCTGGAAAATCCAGGAATTGGGTAACTCTTACTCTGGTCAAGTTTCAATCCTTCAAAGCTCAAATATGATTGGACATTCAAAAGTTCGAGCTCACCATAACGAGTCCCAACACCTTGAACTCGTGCTGAAAAAGCTAGTGTTTCCCTCACAGTAAGTTCTCCTATGTGGAGATCATGTTGACTTATGTAAGCTGATGCCCTTTCAGGTACAAATTCCTTCATCTCATGACCATCATAAGTTACTTTCCCGGATAACTGTCATCACAATCGGCAAAAGTTTCATCATCAGCCAAACAATCTGCTTTGCAACTGACAGAAAATTATGATTTCTCTCCTTACTTTGAGATTCTTGTCAAGTTTTCCAGCCAATGCTAAGAGAAGTGTAGTTTTCCCAGAGCTTGGAGGGCCTAACAACAATGTCAATCTGCAAAACCAGATGGATTAAGTTAGCCTGCAAATATATCAAGAAGGCGCCTTGGGTTAACTTCTCCATGTTTACCTTCCTGGCTTGACAATGCCACTGACATCATGAAGAATAGTTAATTTACTCTTGGAGTTAGGCAAAAGATGAAGGCAATTCAGGCATTCCTATACACAAAATCCAATTAGATTAAGCCCCAGAATGGCAGACCATAGTTGATAGTCGAAAAATAGATTAACTTATGTGATAACTGCGTTACCTCTAAAAAATTTACAGTAGAATTGAAAAGGGTGGGCAGTACTCTTGAGCCAGAATGAGATTCTCCATTAACCTTTAAATGCTCATACCTGACTTCAATAGTAGGAAGGCTCAAACCAACCCTGTGGACAAATAAGAAGTATAAAATCAATTACATCAATCCACAACATGAAAATCTGCAACTTGAGAACTCTCCAATGCTCATAACCATTGCCAGACATTCAGTTAGCGGGAAAAAACTACACAATTCGTAGTACAGTGATATGAGTCTCTGAGTGACAATTTCTCCCATTATACCTTGTCTCCTAATCCCCGATCAGTTGTAGTTAGTTTGATATTCCTGTGGATTCATGCTTTATGACAAGGGAAATGATTGAAATCACTTGAAAAGAGATATGAAAATAACCTGTCAATTCGTTTCTTGAGCTTCATCAAGAACTCCTCGTTATCTTTTTCAGGAATTTTCACCAATCTATCCAGGATTTTCCTCTTCTCCTCCGCACTAAGAAGTTTCACATCGATTTCTTTACCGTGTCCTTCTTCTTCGGCAAAAATGCCTCTCCTTATCCGAAGATAAGTGGGAAGCTTTTCAATGGCAGCCCATTTGAGTGCTTGTTCATCATCTTGGTCATCTCTTGATGAAGATCTTGAAAAAACATCCACCCCTGTTGTCGTCCATACATTAGAGCTGCTCAAGCGGCCACTGGTCGCTCTAAAGATGCCACCTTTCTCCATTTTTACAACATGAAGCAACCAAAGAATGAAAAAGCACACCTCATAAATAATGTTATGAACTCTGGGGAGCTTAAATTGCAGAGCGGAAGCTCACATCATCATTTTCCTGTGGGCTTCCGTTATAATAAGGAAAATAAATGCAACATTAGGCAAAAACCTTCAATTTTTTATATTACACGAGTTTTGAAGGGATTTTCTTAACGAAAAATTCAACGGTTTACTTGCTGGAAAAGTAAGTAGATCGATTGAATAAATAAAATATGTTGGTCAACTTCGAACACAGGAGTTGAAACGCAAGAGTTTTTGAATGCATTATTTTCCCCCCGTTTGATGCATTGCCACTGGATGATGGATAAACGAAGACTGGTTCGGTTATAAGGCCGTTAACTTTGTCTTTTTAAAATATTTTAAATTCAAATCTTTTTCGTAAATAATTTGTAAATTTTACGATAAATCATGCTAAAGATGACGGTATGGTTCTCAAAAAAAAAAAAAAAAAAAAAAAGAT